>CP092871.1:4209732-4294606 GCA_030710605.1 Cordylochernes scorpioides | reverse complement strand
AATTTTTTTTTTTCTGTTTTAATAAATATTTATCTATGATGTCCTTATAAATGTATTTCATTATTTCGAATATTTTACGTGATCCAGTCTCATTCCTGGAAATTATTGACCACACTTTGTATAAAAATAATTTTATATTAATTAGGCACCTAAGTTCAACGAATTTCTAAATCAAATATTCACGCTTCCCAGATAAATATATTTATTTATATATTAGTTTATTATTTATGCCTGAAAAATGTTCACTAAAATCGATAAAGGCAAGAGAGGAAAGTTTCTCACCTTCTACTTTAATATTGCAATATATATTTAATCATTTTTCACTTTTTTTTCTGAGGCCCAATGAAATAATTTTTAAAAATATTTGAACAACTAAATTTTTCTAAATTTGTATTGTATGTTTATAATAAAAATTATAATTGAAATTTTTGCCTTCAGAGTCAATAACTTTGAATTAATCTATTGAACAATATTAAATCATTGTATTTTGAAATTGATTGTTTTCTAATTTTATTTTCGTTTATATCAGATTGAGTGGCAACCTTATAAATTGAAGGCTATTTTCACTCTCTATATATCTATGGGTTGATAAAAACATAAATAAGTTACAACTATTGAAAGGGAAAGTTTGTTTCTTAGTATCATTTTTCAATTATTTATTAAAAAAACCAAGATATAAAGCAAGTAAAAATTCTGGGAATGAAATCTTCAAATCACAAATGGAAAAATAAAGTTAACTTTACTCCACATCGTAAAGATAGAGGCTGCCTGGCCGGCATTCATATTTCTTGAAATAAAAGATACTTCGGCCAGTGAATCTTTTTATTGTCTCGACGTTTCGACAAAAATCTTTTGTCCTCGTCTGGAGCGAACAAAAATTAAAACATTAGGCAAAGCGTTAGAAATTATTCTAAGGCTGCAAGGGCGTTCTCACGCGATATTCGAAATTTTGTACACATCTAAAGCACGAGTCAAAAACAAATATTTAACTCACAAAAGACTATGATCTTTTAAATAAATTATTTAAATATTTATAATGAGAAATTATAAAACAAAAATATATATAAAAATCAAATAATATTTACAAAGATTTTACAATAGTATAAATAAATATTTTTCTATTATGTACAATTTATACCTACCATTTTAACTAATCTTTAAATTTAAAAACGAATTGTACTGTTGCGGAATATCTTCAAATATATTTATAGATCTTTTCCCCATTTCCCGTGATACCCATCCCTCTAAAAATAATCTTTCTTTTTTAAATTTTATATTCCTATGAAATATCTCAATATCATTCCAATCTGGCCTATGTCCTGAATATAATGCATGTTCCCCAATTTTGCTTAACGCCCTTCTCCCCATTAAACCCTGTTGGTGTTCTTTAATCCTGATATCTAAATTACGGCCGGTTTCTCCTACATAAATTTTGTCACATTCTGTGCATTTAATCCCATAAATCACATTATCTGGTTTTGTTATGTTAATTCTATCTTTCATTATGTTATTTCTAGTTAAAAATTCCCTTTTTGTCCCCGTGCTATACCAAATATTATATTTAAATTTTCTTAAGATTCTAGATATTTCGTTATCGACATCACTGATATATGGAATTATTATATTACTGTAATCGTCTTTATTCCTATTTAAATTTGGCCTATCTATTTCATATCTTCTTATCCATTTGTTTGTAAAACCAATTGGATAATCAGATTGTTCTAGTTCTGCTCTAATTTTCATTATCTCTTTTTTATAAATATCTCGGTCTGTGCATACCTGTTTGGCTCTTTGTACAAGAGATTTTATCACCTGTCTTTTATGTATTATAGGATTATTGGAATTAAAATTTAGATGTATCCCACAGTCTGTTGGCTTTCTGAAAACGCTGGTTATAATAGAACCATCTACTTTGCGAGTTAGTCCTACATCTAAGAATGATAAAAATCCTTCTCGTTCTATCTCGACCGTGAATTCTATTCCTATTTCTAAATTATTCAACATGACCATGATTTCATCAAGATTTTCTTTACGGATCACTGCGAAAACATCATCTATATAGCGTCCCCAGACTTTTATTCCCTCGATTAAGATTGCCTTTTTATCTACCGATGCCATTACGATGTCAGCAATGATCATGCTAGTAGGGCAACCCATAGCAGTGCCGTCCTTTTGCCTGTAAAATTTATCCCTATATCTAAAGTAAATATTATCTAAACATAGCCTGAAGCCTTCTATAATTTCATTAATTTCTAATCCCTTGTTAACACAATCTTGTCTTTTCACCTCGAAATATTCTTTTAGCTCTTTTAGAGCTAGAGTTCTATTAATATTGGTGAAAAGTGATTTGACATCAAAGGATACCATTATTTCATGGTCATTTAACCGTAGGTTTCTAACTATGTCTAATAGTTCTTTTCTATTTCTAATCTCTAACCCGGAAACTTTACTTGTACTCGGTACCTGCTTTTTAAGCCAGTCCGCTAAACCTCTGGTGGGGGCCTTGAATCCTGACACAATGGGCCGTAGGGGAACTCCTTCTTTATGGATCTTTGGTAGTCCTTTGAAGAGAGGTGCGGCAACATCTTCTAACTTCATTTTTCTTACATCAATGTCCTTAGATTTCATGCTTTTTATGAATTTTGATATTTTGAGTTTTATCTTTTTAGTTGGGTCCTCGCGAATTTCTTCATATCTTAATCGAGGGAATAAAAGTCTGGGGACGCTATATAGATGATGTTTTCGCAGTGATCCGCAAAGAAAATCTTGATGAAATCATGGTCATGTTGAATAATTTAGAAATAGGAATAGAATTCACGGTCGAGATAGAACGAGAAGGATTTTTATCATTCTTAGATGTAGGACTAACTCGCAAAGTAGATGGTTCTATTATAACCAGCGTTTTCAGAAAGCCAACAGACTGTGGGATACATCTAAATTTTAATTCCAATAATCCTATAATACATAAAAGACAGGTGATAAAATCTCTTGTACAAAGAGCCAAACAGGTATGCACAGACCGAGATATTTATAAAAAAGAGATAATGAAAATTAGAGCAGAACTAGAACAATCTGATTATCCAATTGGTTTTACAAACAAATGGATAAGAAGATATGAAATAGATAGGCCAAATTTAAATAGGAATAAAGACGATTACAGTAATATAATAATTCCATATATCAGTGATGTCGATAACGAAATATCTAGAATCTTAAGAAAATTTAAATATAATATTTGGTATAGCACGGGGACAAAAAGGGAATTTTTAACTAGAAATAACATAATGAAAGATAGAATTAACATAACAAAACCAGATAATGTGATTTATGGGATTAAATGCACAGAATGTGACAAAATTTATGTAGGAGAAACCGGCCGTAATTTAGATATCAGGATTAAAGAACACCAACAGGGTTTAATGGGGAGAAGGGCGTTAAGCAAAATTGGGGAACATGCATTATATTCAGGACATAGGCCAGATTGGAATGATATTGAGATATTTCATAGGAATATAAAATTTAAAAAAGAAAGATTATTTTTAGAGGGATGGGTATCACGGGAAATGGGGAAAAGATCTATAAATATATTTGAAGATATTCCGCAACAGTACAATTCGTTTTTAAATTTAAAGATTAGTTAAAATGGTAGGTATAAATTGTACATAATAGAAAAATATTTATTTATACTATTGTAAAATCTTTGTAAATATTATTTGATTTTTATATATATTTTTGTTTTATAATTTCTCATTATAAATATTTAAATAATTTATTTAAAAGATCATAGTCTTTTGTGAGTTAAATATTTGTTTTTGACTCGTGCTTTAGATGTGTACAAAATTTCGAATATCGCGTGAGAACGCCCTTGCAGCCTTAGAATAATTTCTAACGCTTTGCCTAATGTTTTAATTTTTGTTCGCTCCAGACGAGGACAAAAGATTTTTGTCGAAACGTCGAGACAATAAAAAGATTCACTGGCCGAAGTATCTTTTATTTACTCCACATGTAAATGATATTCTGTGTAAGGCAGGGCGTATGAAAAATTTATTATGTTCACTAAGCGGCAACGTGTGGGGTTTAGATACACAAAAGAGGTTAACTTTATATAAAACTATAATAAGGCCTGTACTTACATACGGATCAGAAATTTGGCTTAAATATTTAAACAATCGTTCTAAACAAAAACTGAATTCCATGCAGTACCAGATCATTTTATGGGCAGTTAGAGCTTATAAAACCACATCATCTAACTGTGTGCATAGTTTGGCAAAAATTCCACTCCTAATAGACTATATAGAATCTAGAATAATCAAATATGATCTAACTCATCTGTCCACTGAAGATATAATTACTTATGAACCCCATGCTCCAAGTATAGTCAAATCATTCTTATACGCAAAAATGAAGGAAATTTTTGACAATACTAATGAAATTTTCAGAAGCTTTTTCGTGTCTGGAATCCCAAGATTTTTCCGTCCAAATTTTTATAATATCCAATTCATTACAGATCATGGTAATTTTGGGAAATTTTTGGCAACTATCGGCGCGGTGAAGGAACCAGGATGCTTCTGCGGAGGTGAAATTCAGGACTCGAAACATCTACTTATGAATTGCCCAATTTTCCGGGTTTATAGAGAAGACAAATTTGGTCGTATTGGACGGCTTGATGAATTTGTAGGCAATAAAGAGAGGTGCAAAAGTTTTGATCAATTTTGCAAATTTATTTACAACTTTCTTTTAAATTGGAAAAGGGAGAGGGAAAATTAGAAGGAAAAGAATTGCGATGCCTGCTTTGTGTGTATTTCTTTGTTGTTTGTTTTTCTCTTCGGACAATTTTCTTTGTTAATTATGTAAAATAGTGAATTGAACAGGATTGTATATAGCCGATTTGTTGTGATGTAGAGAGAGGTCTCGACGCAAATATCCCTGAGTTTGGGATATCGCGTTTCATGATGTTAATAAAAAGTTTAAATAAAAAGTTTAAGATATAATCGATTCATATTTTATTCAATTGTTAATAATTTCCATATATTACTATTAATGTATGCAAATTTGTAAATCTCTTTAACAGGTACCCAAATTTAGAATCTTTTGTTTTGATACTTTGAGAAATTTGTTAATATTGTATATATAATAATTAATTGTTATTACAGAATGTGTGTAAGTTCACAGGTGAATGGGCATAACCGAAAAAAAAGGTCGTTTGTTTAATATTAGTGTCCCTTTTATAATTTGTTCTCTCTCTTGTAAATCAAAAATATAAGGCTTCATTAATATTCCTGGAATAAGTTTCATTAAAATTTCTAAGCAGAGTCAACAATTGGAAGCAGAACGTGGTTGTTCGATATAAATCTCAAAAGCGAAAATATTTAATCAGAAGATTAAGCAAGAAGTTTATTCTGATCAGCAAACTGAAGCACTTCTAAGAAGATTTAAGGTATTTATATAGATTAATTTTAAATATATCTATATATTGCATGTATAAAATCACTATAATCATGTACAAGTGGAAAGAGATATGGTGAATGGGTTTTTAACAAATAAAAAGCACAATAATCTCGAATATCAGTTTTTAAATCATTAATTATATCCGCGTGTAAATATGAAGTGAAAGAATGGCGAATATTAATTTTGGGATTCTGAGCGTAGCCACCTTATAATATAAAATTGTGATGAATATTAAAATAACATTTTTTTATTCCTACACAGCCACATATATGTATTTGGGTCATAACGACGAAATTCAGATGTTTTGTGAATATATGAAGATTTTAATAAATAAAATTAGTTATACCTGGTGTCGATATAGTTAGTTCAGTTGTCTTAGGAGGATGAGTAGTAGATATCTGTCCAGTTGTTTCTGGAACAAAACATAAACAAAACTTGTTCCATTTATTTTTATTAAAGATTATCAACGGTGAATTAGCAATTGCTTCTAGATAATTAATATTAGAATGTATTCAAAATATATCAAAATTAAAATATAAATATTTCAATAATAGGTTATATTAGAGCTAAATACAAAATATTTTATTTTGGTCAACAAACGTCTCGTTTCTCTTCTTGGCCTTGCCTAGTCGACCTCCTGTTGTATATATATTAATTAATTATTACCACAGAGTGTTGATTAATTCACGGATAAATAGGCGTTAACCGAAAGAAAAAAAAGACCCTTGTTTTAATATTAGTTTCCCTTTTATATTTTGTTCTCTCTCTTGTATATCAATAAATATAATGTTTAATTAATAATTATTGGAATCAGTTTCATTAAAAATTCTAAGCAAAGTCAACAATTAGTAGTAGAGCGTGGTTGTTTAATATAAAGCTTAAAAGAGAAAATATTCAATCAGTAGATTAAGCAAGAATTTTATTCTGATCTGTTAACTGAATATTTATTCTGAGAAGATTTAAGGTATTTATATAGAATAATTTAAATTATATCTATATATTGCATGTTTGAAAGCTACCCAATATTAAAATAAATTTGAAATATATATTTGTATTTAATATATATTGGATTTTTATATTAATTTTTAAAAGGCGAAAATGGCTGAATATAATTTTTATCCGAACAAAAATTGAATCTTTAACAGGAACTAATTATCAGATATAGGCCTTGCAAATCGGCGCAGTTCTGAGAGAAAGAAAATTATTTAAATGTGTAATTTCCGATCCAGATCGGGATATGGAAGAAAAAGGTTCTTGGGAGATCTGGAGTGAGAAAAAAATGATTAAGCATTTAGGATAATCATCTCTACGTTAACAAATGAACAAGCTGGATTGTTTATAGAAGAAACAAATGCGAAGAAAGTATGGGACACACTGAGAAAAACATACACAGGAAATTTGGA
Organism: Cordylochernes scorpioides; assembly: GCA_030710605.1. Taxonomy (NCBI): domain Eukaryota; kingdom Metazoa; phylum Arthropoda; class Arachnida; order Pseudoscorpiones; family Chernetidae; genus Cordylochernes; species Cordylochernes scorpioides. Next base: position 4,287,755 of record CP092871.1, on the reverse strand, counting down.
AGATAAAATTATTAATATAGGCTAGGAATTGAAGAACATAAAATGAAAGATAATGAAACTGTAGATGAATATATAAAAAGGGCACAAAATATTTCTGTGAGAAGTTAATCATTAGCGCATCAATTTCCCTCAAGAGAACTTTCATTTCATATTGTTAGAGGCATACATCCAAGGTTTGAAAATATTGTTATTGTCTTACGATCTAAGAGAGAGACAACAATTAAAGAGATTCAACAAGCTCTAAGAAAAAAGGAGTGAAGAAGAAATATGAGATTAAATCAATCGGTTGAGAATGGGTATGAACAAGCATATAGAATTAAAGATAGAAAAGTTAAACATTTCATCCAAAAAGATGTTTTGTTTGTAATAAAAAGGGACATCTAGCTAATGATTGCTGGTTTCGAGATAAGTAGAAACCAGGTTATCAAAAGAAAGGGACTCCTGATTTTGGAAATCACAAATACAGTAGATAACATTCTAATAACCTAGTGAAAACTATAAAAAGTGGATTTAAAAAGTGCAATAATTCCATAATAATATTGTCCTTACTTGTTACCCAAAACTCTTAAATTTTCTATATAAAAATGGGTGCATAATATATAAAATATTCGAATTATAATTATCCTAGACATAATTATTCAATTCATATTTTGGTTGAGAATTAATGTTGTTTAAATGAAGTTAGATAATGGCTATACCAATATCTAAGGCAAAAATAATTCTCGAATATATTTTATCTATGATAATTGTTTCAATATATCTTTTTCAAAGGTTAATGGAACAATTTTTCAACTCGGGATTTAATTCTTTCTTTTAAATCAATTGGTTTATTGGAGCACTCATACTTCCCTGACAAGTACTTATCTACAGGATATGCAACTTGATTTACTCTGAAATTAGGTCGAAGATCAAATATTATAATTAAATCTTTTTGAACATGTACTTTTTCTCTGAAGTTAGACGATCATTTATTGACACTTTGCCATATTTGTATATAATAGGTGTTGTTGTTGCTTATATCTCAAGTCGTTTAAATGATCTCTTTTATGTCCCATTGTCTCAGCTTTTCTATTATAGTCCTAGGAATCTCCCAATAGATGTATTTTTTGGAGGATTTGATACAATTCAATAGATGTTCAGGACTGGCTGGTCAGGAATCGCATTTTGGGTATTTCGGGAAGGTTTTGATTTTTTCATTAAATTTGAGCATTCTAAGATTTCCTGTTCATAATCTTGAATTCACCGTTTGACTTCATTTTGTCAGCAAGATGACGGGATGAGAAGTGTTGATGAGAGTAAAGGTCAAAATTGACATTGCATTTATTTAGAATTCAACAGATAAATATTTTTATTTAATATGAAATTTACCTAGAGGATTATTTCTCAAATTTATAGAAAGGCATTTTTCATCAATTTCATTCGTATAAATAGTAAATAAAACTTACTTGGAGGTGTGAAAGGACTGGATGTAGTTCCTGAAAACATTTTTTCAAAATGAATGATTATTATTGAATGATATAATTTGGATTTTTTTTATTTTTCTCGGGTTTTATTGAGATTTGTCATTACAATAAATTTTAAGGTTTGTAATTCTCCTTATTATGGTATTATATGAGAATAACTCAACAAATGTAAATAAGCGAAATATAACCTGAGGCAGCAGCCAAACAAAATGCCCAAATAGTTTTATTACCTAATTTTATAATTTGAATTCCATTTGTTAACAACATTTTGTCATGTTAAGAGAGATAAAGAAATTTTGTCTTCTTGTAAATCAAGTGAAACGTGATATTGAAAATGAGAATATAATTATCTATCTAATCATGCAAATGAAATCAAAATTTTGGGAATGAAATTATTAAATCTTAGGCTCAAAAAAAAATTTACACAGCACATTAAATTAAATTTTGCATAAAGCGCATTGCATGAAAAATCTTTTTTCCCCTCAGCGGCAAAATATAGAGTATAACCTCTAAAAAAGAATGATTTTGTATAAGACTTTTATTAGATCTATTCTAACATATGGACATGAAATTTGTTTTTTCCCCAAAAAACAATACTGGTAAACAAAAATTAAATTTGATGCAATATCAAGGTATTCTTTGGGCAATTAGATTCATTCATAACAGATGGCCTGCTGATGCGTCATAATATAATTGAACTACAAAGTCGAGGATGAACATTTACATAGGAAATGAAGTAGATGTTGGCTTCTCATATCCATTTTCCTTTACTAACAAATATAAAATATTCTGATTATTTGTAATTTAGTTTGAAGGTAAATTTTATTCAGTTTTTCAACAGAAAGAAACATATGATGTAAAATTTTCCCATCACTGGACATTTTTATTTTTCCGTTTATCATTACTTTTCACATTTCATCCTTTCATACATCATTCCTATAGATAGAAATAATCGTTATTTCTCTTTAAATTAAATTAAGATTTTTCGTTCAAAAGAAACATTTCCGTTAAATTGTCAAAGGTCATTTTACAATCATAAGCTTCATACTATTGTATTATAAGTATTAATGAATCACTAAATTTAAGCGTAAACACTTCATTAATACAAGTACTAATCTTTATTTTTTTTAAATGCATAAGTCTTGCTTTACCTAGGATTTCATATATTTAGGTGAAATGACCAGAAAAGAATATAAAAGAGCTTAAAACCCAAACAACTCAACTATTACTATTCATAATAAATTAGAAAGAAATACTTACTTGTGTATGTTGGTGAGGTCGATGATTCACCTGAAATAGTGCAAATGAAATTAGAGTACTCTATTTTATATTATTCATTATATATCATGGAATTTAATCTATATTTTTTATTCATAAATAATATTGTACAATAAGGTTGTATAAGTATATATTGTTGTGTGTCAACAAGTAGCCAACCGATGGTACACGGGAGCAGTACAAATACAAGTCCAGCACAGCACCAAATAAACCACCTGAGCATCACATCCCCGCCTTTGTCTCATCACATGGTGGAGTGCAGTGTAGGCCTAGTACCTCGAACAATGAACATAAATATCGGCTACAAAGAGGCACCGAACTTCAACCCGGAAGCAAGAATTGAAATCCATACGGGCGCATCGATGGTGGAGTTAGGAGCCTTTCTAAAACAACCTGACAAAGAAGGGTTTCTTCACCCTGTACATTACTTATCGAGAACCACGTCTAAACATGAGTATGAATATGGTATCTCAGAATTGGAATATTTTCCTATAATCTGGGCGTTACATAAATTCATACCGTACATATTTGGTAGAATCTTTAGAGTAGTAACCGACCATTGCGCGTTAACTTGGTTAGCAAATGTGCGCGATCCATGCCCGAGACTTACGAGGTGGGGCCTAAAACTGATGGAATACGATTTCGATATAGTACACGGGGCGGACAGGAAGAACGTTGCTCCAGATGCATAAGCTTATAACCTGTTCTACAAAACTGACGCGATGAAGGAAGAAAATTTTAATGGGTTGGCGGCATAGACAGTATGCATTGACGAAAACACACAGAGGGATGACCAGTTTATTCGCCAGATAAATAAAAAAAATCGAGTAACGATGTTAAGGACGAATTTAAAACGATTAAAGGTGTCTTGTTTAGAAAAAAAACACGCATTGCATGGGAATCAATGGCTAGTAGTCGCTCCCAAACATAGTATTCCTGAGATAATGAAACTACCCTACGACATATCAGAGGCGGGTCACATGGGCGTACTAAACCGATTCACCGTGTTAAACAACGGTTTTAATTGAAAGGTCTCGAAGAGGACGTGCGGAAGTATATAAAGTCCTGCAGAACATGCCAAGCATTCAAAACGCCAAAATTCAAACCGGCAGCTCCGCTAGAACCACTACCATCCGCGAAGGATGTATGGGAACGTGTATGTGTAGACTTTAAAAGGACATTTAAGAAATCGGTGGAAGGGAAGGAATACATTTTCACGATTGTGGACCACTTTAGCAAATACGCTTTAGCGATTCCGGTTAAGGACACCAAAGCGGAAACTGCTTGTAATGCACTCCAGGAAAATTTGTTGTATGTTTTCGGTACACCTAAGTGTGTAATATTGGATCAAGGGAAAGCATTCAATTAAGGAACGTTCAAAGACTTTACTCGACTTTACGGAATAAAACACATAATGGTGTCGGTAGCACATCCTCAAACTAACAGACAATGTGAGAAACTCAACAGTATAATAAAAATGGTATCAGATCTTATCTTGCAGATGACCACGCAGAAGGGACGGAGTTTGTGAAATCAACAACGTTTGCGCATAATTCGTCAGTCCAATCGTCGACGAAAGTTACACTGCATAAAATTGTCTTCGGCAGAGAACCAAGGACGTCACTAGACGCAGGGTTACTGACAATGGACGAACCGATAAAAAGATTCAACAAGTATGTAACGAATGGCATACTAGAAAACGAATGACTCAAGGATATGGCCAGTAAGAATTACAAAGATCAGACTATGATGAGAAAATGCCACTTTGACATAAAAAATCCAGAACACTTTTGTAAGTTTGAAGTTGGAGTCTTAGTGCAATTAGAATCTTCATGAAGGAAACCGGGCAAAACGGAAAAATTACTTTAAAAGTACGTGGGACCATAAGAGATTACTAACTGGATGAAAGAAACCACATATAGGTTACAGCTACTGCACGGACGAAACGGAAGCAATAGGCGGCAGTGCACTTTAGCACACGTGTCAAGACTGAAATAATTCATAGAAAAAAGCAACGGCGATTCGAGGGACCGAGTCTAAGATAAGAGGGGGGTGGTGAGGGTGTCAACAAGTAGCCGACCGATGGTACAAAGGGCAGTACAAATTATTATTTTTTTATTTATTATTTTTGTTTTATAAATGAGAGAAACGGCACCACAGAGATGTCGGGTATAAATTGTATTTGACCATTGACCACCGTTTCGCGGCAATGCGTTAAATACTAGGTGCAGTTATCTTGAGTCTCTTGATAGGAATACACTGTGACGGAATTCTTTAACATGTCCTGCCTTAGCTCCAGCTCCGTTCCCTCCTACAAACGACCCAGCGAGACCCCGAACATAGTGACCTTCCTGGACCGGACCACAAATCCAGCACTGCACCAAATAAACCACCTGAGCATCACATCCCCGCCTTTGTCTCAACAATATTCTACTAGAGGTCCCATAAGAGAGGTAGATTTTACCCACTCTATAATCCGAAATATACACTTGATTAAAGTATTTTTCACAATATAATCAAATAAAAACCTTTATCAGTTTAAACTTCATTATTTTAAATAAATTAAGTTATTTACCCTATTATTTTGAATTTTTAAACACTAATTTTATTCTCTCTGGATTGTAAAGCATCACTCCATATATTTTTTGAAAGCCAGAGAAGATGTGGAATTTATTTTTTATTGGGGTTCGATTTAAAAAAAAAACAATATATCAATTATTAAACATAATGTTTTTTTTAATGGAACGAAGTAGTCCTTCATGATATAAAAATGTCAGTTCAATTTATTAATTTCAATCTTGCCCTATTTAGATAGACCTATTTTTATTTTCTTTACATCAGGACGAGGGTTTTAAACCGTTATATTTTTAAACATTAATTCAATTTTATATTTCTTATATATGATATTAATAGCAAATCAATTGTATAGGAGAATGAATAACATTTATTTATTTTTTAGAGAATTCGAAATATATTAATATAATGTTTATTAAATACTAGCGGACGTACCTGGCTTCGCCCGGGTTTTACCCGAGTAAAGGTTTGTCTAACGAATCTCTCGATAAAGTGAACATTTTTTCCCGGTCCCTTGAAAAATACTCGATAAGTTGAATAAAATCAATATTAATTGGTTCCCTCGGTGATTGGAAGTTAAAGGAATAGTATCTTGCCTTGGAATTGTATCATTATTCTTGTATGGACGTACCCGGCTTCGCCGGGGTTTTACCCGAATAAAGGTTTGTCTAACGAATCTCTCAATAAAGTGAACATTTTTTCCCGGTCCCTTGAAAAATACTCGATAAGTTGAATAAAATCAATATTAATTGGTTCCCTCGGTAATTGGAAGTTAAAGGAATAGTATCTTGCCTTGGAATTGTATCATTATTCTTGCCTCAAATAAATTGCCGTGTCATCCTGAATTTTGTCTTTCCTAATTTTCTACATTACAAAATCATCCTATCATCATGATAATATTTAGAGCAGATTAAGCGAAAAGTTATTTCAAAAATTTTATTTGCTAGAAACCTTCCCAGTACTATACTAAATAACTTCCCAAAGTTTCATGGCGTTCCAATGAGTGGTTTGGTCAGGCATAAAGGACAAACAGACCACACACACACACATACATTCATTTTTATATATATAGATAATTTTAAAGTTCCTCTATCTCTCGAATGTATATGAATGATTTATTGAATAAAACTATATGTTTTGCGAACATATATCGATTCTTTTTGAATGTTAGAATATGTTAAAACTAAAATAATGGGTTATTAATAGGTATCAATTTATTACCTGTGTGTGTAGACGAACAAGTGGTTTCACCTAGAGACACAAAATAATAATGTATTCTTTTCTTAAAGGGCATTAATTTCAAACACCAATGATCTATGATTACAAAAGTTTTGATGTAAATGTATATTTGATTTAAAAAATTTCATTGATATTAGAAGGTCATTTTCATAGGAGTTAATGAGTTTGCATAACCAATTATAATTAATAAAAATATATTATTAAAAAATTCCTACTTGTTGATGAGGTTGATGATTCACCTGAAATAATGTCAATATCATTAGAGTATTTTTATTTCCTCCCATGATATTTTGATTGTTCAATTTTTTAGGTAATGAGTTTGCAATATCCAATAATATATTGACGTCATAATGGTAGCAAAGTGACTGAATGATATGTATGATGTAGAGATGAAGTCAATAAAATAGCCTGGATTATTGGGAATTCAGCATGTGAAGGTCTTTCAATTTATTTTCTAGATTTCATAAAGGTATTTTGATATTCCAAAGTATTTTTATTCATATGAATCTTTAAATTGACAAAATCCGCCTTTGACGGTCCCAAGCCCGGATAAGAAAGGAGGAGGGGGAGCAGTAACAAGTTCGTTGAAAACCTGGGCTCAGCTGACCTGGCTGATAGTAACCTGTGAGGGATCCTAACCCAGGATACAGGATGAGCAGCGTTTTTATTCCATATTAAGTGAGGCTGCACATGGCGTCTTTTCCTCATGTCTGAGGCGGCCATTTCTTTTGGAGCTAAGTCGGCCTGCAATGAGTAGTGCTCCCAGTCTTAATGACAAAGGCAGACGCAATCTACTTCACCCAATCATGATTGTTGTCAATTTTATAAGCTTGATACTGTAATATGATTGAGTGGAGATAAGAAATTAGAAGAAGATTAAATTGACACTTACTTGAAAGTGTAGATGGACTTGAAGATTCACCTGAAAACGCATCCTAAAGTTAACTTTAAATCTATACCATCAAAATATAATAAAATATTCGAGAAAATATTAATCACCTCAAAAGATATTACTGCTATTAAAGCGTTTATCATTTCAATTATTTTATAAGTAAAAATAAATTATCATATCAAATATGAAAAAAAGATATTGTTACACAATTCAAGTGTAACCACTTTATTTATATTCATTTTAAATATTTCTTAAATATTTCATTTGTCTTGCTATACCTCCTGATTTCATATATTTATGTAAAGAGACCAGATAATAATATAACAGAGCTTAAAACACAAATAGCTCTTCGTTTACTATTCATAATATATTTGAAATAAATACTTACTTGTGTAGGTTGGTGAGGTCGATGATTCACCTGAAATTGTGCCAATAAAATTAGAGTATTCTATTTTATATTAACCATTATATTTTATGGATTTTTATCTATATTTTTTATATATAAATATTATTGTACAACAATACACCAAATTCTTTACGCTAAGCAGACGAATATATAATTTAAAATGCAATTTGAGTTACAGTAAATTTAGGTCTAAGATTAAACATTATCATTAAACCTTTTTAGCATATACCTTTTTCCTTAGTTAGAAGATAATATATTGTTATTTTGTCAAAATTAAATATATTAATATATATATATATATATATATATAGTAAAAAATAAGGAATTAGTGTTGAAATAATACCTGTGTATGTGGAGGGACTAGAAGATTCACCTTGCATGGAAAATATTCTTCAATTATTTTTACTAATGAATTAAGTTCAAATATAGCAAAGTAAAATATATTTAAGTTTATCAGAAAAAATATCTATATAAATGACAAGAAGTATTGGAAAGTTCATTTGAATGAAAGGTAATTAATATCATGCCATATCAAAATTTTAATGACTTTTGTTGTGAGCAAAATGACTTGGAAAGAAGTTTCAATGAGAGTAAAGTTCAAAAGTGACATGTCATTTGTTTGAATATTAGCAGATGAAATATATTTCAATCGTTTTCCTAAGAATAATTTCTCAAATATAAAACAAGGCTTTTTCTATCAATTTTACTCATATAAATAATAAATAAAACTTACTTGGAGGTGTATAAGTACTGGAAGTACTGCCTGAAAATATTATTTCATATATAAATTAATTATACCGCGAATATGATAATTTAGGCAATATTATTTTTTCGGGATATATCGTCATTATTCATAAATAACCATAATATCACCTAGAAAGTCAGCCTACAAATATGCCCGAATAATTTGATGAAATAAATTTATAATCTTTTTCATTTGTTGACAACATTCTGTTATGTTCAGAGAGATCAACAAATTTAACCTACTTATGAATCATTTTTAAAATGGTATTTGAGTAAGAGAATAGTAATATATTTATAAATAAATCATGGTCCAATTTTGTAAAATATAAGACCAAATTCCACTTGAAAATTATGGTTTCAGATCATTGGGGCGATTTTGTTAAAGTAAATCAACTTTCTAACGTCAAATATTAAGTTCACAGAACTTGGAATAGATATAATGAAGGTGAATTGTTTATTAATATATTATGTTCAAGTAGACAGATATATTATTTATGGGTTTTTCTAAAAATAAAAGCACAAACATCTCGAATATCAGTTTATAATTATTATTGATATATGTGTGAAAATAAAATGTAAAAATGTCAAATAATAATTTTGAATTTATAATATATATTCTATAGGTAGTTCTTCAATGATGGTATGTTATTTTTTTTTCCGAAAAATAAAATTCATTCAGGTAATATTTCTCATTACAATAATTTAGATGTATTTATTAGTGCCCATATTGCATTATAAACCAAATCCTTTCATCTACAGAGGTGAATAAAAGTTAAAACCTTTGAAGTTTCATCTTACATCGAAACAAAATAAATTATTTAATTTAATGAATTAACTTCAAATACATCATAAAATATACTGAAATGATGGTTTTCTGAAAAGTACCTTAATAATGAAAATAAGTAATTAAAATTTATTTTAATATTTATTTATTTTATGAAAAGGTTATTTAATAATATGCCATATCAAAAATAGAATTGATTTCATTGAGGTAGCAAAATGACTGGAAGGAAAGGATCGATGTGAGTAATGGTCAAAAGTGACTTTCAATTTGTTCAGAAATCAACAGATTGAATATTTATATTTATTATACAATCTCCAAGAAGTATATTTCTTAAATAAAATAGGAAGGCATTGTATATCAATATCACTCAAATAAAAGGTGAATAAAACATACTTGGCGGTGAAAAAGGACTGGAAGTACTGCCTAAAAACATTATTTCGAATTTAAATGAATATTATATAATGAGATAAATTGGAAAATAAAAAGAAGATGCTATTTATTAGAGCACTAATATTAGTATATACAATATTTTGGGAGATTTTGAGCGCATCTATTTCATATTATATAATTGTGATGAATATAAAATGCATCTTATTTTTTATTCCTATATACCGGGTATATGTACTTCGGTCAATCGCCTAATATACTATATATAGATAAATAGATATATTTGTTATTTAAAATATAAATAGAACAAACATATTTAAATATTTTGTGAAAAAATTATAGTTTGGAATGAAGTGGAATTAGTTATACCTGTTTGCGATATAGTTGGTTTAGTTGTCTTAGTAGGGCCAGGAGTAGTAATCGTTCCAGTTGTTTCTGGAACAAAACATGAAAATAACTAGTTCAATCAATATTTATATTAAATATACAACGTTAATTTTACAAGTGTTTCTAGTTAAATGACATAAGAGTGTTTTGAATGGTCAAAAATTAAATCATAAAAATATAAATGAGTGTGAAATTAGTGCTAAAAACAGCCTAAATATAAGGTCGACACTTAAACAATAATATAAACTGTAGAGGTAATTCTTGTCTCTCATATTGATCAACCTTCACTAACAAATGATAGTTTTTTGACTTAATTTCTGTTCTGCTACTCGGTTTTGGGATATATTGAAATGGATTATTATATTTCAAATGGAGAAATTATTACTATTTGTCTTATAGATTTCTAAATAAAAATTATTCATGCTATATTTCAATATTTGATTTATTCAACTTAAAGAGAATAAATTGGAGCTTAAATTTGGAAATTATAATTATCATTAATTAAGATATATTTTCAAAGACTCTTACTTGTGTATGTTGGTGAAGTCGGTGATTCGCTTAAAATAATGTCACTATCATTACAGTATTTCCATTTCTACCATGGTATTTTAGATGGTACCATCTTGTAAATATATACAGTCTACTCTCGTTATAACGCCACTCGATATAACGCCACCCTCGCCTTACGCCGCTTTTTCGTTTTGTCCCAATCGACATCAATGTATTTTTCTCGATATAACGCCACTCCCTCGCTGTTCGCCTTCCGCCGCTGATTTTTCGTATCCCAAGTAGCAAAAACCACTCGTTATAGCGCCGCTCACAACGTCCCTTACCCCTCCACTTCCCTTTTCCTGTCTGCATTTTTTCCGCCAGCGGCACCGGACTTTGCCTGCTGTTGACACAACAGATTGTGTGAACAGCAAGCAGACATTTTCCTGCTTGTGCCTGGGACATACACAGTCGCTTCATCCTTTGCTAACGTCAACACAACAACCTTATTGTCGTATGATGAGTTCCCAAAAGCGTAAAGGTGAGTCGATCACCATTGAAAAGAAGAAGGAGATATGCCAGTTGGCAAGAAATAACCCTACGATGTCGAAGAATGAGATTGGAAAGCGTTTCTCACTCCAACGAACAACTGTCCGTGATATTCTCACTCAGGCTGAGAAGTGGGAAAATTATACTGTTGGTTCTTTAAAGAATCGGAAAATTTGACTTGGAAGACGCTCTCTTCAACTAGTTTACCCAAAAGGGTGTCAATAATATTATTATTACTGATGACCTCCTAAGAGAAAAGGCAAAAAATCTTGGCGAGCAGTGGGACGTACCAGAAAATTTCATGTACAGCAGTGGGTGGCTGCAGCGATTTAAAGCGAGATTCGATATTTCATAACGACGGCTCTGTGGGGAAGGCACATCGATTTCACCAGCTATCATTGATGAACACCTTACAAATTTGAACAGTATGCTGGCGAACTCCGGATATGACCCAGCCAACATATACATGGCAGACGAAACAGGATTATTTTTTCAGCTCATTCCTGACCGAACACTTGCTCACAAAGATGAAAACTGCCGTGGGGTCAAAAGGATGAAGCAACGAATCACTGTTCTACTGTGCTGCAACTCTACTGGAACAGACAAGCGGCGATTGCTGATTATTGGAAAATCGGCAAAGCCTCGATGCTTCAGAAACTTTAGTCCGCACTTCTATTGCACTTACACATCTAACAGCAAAGCATGGATGACCTCTAGCATCTTTCAAGAATGGCTACTGCAGTTCAACATGCAGCTTGTCTCTGAAGGATGTCGTATCCTACTGTTGTTAGATAACGTCTCACTGCATTCCTAATAATGGTCTCAGCAACATAAAGATACACTTCCTTCCACCAAATATGACTGCCAGTCACTGGATAGTGGCATCATCAAAAGTTTCATGGCTCAATATCGCAAGCTTCAACTCCAGAAAATGGTGGAATTGGCGGATGCCCATCTACCCACAGAATTACGTCTGGATGACGCTGTGCGCTATTGTAAAATGGCTTAGGATTCTGTTGGGTAAATGCTGGAATCACACAGGCATTCAATTCACTTCTACTGCTGCAGTTGAGCATCTTAATTATGGAAATCTGCTCGATCGAATTCGCGACATATTCGCTATTACACCAGAGAATTTGATTACTGAAAGGGAGTTTCAACTGGTTGATGATTCCCAGGAGGCGGAAATGAAGCTAACAGATGACAATTTTCTGGTGTCCACTGTTACAGCGAAAGAAGATCTTGGCGAGGATGATGATACAACAGTGACTCAGCGCCTACCATCGTTAAGGGAAGCCAGAACAGCTGCTGAGACAGTTTTGTTGTTTCTTGAGCACTCCAAGAGAGCAACATCTGACGATGTCAATCTATCTGCGGATTTGTTACACGGTGTCTATGCCATAAGTGAGGGAGAGAAAAGACAAGTTGTGATCACAGACTTCTTCAAGAAAATGTACTTTTTTATGAATAAATTATAAATTAATGCTTTCTATTTATCATATTAATTAATTAATGCCGGCATTCTATATATTAGAAATTGTTATAAATAATTTATTGTATCCTTAAATTTCACATTTAAAAGTTGTGTTCGATACAACGCCACCCTCGCCTTACGCCGCTTTTTTGCAAAATCCGGATGGTGGCGTTATAACGAGAGTAGACTGTATATATATATTCTATCAGAAGTCCTTTAATGATAGTATGTTCAAGCACTTTATTTCCATATATTTTAATTCGAATGAAGCAATTATTACTATTTCTATTATATATTTATAAAAACTAAATTTGTGCTCTATTTTGATATTTGAATCAATCAAGTAAAGTCATTAAAAGAGAATATTTTGGAGTCTAAAATGGGAAATTCCAATTATTATTAATAAAGATATATTTTTCGAAACCTCTTACTTGTATATGTTGGTGAAGTCGTTGATTCACCTAAAATAATGTCACTCTTATCAGTGTATTTCTTTTCCTCTCATGATATTTTGAATAGTACTATCATGTAAATATAAATATATAATTTCAAACAGAATTCATTTAATGATAGTATGTACTTGAAAATGCAACTTGAGTTACAGTAAATTGAGGTCTAAGATTAAAAATTATCTATAAACCTTTTTAGCATATACCTTTTTCCTTAGTTAGATAATAATTTATTGATATTTTTTTGTCAAAAATAAATATATTTATATTATATAAAGTAAGGAATTAGTGTTCAAATAATACCTGTGTATGTGGAGGGACTAGAAGATTCACCTTGCATTGAAAAAATATTCAATTATTTTTTCTAATGAATTAACTTCAAAAATAAAAATATACTATATTGAAGTTTGACAGAAAAATATATATTTGATGACAAGAAGTATTTGAAAGTTCATTTCAATAAAATGTCATTTATAATATGTCATATCAAAATTTTAAATGACTTATCGTTTTAGAAAAATTACGTATTATATTAGATAAATGCCAACTATTGATGAAAGTAAAGTTCAAAAGTGGCATTGCTTTCTGTTGAAAATCAGCAGATTAAGTATTCTTATTCATTTTCCTAGAGAATTTTCGAATATATAACCAGGCATTTTCTATCAATTTCCTTCATATAAATAGTAAATAAAACTTACTTGGAGGTGTAAAAGAACTGGAAGTACTGCCTGAAAACAGTATTATAAAATAAATAAATAATATAGAATATTATAAACGTGAAAATATTATTATTATCCTCAGGTGTTATTGAGATTAGACATTACTGTAAAATATCTTAGGTCTATAATTCTTATAATGAAGAAATTTAATAAGAATAACTCAAGACATAAAACTACGCATAATATAACTTAAAAAGCAATGGACCAAAAATACGAGAGATGATTTATGAACTAACTTTATAATCTGAATTCCATTAGTTGACAAATTTTGTTATTTTTAGGGAGATCAACAAATATAGCCTACTCTTTAATCAAGTTAAAAGTGTTATTGGAGTAAGAAAATCTATATATATATATATTCATATGTTCGTCGAATATTATGGAAATTTAGATATATGTTTTTAGGTATTAGTGGCGCTTTCATCAATATAAATCAACTTTCTAACCTGAAATATGAAGTTCACAGAACTTTAAATAACATTCATGAAGGTGAATTATTGATCACTATAATTTTGTACAAGTGAACAGAGATATTGTTTATGAAATTCGCATAAATATAAAAGTATATTTTTCTTTTATATAAGTTTTTGAAATCATTAATGATATCCGCCTAAAAAGAAATGTGAAAACATTTCAAATATTCATTTTTAATTCATATTTTGCTATAATAGATTGCTAAATTTGAATATATATATATATTTAAATTTAGAAATCCAATTTAATAACATTGATGAGCTTAGAAAGAGTTTGGATTCCTTGAGAAATATAGGCAAACAGCCTCATTGAAATATCGGTAATATTTTAAATAAATTATATTGATTCAAAATATGCCTTTGTTTAAAAAATATATAATTATCGATTATTATTTGAAATAATATTTTATAATATGTATAAAAAACTAATTGTCACACCATATCCAAATCCATCAAAGTAAGCCTTTATCAACTAGACGTATGTATTTCATATGCTTTCTATTATTTGAAAAAAAAATACTTTTTTTAAAGGAATTCTCAAGTTTTTCATATAATAATTGCAAAATGAGATAGAATAAACAATACAAATAGAAGATAGGAATGACTGGTTCTACGTATACATATAAATTAAATATACAAAGTTGATAGAGAACAAGTTTTTTTTATAATAATTAAATGATATGTTTTATATTGTTATCATATTTCATAATAAAATCATGTATATATAAATGTGAGACACAGGTTGAATTTGAGACTATATATTGCTGGATGGATGATATAATAAATATTGATATATGATTTCATTTCAATTAGAAAAATTTACTATACATATCATTGTTATAAGAAATGCATATTCGTAGCTATATTTCTGGATTTAATATTTTTCAATTATAAGTCACTAGATTGGAGTATAATGAAACCTCAAACCCAATATTATTGATCTCTATAATTTTCAATATATTAGTTAAAGATTCTCACTTAAGTATGTTGGTGAGGTCGTTGATACACCTAAAATAATGCCACTATCGTTAGAAAAATTTAATTTCCCTCCATGATATTTTGAAAAATACAAAATTGTGTTTATATATATTATATCAGAAGTCCTAAAATGATAGTATATTCAAGCATTTAAATCCTGGAACACAATTGATCAAGGTAATTTTTCGCTCTTAAATAATCTAGATGCATTTATTAGATTCCATATCATATTGATAAACCAAATCCTTTCATCTACACAGGCGAATATGTATTAGAAACAGTAAATCCATTTTCTCTAAATTTTAGGTAATACAGTCCATACTGATATTAGAAAATGTCTGATATTATCGACCTTATAAATTCGAAAAAACTTGAGCGCGTGCGTCTGTGTGATCAATTTTTTTTTCTGTGTTAATAAATGATTATCTATGAGGTCCTTATAAAAGTATTTCATTATTTCGAATATTTTACGTGATCCAGTCTCATTCCTGATAATTATTGATCACAGGTTGTATAAAAATAATTTTATATTAATTAGGCACCTAGGTTCAACGAATTTCTAAATCAAATTTTGAATTTTCGCGGGTTAAGTATATTCGAATTTCGATCTTTTTGTGGCTTTATTTGGTACTCATGTCTCTCACTTATGCCGACAAGCTCGACCATTTTGAATGTTCACTTAATTGTTGACAGCTGTTTTGCTTGCAGGTGTTTTGGATCTTCTTCGATTTTTACCTATTTAAAAAATGGATCAAAGAACCTGTATCAAATTTTGTGTGAAAAACGAAATTAAGTGCGCGGATGCATTCCGAATGTTGACTGTGGCATATGGAGAAGCTACCTTGGACCAAAGCAATGTTTATCGGCGGTACAAAATGTTCTCAGAAGGCCGAGAAGATGTGAACGACGAAGGGCGAGCCAGACGCCCGAGCACTTCAACAACAGACGAAAAAATTAATGAAGTGGAGAAAATGATATTGGCCAATCGTCGAATCACCGTTAGAGAAGTTTCTGAGGACCTAAACATATCGATTGGCTCGTGCCATTTGATTTTTATCAATGATTTGGGCATGAGACGGGTCGCCGCGAAATTTGTACCAAAAATGCTCAATTGCGAACAAAAACAGAATCGTATGAACATTGCTAATGAGATGTTGGACTCTGTCCGCGACGTCCCAAATTTGCACCAGAGGGTCATAACTGGTGACGAAGCGTGGGTTTAGGGTTATGACGTGGAAACCAAAGCTCAATCATCTCAATGGAAGCTGCCGCACGAACCAAGCCCGAAAAAGCGCGCCAAGTTCGGTCGAATGTGAAAGTTTTGCTGACAGTTTTCTTCGATTGCAGGGGCGTGGTGCATCATGAGTTCTTGCTACAGGGTAGAACGGTCAATAAGGAATATTACCTGCAAGTTATGCCCGATTTGCGCGAAGCAATCCGCCAGAAACGCCTGGATTTGTGGAAGAACAAAAATTGGCTTTTGCACCACGATAACGCCCCTGCTCACACATCGTTGCTTGTGCGCGACTTTTTGGCCAAAAACAACACACTAATGATCCCGCAGCCACCGTATTCCCCAGATCTGGCCCCCTGTGACTTTTTCTTGTTCCCTAAACTGAAGAGGCCCATGAAAGGACGACGTTACGATACGCTTGACGAGATAAAGACGGCTTCGAAGGAGGAGCTGAAAAAGATTTTTGAAAAATGATTTTTTGAAGTGCTTTGAAGATTGGAAAACCCGTTGGAACAAGTCTATAATATCTCATGGGAATTACTTTGAAGGGGACAAAATAAGTATTCATGAATAAATAAATATTTTTTTAAAAAACACAAAAGTCGCAGATTGTTGGAAAAGAAGACGTCCGAAGCAGCCAATGGGAGTCCGGCGGAAGCGGCTACGGGGATGCAGCGGCAAAAATGAGGAAACAATAACTGAAGAACTTGTAAACAACTTTCGAAAGCTAGAATTTGCCCTGATCTCCGATTCTTTTTTAGTGTAAATGTTTAAATAATACTTTACTTATTTTCTTAAATTGTAATAAATATAATTTTCCCTCCTGTTTTCGTCGTATATTTTAAAAGTGTTATAAACAACGACGCCTTAACTTTGAACCTTCAACCCCGCCGACCAAGAATAGAGGTGAGTGACTACCTCTATAGAATTTAGATCGTCGTCACAACACAGAGTGGCGGTGAAATCGCAATATTTTTGGCATTCCAGCCGGGACTGTTGAAGGTAAATTCCTGAAAAAAGAATCATTTTAAGCTGACCATTTTGGAACTCGCTTGCTAACCCTACTTGCCGCTTTGTTTACAAGATGGCGGAAGAAATAATTCTACGTTTAAAAAAGAAGCGTGCTGTTAACAGATCATATTTAACGAAAACATGCAATAAGATTGAAAGTGGACTTGACACGCTAATGAGAATTGAAATTGAAGAATTATTAGAACAATTGAATGAATCATTTAACGAACTTAAATTAGTGGATCACGAAATAGAAACGCTTCTTGAAACTGACGATTTAGAGAAGGAATTACAGGGCGTAGAGGAATATCGAGAGAAATATATTACTTGGAGATTTAGGGCAAATAAAAAGATTCGCCAATCAGATTTTCATGGCGAAAATATACCGAATTCGAACTCACGAATAGATGAAAATGAAATGAGACATTATGTACCTTCCTGCACGACTGTGAAACTTCCGAAATTGATGATATCGAAATTTTATGGAAACTTTAGTGAATGGCTGACGTTCTGGAATTCTTTTGATGCAGCTATACACCAGAACAACTCACTGAACCCGATCGATAAATTTAACTATCTGAAGTCACATCTCGGCGGAACTGCACTAAACACAGTCGAAGGTTTCGCTTTATCTGCGGACAATTATGAGAAAGCTATAAAATTGCTTAAAGACAGATTTGGGCGAGAAGACATTTTGATTAGCCGACATATGAACAATTTGTTGTCAATGAGACCACTCAAAACATCAAACGATGTAAGAACCTTCCGCGAACTTTTTGACAACCTTTCTGTTCATATAAGAAGTCTCGAGTCACTAAACGTGTCCATTGATGTTTACGGACAACTGTTGTGCCCGATAATAATAAATCTTCTACCTGCAGACCTTAATTTGGAATTGAACAAAGAACTCCCGACAGGTTATGTAATTAATGACTTGATTACCTTTCTGGAAAGACAATTAACTGCACGGGAGAAGAGTTTTAGAAACGAAATCGGTACCGGGAATGAATCAACTTCTAAACCTAATTTGGTAAACAAACATCCAAAGACAAGATTCTACAATGAAAAACCAATTGCGACAGCTTCAGAACTTTTGAATTCAGTTCACAAATCGAATGAATGTGTATTTTGTGGTAAAGACAACCATGGAAGCCCTAAGTGTGACTTTGCAGCTAATATTAGTTTAAACGAAAAGAGATCACTCATGAAGAAAAAAGGCGTTTGTTATAAATGTCTTCGGCCTTCTCATTTAAGTAAATTTTGCAGAAATGTAGTCCGTTGTTCGATCTGCAACATGTCTTCCCACCTGGATGTCATGTGCACAAAACTGATTTTAGATAGAGGTGGATCTTCCAAGTCTCCAACGGTGCAAGATGAAACTCTCGCCAACTTATCAACCTCCCCAGACGTCTTGTTACCTACTTTGAGAGTGACCCTCAAAGGGAACAGAACGGAGAAGACGGCACGGGCTATAATAGACACCGGATCCCAAAGATCGTATATTTTACATAGCACAGCAATGGAAATGGAATACGAACAATCTAGGAGAGAGTTCTTCCGGCATTCCTTGTTTGGAGGATCGAGTACCGACGTAGTTGAACATGAGGTCTATACCATTCATTTATCTGACATCAATAATTCCTATCGCTGTGGGTTTGAAGCACTAGGTCAACCCCTTATCTGTGGAAGCATACCTCCGGTGTGTCCAAGATCATTGTTAGAAGGGAGTGAAGAACTCGACGTGTCTGATTTGATGAGAGACCGTATAGAAGTCCTTATAGGCGCGGACATCGCCGGGAGATTGCTAACTGATGATCAGAGAAGGATCTCATCTGGACTGGTGGCAATCCGTACCAAACTAGGATGGACTGTGATGGGAAAGATTCCTCCAACGGAGGTGAGAGATGACATCAGCTCCCTTTGCGTGACCACACTTCTATCTTTGGATCTAGAAAACTTGTGGAAATTAGATGCAATTGGAGTCTCTGACGCGGAGGTTGAGAAGAAGACTCAGTCATTACAAGCTGAAATGGAGGAACATTTCGCCCACACCACGACGCGAGATATCGAGGGGCGCTATGAGGTAGCTCTACCCTGGGTGCAAGACAAGGAAAGGATTCCTTCGAATAAAGATCTAGCCGAAAACCAACTAAGGTCTGTAAGAAGAAAACTTGAAGAAGTTGGAGACATGAAAGAGTATGGACAAATCTTTGAAGAATGGATGAAACAGGGGATAATCGAGTATGCCAGAGAGGATAAACTAGATGGTGTACACTACCTGCCACATCGACCAGTGTATAAAAGGAACAGTCAAACTTCTAGAATATGGCCAGTATTCAATGCGTCGGCCCGGAAGAGAGGTAAACTTTCCCTGAATGACTGTCTGGATAAGGGACCCAATTTGATAGAAATTATACCAAGACTTTTAAATAAATTCCGGAAATATGAAGTTGGTGTCTCTTCCGATATTGAGAAAGCATTTTTACAAATTGGAATAAAAGAAGAAGACCGAGATTATTTACGATTCCTGTGGCACACAGAAGACGGAAGATTAATCACGTATCGACATAAAAGGGTTGTTTTTGGAATTACCACTAGTCCGTATCTTTTAAAGGCTACCTTATCTCTCCACTTAGATAAGGCTCCTGAACATTTAAAAATCACAGCTGAACAGTTGAAATCATCCTTTTATGTTGACAATTGTTTATCCAGTTTTCAGAATGTTGAAGAAACGGAGAAATTCGTGAAAGAATCTACTGAACTGCTCTCTACAGCTTGTTTCAATCTCCGAGATTGGGTGAGTAACGTTACAGACTTTTCTCTTATGAACCAACTGAATAAGGAAGTGAACATTTTAGGAATAACATGGAATACTGATAGAGACACACTGACAATTGGTTTGGAAGATTTTGAATTAATTGGACCAACCACCAAGAGAAAAGTACTTTCAATAGCGAGCAAGATATTTGATCCATTAGGGGTTGCTTGTCCTGTGACTTTAATTCCCAAGCTGATATTACAGGAAACTTGGATACAAAAGTTGACATGGGACGAAGTCCTACCTGGATGTTTAGTACAAAGATTTTGGAAGTGGTTTAGCAAACTGAAACACTTGCCTAACATAGAAATTCCTAGATGGCTTTGTTTTAAGGACTCCTATGTAGAGAAAACCACTCTCCACATCTTTTGCGATGCCAGTCAGTTTGCCTATGCAACCTGTATTTTCCTCCGCATTGAAAAGGAAGATAGAGTAGACATCCAATTGATACAGGCTCGAACACGAGTAGCTCCACTGAAGAAACTCACCATCCCAAGATTGGAGCTTTTGGCTTGTCTGATTGGAGCTCGTTTGGCAGCTAACGTCATACAAGATCTGGAATTTGAGGAAATTCCAAGATTTTATTGGACCGATTCAACCAATGCTCTCTGTTGGATCCAAAGGGAAGACAACTGGGCAGCCTTTGTGATGAACCGTGTTAAGGAAATTCATAATCTTAGCTCCCCTGAATCTTGGCGCCACATACCAGGCTGATTAAACCCGGCAGACCTCCCATCTCGGGGATGTTCAGCAGAATCACTTAAGGAGACAAGATGGTGGGAGGGACCTGCATGGTTAAAGGTATCCCAAGAAGAGTGGCCCAAATCAACCATTATCTCTGATTTGGAGATTGTTTATTCTGAAAGGCGCAAGACCATCCTGAACACCTTGTGTACGACAAGAGAAAATGAAAATTTATTTGGACGTTATTCCCATTTTTTGAGAATAGTACGAATCACCGCCTGGATATACAGATTCTTCAACAACGCCAAGATTGATAGAAGAAAGATAATTTCAGAAGATCTCAGTACAGAGGAAATCACTAAGTCAGAAATAATACTGATAAGACTTATCCAGAGAGTATCGTTTTCAGGGCATGAAGATAAGAAACTACAAGGCTTTAAGTTGCTAGTAGACTCTTCAGGGATTTTGAGAATAAAAACTAAAATTTGCAGAAGAGAAGATTTCGCTAATTTTAGAATGCCCATTTTATTGCCCTCAGATCACTTTTTGGTTTCTTTGCTCATCAGGTGGAACCATGAAACCCACGGGCACGCCGGTCTACAAACTCTCCTCGGTATTCTGAGAGAAAACTATTGGATACTAAGATCCAGGAAAACCGTCAAGAAGATCATCAATCAATGCATTCGCTGTAAACGATTCACAGCGACACCAGCTACCGTCGAGTCAACATCATTACCAGAAGACAGAGTACGAGATGCTGCAGTTTTCGAAATAGTAGGAGTTGATCTAACTGGACATCTTATCTTAAAGAATAAGAAGAAAGCATGGATTGTCATCTTCACATGTGCAGTGTATAGAGGAGTTCATCTGGAACTTGTGACATCTTTGTCTATGGAAGCCTTCCTCCAAGCTTTCCGCCGATTTATTGCTCGAAGAGGCCGACCATTGATTGTGTATTCGGATAATGGGACTAATTTCAAAGGTATGGCTAATGCTTTAAAGAAGTGTTGGATCCTATAGTTAATAATTTCCTTAAATTCAATTTTATATATGAAAATTGGGCCAAAATATTCTAAATTCAATTGTACAATATAAATCTTTAATATGTAAATTTTAAAGCAATCAACATGTATGTAAATTTACAGTTTTAGTTAATTAATAGTTTTATAGTTTTTCTTTTCTCTCTCTCTACCACTAGTATCAAAATCTAAGTAAAAATTCATGTACTCTAAATTCATGTGGTAGCTATATATAACTCTAAAACAAAAAGATAATAAACTAATTCAAGACAAGTGGCAAAGTGCTTCTTAGTATCTTTTACTGAACATTCAAGCCACGAACAGTATGGTCCTTCATCGAGCCGGATACTTTAAAAAATTAAGGTAAGCCATTTGAAAACTTAAAATTCCTAAAATAAAGTCATGCCCAAATCTGAAGTTAAAATTCGGCACAAATTCAACTTTATTATTCAGGAAATAAAGGATCTGGAATCAGAGAATAAAGCTATTGTAGAATCCAAAAACATACATGGATTAAAGCTATTCCAACAAGAAGTTAATGAAAGGAAAATTAGCCTAAATCAAGTTATCAACACATTATTAGAATCAGAGTTAGATGATACACAATATGACGATTATTCAAAGGCCAAGAAGGATATTTTTAATATGTTGGTGTCTATTGAAGAGGCTTTATCTTTGATTGAAACCAAAGAAAATACTCATAGTGATAAACAACTGCCCGAATCCAATGTTAATTTACCTAAGATAAATTTACCCATTTTCAATGGTGATTCAGCCAATTGGCTTAGTTTTAGAGAAATATTTAACTCCACCATTAATTCAAATCAAACACTAACTGAAATACAAAAATTTCAATATCTAAATGCATCTGTTAAGGGTCCTGCGGAAAAGTTGATTCGGGGTTTTCCCATTTCTGACAAAAACTACCAGCAAGCATGGGATACCTTATGCAATAGATTTAATAACAGAAGAGAATTGGCTTTTTCACAAATCAACAAAATATTCTCCATAAGGCCATTAAAATCTATTTCGGCTGGTTCTCTCTATGAAATCCTTGATGTTTGCAATGAAGGCATTAGAAATCTCTCAGTGCTAGGACTTGAGAAAAACACATTAACAGATCTAATCCTGATCAATTTTTTTGAAAAAAGAATTGGTGAAGCCCTCAGGAAAGAATGGGAATTAACCCTTCAAAATGAAGAATATCCAACATTTGAAAACTTTGTGAATTTTTTAGAAAAACATGCTAGAAGCCTGCAAGGTATGAGAATTCCTTTGTTCCAGGAACAAAAAACCTCTAGCAAAAATATGATGGCTCATGGCCTTTATGTCAACAAAGGTCAAAATTGTATTTTATGTCATCAAATTCATAAACTAAATGACTGCCAGAGATTCATAAATCTTCCCTTGCCTAAAAAATGGGAATTAGTTAAAAAACATAAACTTTGTCAAAATTGCCTTAGAGCAAATCATGAGATATCCAAATGTCTCATCACATCAAGATGTAAAAACTGCAAGCAGAACCATCATACTCTTCTGCATGAATACAACTCTGAACCATCCATTCCACAACCAACAACCTCTCAAGAGATGTTGATTTCAACAAATACCATCTGTAATGCGATGCCTTTGGAAACGGAAACAAATATTCTACTGTCATCAGCCCTTATTAAAGTCAAGGCGAAGGATGGCTCATTTGTGCTATGTAGAGCATTAGTGGACAATGGGTCCCAAATAAGCCTAATTTCAGAACAATGTTGCCACAAGTTGGGACTTGAAAAAAGGAAAAATTCTTATACACTAAAAGGTGTAGGTGACATTGTTGTCAACAGGACAACATCGCAGGTTGAAATAGAGTTCACCCCACATCATAATGATCAATTATTTTCTGCCAGAGCATTTGTGGTTGGGAGGGTAACTGCAGACCTTCCAAACTTCCAAATTCAGTCAGCAGACTTTCCTCATTTAGAAAATTTGCTCTTGGCAGACCCAGAATTCTATGTCACCAAGCCCATAGACCTAATTTTGGGTGCAGATACCTTTGTAGAAATAATTCTAGGTCATAAAACAGATTTAAAGCACCATCCTATAGCACTTAATACCAAGTTAGGTTGGCTTGTTTCTGGGAGAATCCATTCAACTATTAAGTCGAATACTTCGGTAATCAATCACTGTACCACTGAACTTGATTCCAGCATAAGAAAATTCTGGGAACTTGAAGATGTCCCAATTTCTAAGGCCCAGTTGGGTATAAAGAATGCCCCATCTCCAAGTCTGCCGGGGTCCATTCAGACCTCTCCAAGTCTACCAGACTCTGTTCAAGGGTCACCGTCTCTAACTTTGAGCCTACAGAGCTCCAAACACAACTCTCCAACCCCCTTACAAGTATCAGTTCACAGCCTGAAAGAGGCCATGTCCCCTTTGGTCGAAATGCCATCAAGCCCTGGGTGCTCCAAGCAGATTCCAATTCCTATAGAAGAAGACTCTATAGAGAGCCAGAACCGAGTTGATAATCTGCCATCCTACCCGATGAGCCCAGAGCAGAGTTACACTCTCTCATCGGCTTCTGTTGAAGATTTCAAGGCCCAAAGTGGGCCCAAGTCCCCTACATCTCCCACCAGAGGTTCAGAGAGTTGCCGATGTTCTGGGGATTATACAGAGCCACAGATGTCTCAGAACTCCAATTTTTCATGCTCCTCTATAGAAGAATCTGAAGATAATTCAAGTAAATCTGAAGAAAATCTAAGTAGATCCGAAGATAATCCAAGTAAATCTGAAGAAATTCCAAGTAAATCTAAAAAGTCACGTATCTCCAAGTTAACTCCACAAATTACTTCTAAACAAAACCAATTACTTCCTTCTGAATCAAGTCAACCATCCACTCCAGAACAACCTCTCGCTTCTCAGTCAAGTGAACCACTCTCATCTAAGAAAGAAACTTCGATTATTCCTAAGATAAAGCCACCACCCTATTATAGGCGAAAACGTCAACTTCCTGCTGAGAAAACTTCATGGGATGAACCAATTGAATCAGATATAAAGTCAAATTGGAATAAATTCCAAACTCAACTATCGTGCCTAAAGGAAATCAAAATACCAAGATACCTGAACAGTTCATCTTCTGAAATAGAAGAATTACAACTACATGGATTTTGTGATGCATCCCTTAATGCTTATTCAGCAGTTTTTTACTTGAAAACTAGATTCAAAATTCAAAAGATCAAAATCAATCTGATAACCTCAAAAACTAAGGTTGCACCATTAAAGACCATTACAATTCCAAGACTTGAACTAAGTGCAGCATTGCTTTTAGCTCAACTGAATCAAGTCATTCTTGAATCATTTCCTTTTCAACCTGATAAAACCTTTTTGTGGACTGATTCACAAATCTGCATAGATTGGATAAGATCAGATGCCAGCAGATGGAAAGCCTTTGTTTCGAACAGAGTGTCGTCAATTCAAAATTTGACTCAAATCACTGATTGGTTCCATGTATCCAGTCAAGATAATCCAGCTGATTGCGCATCAAGAGGAATCATGCCTCAAGACTTGGTCAATCATAGAATTTGGTGGCGGGGTCCTATTTGGCTTCAAGAAAATAATGTTCGATATATTCCTTCTTCACCAACCCAAGTAAATCTCAATATCATTCAAGAAGAAGTCGGTGAGGGTCAAGTGTTGGATCAAACAACCTTAATTCAAAATTCAGAAACTATGTTAAATCTAGAATTCATTGAAAGGTATTCCACAATGACCAAATTGATCCGAATCACAGCTTGGTGTTGGAGATTCTACTACAATTGCCTCCTCTTTGATCCAATTCGTCAGAAAGGACCTTTGACAACAAGAGAATTAACAAAGGCAATTCAAGTCTTAGTCAAATCAATCCAGCAAGTTGAATTCTGCACAGAAATAAAATTACTGAAGTCAAACAAACAACTACCTCTGTCCAACAAGCTAACTTCTCTAAATCCCTTTTTAGACACTCAAGGACTTCTAAGAGTTGGAGGTAGACTCAAGTATTCCTATTTAAATGAAAATCAAAACTTCCCTCTCTTACTACCGAAGAATCACCACATCACCAATCTTATAATCGATGATATTCACAGGAAATACCTACATGCAGGACCTCAACTTGTATTGTCAATACTCAGAAAAAATTATTGGATTTTGGGAGCAAGAGATGCAGTCAAAAAAACCATTAAAAAATGTCTGATTTGTTTAAAATTTAAATCTACTACCATTCATCAAATCATGGGAAATCTACCTCCGGAGAGAATCATCCCATCAAGGCCATTCTCAAAGACTGGCATTGATCTTACAGGACCATTCTCAATAAAGAGAAGCCTGGGCAGATCTAAAACAATAAGCAAATCTTACATTGTACTATTCATTTGCTTTACTACTAAGGCCATTCATTTAGAGTTGACAACAAGTTTATCAACTGATTCATTCATGGCCTCGTTGAGAAGATTCATGGCCAGAAGAGGGAAGCCCTCTGACATTTACTCAGATAATGCTACCAATTTTAAAGGAGCATCCAATTTTTTCCGCACTCAGTTTCAATTATTGAACTCTCAGTCAGTGCAAAGATTGGTTACAGAGGAATTAATCACTTGGCATTTCATCCCCCCAGGTGGACCTCACTTTGGTGGCCTTTGGGAAGCCGGAATCAAAAGTGTGAAATCACACTTGGTCCGAACCTTTAAATCAACAACCCTGAATTATGAAGAAATGAACACCTTGATTATTCAGATTGAATCTTGCCTAAATTCAAGACCACTGGCCCCTCTAAGTAGTGATCCCAATGATTATGAGGCCTTGACACCAGCTCATTTCTTAATCGGATCTTCGTTTTCAGAAATTCCAACCTCAAACTCTGAAGTCTTAAACTTACAGACAAGATGGAAGCTGATTCAAAACCTAAAAAACTCATTCTGGTCAAGATGGTCCAAGGAATATCTGAGCAACCTCCAAGGCCGTGGTAAATGGCGAATCAAACAAGACAATATCCAAATAGGTCAACTGGTCTACCTCAAAGAGGCTCAAATATCTCCACTTCGCTGGCCTTTGGCTAGGATTCAGGAGTTATTTCCAGGAGAGGACAAGAATGTCAGGGTAGTCCAGATAAAGACTTCAAAAGGAGTCTTCAAGAGACCCATTACAAAGCTGATTCCATTGCCTTTCAAACAATGAGAATTGTAATCTTAGCTACATAGTCGGACTCAATTAGTCCAGCATCTATACTATTGGAACTCTTTTTTTTGTTTTTTATTTTCTGGTCATCTCTTCCCAGCCGGGGGAGTATGTTGGATCCTATAGTTAATAATTTCCTTAAATTCAATTTTATATATGAAAATTGGGCCAAAATATTCTAAATTCAATTGTACAATATAAATCTTTAATATGTAAATTTTAAAGCAATCAACATGTATGTAAATTTACAGTTTTAGTTAATTAATAGTTTTATAGTTTTTCTTTTCTCTCTCTCTACCACTAGTATCAAAATCTAAGTAAAAATTCATGTACTCTAAATTCATGTGGTAGCTATATATAACTCTAAAACAAAAAGATAATAAACTAATTCAAGACAAGTGGCAAAGTGCTTCTTAGTATCTTTTACTGAACATTCAAGCCACGAACAAAGAAGATTGATTTTTCGAGATTAAAATGTGATCCCACATTGAAAAACATCACCTGGAAATTCATACCGCCTGGTGCTCCTTGGTGGGGTGGATGGTGGGAGCGTTTGATTGGAATGATGAAACAATTGCTCTTTAGGATTCTCGGTCAAACCTCCTTGGGATATGAAGAACTTTCCACGGTAATGTGTGACGTCGAAAGCTTGATGAACACACGCCCACTGACCTACCTAACTGAAGAAAGTGAGGATCTCGCTCCATTGACACCTTCGTTGTTCTTACATGAGGTCAGAGAGGTTGGCGTTCCAGACCTGGACTTGATTGATAACCAGACCCTCTCCCGCAAATATCAATATATCAAACGTGTACGAGAAGATCTTAGAGAACGATTTCGTATCGAATATTTTGGATTCCTGAGACAAGAAACGAGAGGCCTGAAGACTACCATACCATTCAAGGTGGGAGACATGGTACTCATTGGACAAGAGAGTTTAAAGAGACTACACTGGCCGTTAGCCAGAATAATCCAACTCTATCCAGGAAAAGACCGACTTGTGAGGGTTGCGAAAGTGAAAACTTCATCAGGTGATAAAATACGACCTATTCAAAAACTCTACAATTTAGAGATAACGCCCGAGATAAGATGTCGAGACCCTCTAACGGAGCGATCTCCCACACAAGAAGTTCGATTGACAACTGAAGAGGACCCTTTGACTTCACAACAAGAGCAACATCACATTGATACCCCAAATGTTGTGTCAAGTTACGGACGGCCCATCAAGAGACCCAACCGATTGGATCTACTGAACTTTTCCTTTCCATGTTTGAGTCGTCGAGACGCCAACTCAAAGGTGGGAGAAATGTTGGAAAAGAAGACGTCCGAAGCAGCCAATGGGAGGCCGGCGGAAGCGGCTACGGGGATGCAGCGGCAAAAATGAGGAAACAATAACTGAAGAACTTGTAAACAACTTTCGAACGCTAGAATTTGCCCTGATCTCCGATTCTTTTTTAGTGTAAATGTTTAAATAATACTTTACTTATTTTCTTAAATTGTAATAAATATAATTTTCCCTCCTGTTTTCGTCGTATATTTTAAAAGTGTTATAAACAACGACGCCTTAACTTTGAACCTTCAACCCCGCCGACCAAGAATAGAGGTGAGTGACTACCTCTATAGAATTTAGATCGTCGTCACAACACAGAGTGGCGGTGAAATCGCAATACAGATACTTTTTAACTCACCTCGTATATATTTATATATTGGTTTATTATTAATGCCTGAAAAGTGTTCACCAAAATCGATGATGCAAGAGAGGAAAGATTTTCACCATCTTCTTTAATATTGCAATATATATTTCATCATTTTTCAGTTAATATTTTGAGGCCCAATGAAAATATTTTTTGAATATATTTGAACAAGTAATTTTTTTTAAATTTATATTATATGTTTATAATAAAAAATGATACTTGAAATTTTATTCCCTCAGAGCCAATAACTTTGAATTAACCTATCGAACAATATTAATTCATTGTATTTTGAAATTGATTGTTTTCTAATTATTTTTTCTCGTTATATCAAATTGAGTGCAAACCTTTTAAATTGAAGTCTATATTCACTCACTATATATCTATGGGTTGATATTAACAAAAATAAGTTACAACTATTGAATGGGAAAGTGAGTTTCTTAGTATCATTTTTCAATGATTTCTTGAACAAACCAAGATATAATCGATTGATATTTTATTCTATTGTTAATAATTTCCATATATTACTATTAATGTATGCAAACTTTTAAATATCTTTAACAGGTACCCAACTTCAGAATCTTTAGTTTCGATATTTTGAGAAAGTTGTTAATGTTTAATATATATTAATTAATTGTTACCACAGACTGTGTGTAAGTTCACAGGTGAATGGGCATAATCGAAAAAAAGTTCCTCTGTTTAATATTAGTTTCCTTTTATAATTTGTTCTCTCTCTTGTAAATCAAAAATATAATGTTTCATTAATATTCCTGTAATCAGTTTCATTAAATTTTCTAAGCAGAGTCAACAATTCGAAGCAGAACGTGGTTGTTTGATATAAATCTCAAAAGCGAAAATATTTAATCAGAAGATTAAGCAAGAAGTTTATTCTGATCAGCAAACTGAAGCACTTCTAAGAAGATTTAAGGTATTTATATAGATTAATTTAAAATATATCTATATATTGCATGTATAAAATCACTATAATCATGTACAAGTGGAAAGAGATATGGTGAATGGGTTTTTAACAAATAAAAAGCACAATAATCTTGAATATCAGTTTTTAAATCATTAATTATATCCGCGTGTAAATTTGAAGTGAAAGAATGGCGAATATTAATTTTGGGATTCTGAGCGTAGCCACCTTATAATATAAAATTGTGATGAATATTAAAATAACATTTTTTTTATTCCTACACACCCACATATATGTATTTGGGTCATAACGACGAAATTCAGATGTTTTGTGAATATATGAAGATTTTAATAAATAAAATTAGTTATACCTGGTGTCGATATAGTTAGTTCAGTTGTCTTAGGAGGATGAGTAGTAGATATCTGTCCAGTTGTTTCTGGAACAAAACATAAACAAAACTTGTTCCATTTATTTTTATTAAAGATTAACAACGGCGAATTAGCAATTGCTTCTAGATAATTAATATTAGAATGTATTCAAAATATATCAAAATTAAAATATAAATATTTCAATAATAGGTTATATTAGAGCTAAATACAAAATATTTTATTTTGGTCAACAAACGTCTCGTTTCTCTTCTTGGCCTTGCCTAGTCGACCTCCTGTTGTATATATATTAATTAATTATTACCACAGAGTGTTGATTAATTCACGGGTAAATAGGCGTTAACCGAAAGAAAAAAAGACCCTTGTTTTAATATTAGTTTCCCTTTTATATTTTGTTCTCTCTCTTGTATATCAATAAATATAATGTTTAATTAATAATTATTGGAATCAGTTTCATTAAAAATTCTAAGCAAAGTCAACAATTAGTAGTAGAGCGTGGTTGTTTAATATAAAGCTTAAAAGAGAAAATATTCAATCAGTAGATTAAGCAAGAATTTTATTCTGATCTGTTAACTGAAGATTTATTCTGAGAAGATTTAAGGTATTTATATAGAATAATTTAAATTATATCTATATATTGCATGTTTGAAAGCTACCCAATATTAAAATAAATTTGAAATATATATTTGTATTTAAAATATATTGGATTTTTTTATTAATTTTTAAAAGGCGAAAATGGCTGAATATAATTTTTATCCCGAACAAAAATTGAATCTTTAACAGGAACTAATTATCAGATATAGGCCTTGCAAATCGGCGCAGTTCTGAGAGAAAGAAAATTATTTAAATGTGTAATTTCCGATCCAGATCCGGATATGGAAGAAAAAAGTTCTTGGGAGATCTGGAGTGAGAAAAAAATGATGAAGCATTTAGGATAATCATCTCTACGTTGACAAATGAACAAGCTGGAATGTTCATAGGAGAAACAAATGCGAAGAAAGTATGGGACACACTGAGAAAAACATACACAGGAAATTTGGAAGATAAAATTATTAATATAGGCTAGGAATTGAAGAACATAAAATGAAAGATAATGAAACTGTAGATGAATATATAAAAAGGGCACAAAATATTTCTGTGAGAAGTTAATCATTAGCGCATCAATTTCCCTCAAGAGAACTTTCATTTCATATTGTTAGAGGCATACATCCAAGGTTTGAAAATATTGGTATTGACTTACGATCTAAGAGAGAGACAACAATTAAAGAGATTCAACAAGCTCTAAGAAAAAAGGAGTGAAGAAGAAATATGAGATTAAATCAATCGGTTGAGAATGGGTATGAACAAGCATACAGAATTAAAGATAGAAAAGTTAAACATTTCATCCAAAAAGATGTTTTGTTTGTAATAAAAAGGGACATCTAGCTAATGATTGCTGGTTTCGAGATAAGTTGAAACCAGGTTATCAAAAGAAAGGGACTCCTGATTTTGGAAATCACAAATACAGTAGATAACATTTTAATAACCTAGTGGAAACTATAAAAAGTAGATTTAAAAAGTGCAATAATTCCATAATAATATTGTCCTTACTTGTTACCCAAAACTCTTAAATTTTCTATATAAAAATGGGTGCATAATATATAAAATATTCGAATTATAATTCTCCTAGACATAATTATTTAATTCATATTTTGGTTGAGAATTAATGTTGTTTAAATGAAGTTAGATAATGGCTATACCAATATCTAAGGCAAAAAGAATTCTCGAATATATTTTATTCTATGATAATTGTTTCAATATATCTTTTTCAAAGGTTAATGGAACAACTTTTCAATTTGGGATTTAATTCTTTCTTTTAAATCAATTGGTTTATTAGAGCACTCATACTTCCCTGACAAGTACTTATCTACAGGATATGCAACTTGATTTACTCTGAAATTAGGTCGAAGATCAAATATTATAATTAAATCCTTTTGAACATGTACTTTTTCTCTGAAGTTAGACGATCATTTATTGACACTTTGCCATATTTGTATATAATAGGTGTTGTTGTTGCTTATTCCTCAAGTCGTTTAAATGATCTCTTTTAGGTCCCATTGTCTCAGCTTTTCTATTATAGTCCTAGGAATCTCCCTATAGATGTATTTTTTGGAGGATTTGATACAATTCAATAGATGTTCAGGACTGGCTTGTCAGGAATCGTATTTTGGGTATTTTGGGAATGTTTTGATTTTCCATTAAATTTGAGCATTCTAAGATGTCCTGTTC
This sequence comes from Cordylochernes scorpioides, assembly GCA_030710605.1. Classification (NCBI taxonomy): domain Eukaryota; kingdom Metazoa; phylum Arthropoda; class Arachnida; order Pseudoscorpiones; family Chernetidae; genus Cordylochernes; species Cordylochernes scorpioides. The sequence goes on along the minus strand of CP092871.1, from coordinate 4,255,247 downwards.
ATAATCTTGAATTCACCGTTTGACTTCATTTTGTCAGCAAGATGACGGGATGAGAAGTGTTGATGAGAGTAAAGGTTAAAATTGGCATTGCATTTAGTTAGAATTCAACAGATAAATATTTTTATTTAATATGAAATTTACCTAGAGGATTATTTCTCAAATTTATAGAAAGGCATTTTTCATCAATTTCATTCGTATAAATAGCAAATAAAACTTACTTGGAGGTGTGAAAGGACTGGATGTAGTTCCTGAAAACATTTTTTCAAAATGAATGATTATTATTGAATGATATAATTTGGATTTTTTTTATTTTTCTCGGGTTTTATTGAGATTTGTCATTACAATAAATTTAAGGTTTGTAATTCTCCTTATTATGGTATTATATAAGGATAACTCAACAAATGTAAATAAGCAAAATATAACCTGAGGCAGCAGCCGAACAAAATGCCCAAGTAGTTTTATTACCTAATTTTATAATTTGAATTCCATTTGTTAAAAACATTTTGTCATGTTAAGAGAGATAAAGAAATTTTGTCTGCTTGTAAATCAAGTGAAACGTGATATTGAAAATGAGAATATAATTATCTATCTAATCATGCAAATGAAATCAAAATTTTGGGAATGAAATTATTAAATCTTAGGCTCAAAAAATAAATCTACACAGCACATTAAATGAAATTTTGCATAAAGCGCATTGCATGAAAAATCTTTTTTCCCTCAGAGGCAAAATATAGAGTATAACCTCTAAAAAAAGAATGATTTTGTATAAGACTTTTATTAGATCTATTCTAACATATGGACTTGAAATTTGTTTTTCCCCAAAAAACAATACTTTTAAACAAAAATTAAATTTGATGCAATATCAAGGTATTCTTTGGGCAATTAGATTCATTCATAACAGATAGCCTGCTGATGCGTAATAATATAATTGAACTACAAAGTCGAGGATGAACATTTATATAGGAAATGAAGTAGATGTTGGCTTCTCATATCCATTTTCCTTTACTAACAAATATAAAATATTCTGATTATTTGTAATTTAGTTTGAAGGTAAATTTTATTCAGTTTTTCAACAGAAAGAAACATATGATGTAAAATCTTCCCATTACTGGACATTTTTATTTTTCCGTTTATCATTACTTTTCACATTTCATCCTTTCATACATCATTCCTAAAGATAGAAATAATCGTTATTTCTCTTTAAAAAATATTAATATTTTTCGTTCAAAAGAAACATTTCCGTTAAATTGTCAAAGGTCATTTTACAATCATAAGCTGCATACTATGGTATTATAATTATTAATGAATCACTAAATTTAAGCGTAAACACATCATTACTACAAGTACTAATCTTTAAAAAAAAATTAAAATGCATAAGTCTTGCTTTACCTAGAATTTCATATATTTAGGTGAAGTGACCAGAAAAGAATATAAAAGAGCTTAAAACCCAAACAACTCGACTATTACTATTCATAATAAATTAGAAAGAAATACTTACTTGTGTATGTTGGTGAGGTCGATGATTCACCTGAAATAGTGCAAATGAAATTAGAGTATTCTATTTTATATTAATCATTATATTTCATGGAATTTTATCTATAATTTTATCCATAAATAATATTGTAGAATAAGGTTGTATAAGTATATATTGTTGTGTGTCAACAAGTAGCCAACCGATGATACACGGGAGCAGTACAAGTCCAGCACAGCACCAAATAAACCACCTGAGCATCACATCCCCGCCTTTGTCTCATCACATGGTGGAGTGCAGTGTAGGCCTAGTACCTCGAACAACGAACAAAATATCGGCTACAAAGAGGCACCGAACTTCAACCCGGAAGCAAGAATTGAAATCCATACGGGCGCATCGATGGTGGAGTTAGGAGCCTTTCTAATACAACCTGACAAAGAAGGGTTTCTTCACCCTGTACATTACTTATCGAGAACCACGTCTAAACATGAGTATGAATATGGTATCTCAGAATTGGAATATTTTCCTATAATCTGGGCGTTACATAAATTCATACTGTACATATTTGATAGAAGCTTTAGAGTAGTAACCGACTATAGCGCGTTAACTTGGTTAGCAAATGTGCGCGATCCATGCCCGAGACTAACGAGGTGGGGCCTAAAACTGATTGAATTCGATTTCGATATAGTACACAGGGCGGACAGGAAGAACGTTGCTCCAGATGCATAAGCTCATAACCTGTTCTACAAAACTGACGCGAGGGAGAAAGGAAATTCTAATGAGTTGGCGGAATGGACAGTATGCATTGACGAAAACACGCAGAGGGATGACCAGTTTATTCGCCAGATAAATAAAAAAAAATCGAGTAACGATGTTAAGGACGAATTTAAAACGATTAAAGGCGTCTTGTTTAGAAAAAAAAACACGCACTGCATGGGAATCAATGGCTAGTAGTCGCTCCCAAACATAGTATTCCTGAGATAATGAAACTATCCTACGACATATCAGAGGCGGGTCACATGGGCGTGGCTAAACCGATTCACCGTGTTAAACAACGGTTTTATTTGAAAGGTCTCGAAGAGGACGTGCGGAAGTATATAAAGTCCTGCAGAACATGCCAAGCATTCAAAACGCCAAAATTCAAACCGGCAGCTCCGCTAGAACCACTACCATCCGCGAAGGATGTATGGGAACTTGTAGGTGTAGACTTTAAAAGGACATTTAAGAAATCGGTGGAAGGGTAGGGATACATTTTCACGATTGTGGACCACTTTAGCGAATACGCTTTAGCAATTCCGGTTAAGGACACCAAAGCGGAAACTGCTTGTAATGCACTCGCGGAAAATTTGTTGTATGATTTCGGTACACCTAAGTGTGTAATATTGGATCAAGGGAAAGCATTCGATTAAGGCACGTTCAAAGACTTTACTCGACTTTACGGAATAAAACACATAATGGTGTCGGTAGCACATCCTCAAACAAACAGACAATGTGAGAAACTCAACAGTATAATAAAAATGGTATCAGATCTTATCTTGCAGATGACCACGCAGAAGGGACGGAGTTCGTGAAATCAACAACGTTTGCGCACAATTCGTCTGTCCAATCGTCGACGAAAGTTACACCGCATAAAATTGTCTTCGGCAGAGAACCAAGGACGTCACTAGACGCAGGGTTACTGACAATGGACAAACCGATAAAAACATTCAACAAGTATGTAACGAATGGCATACTAGAAAACGAATGACTCAAGGATATGGCCAGTAAGAATTACAAAGATCGGACTATGATGAGAAAATGCCACTTTGACATAAAAAATCCAGAACACTTTTGTAAGTTTGAAGTTGGAGTCTTAGTGCAATTAGAATCTTCATGAAGGAAACCGGGCAAAACGGAAAAATTACTTTAAAAGTACGTGGGACCATAAGAGATTACTAACTGGATGAAAGAAACCACATATAGGTTACAGCTACTGCACGGACGAAACGGAAGCAATAGGCGGCAGTGCACTTTAGCACACGTGTCAAGACTGAAATATTTCATAGAAAGAAACAACGGCGACTCGAGGGACCGAGTCTAAGATAAAAGGGGGGTGGTGAGGGTGTCAACAAGTAGCCGACCGATGGTACAAAGGGCAGTACAAATTATTATTTTTTTATTTATTATTATTTTTTTATAAATGAGAGAAACGGCACCACAGAGATGTCGGGTATAAATTGTATTTGACCATTGACCACCGTTTTGCGGCAATGCGTTAAATACAAGGTGCAGTTATCTTGAGTCTCTTGATAGGAATACAGTGTGACGGAATTCTTTAACATGTCCTGCCTTAGCTCCAGCTCTGTTCCCTCCTACAAACGACCCAGCGAGACTCCGAACATAGTGACCTTCCTGGACCGGACCACGAATCCAGCACTGCACCAAATAAACCACCTGAGCATCACATCCCCGCCTTTGTCTCAACAATATTCTACTAGAGGTCCCATAAGAGAGGTAGATTTTACCCACTCTATAATCCGAAATATACACTTGATTAAAGTATTTTTCACAATATAATCAAATAAAAACCTTTATCAGTTTAAACTTCATTATTTTAAATAAATGAAGTTATTTACCCTATTATTTTAAGGTTTTTAAACACTAATTTTATTCTCTCTGGATTGTAAAGCATCACTCCATATATTTTTTGAAAGCCAGGGAAGATGTGGAATTTATTTTTCATTGGGGTTCGATTAAAAAATATATATATATATCAATTATATTAAACATGATGTTTTTTTAATGGAACGAAGTAGTCCTTCATGATATAAAATGGTCAGTTCAATTTATTAATTTCAATCGCCCTATTTAGATAGACCTATTTTTATTTTCTTTACATCAGGACGAGGGTTTTAAACCGTTATATTTTTAAACATTAATTCAATTTTATATCTCTTATATATGATATTAATAGCAAATCAATTGTATATGAGAATGAATAACATTTATATATTTTTTAGAGAATTCGAAATATATTAATATAATGTTTATTAAATACTAGCGGACGTACCCGGCTTCGCCCGGGTTTTACCCGAGTAAAGGTTTGTCTAACGAATCTCTCGATAAAGTGAACATTTTTTCCCGGTCCCTTGAAAAATACTCGATAAGTTGAATAAAATCAATATTAATTGGTTCCCTCGGTAATTGGAAGTTAAAGGAATAGTATCTTGCCTTGGAATTGTATCATTATTCTTGTATGGACGTACCCGGCTTCGCCCGGGTTTTACCCGAATAAAGGTTTGTCTAACGAATCTCTCAATATAGTGAACATTTTTCCCGGTCCCTTGAAAAATACTCGATAAGCTGAATAAAATCAATATTAATTGGTTCCCTCGGTAATTGGAAGTTAAAGGAATAGTATCTTGCCTTGGAATTGTATCATTATTCTTGTCTCAAATAAATTGCCGTGTCATCCTGAATTTTGTCTTTCCTAATTTTCTACATTACAAAATCATTGTATCATCATGATATTTAGAGCAGATTGTTGAATTATAACAGATAAATTAGAATATTTATCTTGATTATTTCAAAGCGAAAAGTTATTTCAAAAATTTTATTTGCTAGAAACCTTCCCAGTACTATACTAAATAACTTCCCAAAGTTTCATGGCGTTCCAATGAGTGGTTTGGTCAGGCATAAAGGAAAAACAGACCACACATACACACACACACATACATTCATTTTTATATATATAGATAATTTTAAAGTTCCTCTATCTCTCGAATGTATATGAATGATTTATTGAATAAAACTATATGTTTTGCGAACATATATCGATTCTTTTTGAATGTTAGAATATGTTAAAACTAAAATAATGGGTTATTAATAGGTATCAATTTATTACCTGTGTGTGTAGACGAACAAGTGGTTTCACCTAGAGACACAAAAAAATAATTTATTCTTTCTTAAAGGGCATTAATTTCAAACACCAATGATCTATGATTACAAAAGTTTTGATGTAATTGTATATTTGATTTTAAAAAATTTCATTGATATTAGAAGGTCATTTTCATAGGAGTTAATGAGTTTGCATAACCATTTATAATTAATAAAAATATATTATTAAAAAATTCCTACTTGTTGATGAGGTTGATGATTCACCTGAAATAATGTCAATATCATTAGAGTATTTTCATTTCCTCCCATGATATTTTGATTGTTCAATTTTTTAGGTAATGAGTTTGCAATATCCAATAATATATTGACGTCATAATGGTAGCAAAGTGACTGAATGATATGTATGATGTAGAGATGAAGTCAATAAAATTGCCTGGATTATTGGGAATTCAGCATGTGAAGGTCTTTCAATTTATTATCTAGATTTCATAAAGGTATTTTGATATTCCAAAGTATTTTTATTCATATGAATCTTTAAATTGACAAAATCCGCCTTTGACGGTCCCAAGCCCGGATGAGAAAGGAGGAGGGGGAGCAGTAACAAGCTCGTTAAAAACCTGGGCTCAGCTGACCTGGCTGATAGTACCCTGTGAGGCAACCTAATCCAGGATACAGGATGAGCAGCGTTTTTATTCCATATTAAGTGAGGCTGCACATGGCGTCTTTTCCTCATGTCTGAGGCGGCCATTTCTTTTGGAGCTAAGTCGGCCTGCCACTGAGTAGTGCTCCCAGTCTTAATGACAAAGGCAGACGCAATCTACTTCACTCAATCATGATTGTTGTCAACTTTACAAGCTTGATACTGTAATATGATTGAGTAGAGATAAGAAATTAGAAGAAGATTAAATTGACACTTACTTGAAAGTGTAGATGGACTTGAAGATTCACCTGAAAACGCATCCTAAATTTAACTTTAACTTTACCATCAAAATATAATAAAATATTCGAGAAAATATTAATCACCTCAAAAGATATTACTGCTATTAAAGCGTTTATCATTTCAATTATTTTATAAGTAAAAATAAATTATCATATAAAATATGAAAAAAGATATTGTTACACAATTCAAGTGTAACCACTTTATTTATATTCATTTTAAATATTTCTAAAATAATTCATTTGTTTTGCTATACCTCCTGATTTCATATATTTATGTAAAGAGACCAGATAATAATATAACAGAGCTTAAAACACAAATAGCTCTTTTTTTACTATTCATAATATATTTGAAAGAAATACTTACTTGTGTAGGTTGGTGAGGTCGATGATTCACCTGAAATTGTGCCAATAAAATTAGAGTATTCTATTTTATATTAATCATTATATTTTATGGATTTTTATCTATATTTTCTATATATAAATTTAATTGTACAACAATACACCAAATTCTTTACGCTAAGCAGACGAATATATAATTCAAAATGCAATTTGAGTTACAGTAAATTTAGGTCTAAGATTAAACAGTATCATTAAACCTTTTTAGCATATACCTTTTTCCTTAGTTAGAAGATAATATATTGTTATTTTGTCAAAAATAAATATATTAATATATATATATATATTTATAGGAAAAAATAAGGAATTAGTGTTGAAAAAATACCTGTGTATGTGGAGGGACTAGAAGATTCACCTTGCATGGAAAATAATCTTCAATTATTTTTACAAATGAATTAAGTTTAAATATAGCAAAGTAAAATATATTTAAGTTTATCAGAAAAATATCTATTTAATGACAAGAAGTATTTAAAAGTTCATTTGAATGAAAGGTAATTAATATCATGCCATATCAAAATTTTAATGACTTTTCGTGTGAGCAAAATGACTTGGAAAGAAGTATCAATGAGAGTAAAGTTCAAAAGTGACATGTCATTTGTTTGAATATTAGCAGATGAAATATATTTCAATCGTTTTCCTAAGAATAATTTCTCAAATATAAACCAAGGCTTTTTCTATCAATTTTGCTCATATAAATAATAAATAAAACTTACTTGGAGGTGTAAAAGTACTGGAAGTACTGCCTGAAAATATTATTTCATATTTAAATTAATTAAACCGAATATGATAATTTAGGCAATATTATTTTTTCGGGATATATCGTCATTATTCATAAATAAGCATAATATCACCTAAAAAGTCAGCCTAGAAATATGCCCGAATAATTTGATGAATTAACTTTATAATATTTTTCATTTGTTGACAACATTCTGTTATGTTCAGAGAGATCAACAAATTTAACCTACTTGTGAATCATTTTAAAATGGTATTTGAGTAAGAGAATAGTAATATATTTATAAATAAATCATTGTCCAATTTTGTAAAATATAAGACCAAATTCCACTTAAAATTATGGTTTCAGATCATTGGGGCGATTTTGTTAAAGTAAATCAACTTTCTAACGTCAAATATTAAGTTCACAGAACTTGGAATAGATATAATGAAGGTGAATTGTTTATTAATATATTATGTTCAAGTAGACAGAAATATTATTTATGGGTTTTTCTAAAAAAAAAAGCACAAACATCTCGAATATCAGTTTATAATTATTATTGATATATGTGTGAAATGAAAATGTAAAAATGTCAAATAATAATTTTGAATTTATATATATATATATATTCTATAGGTAGTTCTTCAATGATGGTATGTTATTTTTTTTTTCGAAAAATAAAATTCATTCAGGTAATATTTCTCATTACAATAATCTAGATGTATTTATTAGTGCCCATATTGCATTATAAACCAAATCCTTTCATCTACAGAGGTGAATAAAAGTTAAAACCTTTGAAGTTTCATCTTACATCGAAACAAAATAAATTATTTAATTTAATGAATTAACTTCAAATACATCATAAATTATACTGAAATGATGGTTTTCTGAAAAGTACCTTAATAATGAAAAGAAGTAATTAAAATTTATTTTTATTATTTATTTATTTTATGAAAAGGTTATTTAATAATATGCCATATCAAAAATAAAATTGATTTCATTGAGGTAGCAAAATGACTGGAAGGAAAGGAAAGTAATGGTCAAAAGTGACTTTGAATTTGTTCAGAAATCAACAGATTGAATATTTATATTTATTATACAATCTCCAAGAAGTATATTTCTTAAATATATAGGAAGGCATTGTATATCAATATCACTCAAATAAAAGGTGAATAAAACATACTTGGCGGTGAAAAAGGACTGGAAGTACTGCCTAAAAACATTATTTCGAATTTAAATAAATATTATATAATGAGATAAATTGGAAAATAAAAAGAAGATGCTATTTATTAGAGCACTTATATTAGTATATACAATATTTTGGGAGATTTTGAGCGCATCTATTTCATATTATATAATTGTGATGAATATAAAATGCATCTTATTTTTTATTCCTATATACCGGGTATATGTACTTCGGTCAATCGCCTAATATACTATATATAGATAACTAGATATATTTGTTATTTAAAATATAAATAGAACAAACATATTTAAATATTTTGTGAAAAAATTATAGTTTGGAATGAAGTGGAATTAGTTATACCTGTTTGCGATATAGTTGGTTTAGTTGTCTTAGTAGGGCCAGGAGTAGTAATCGTTCCAGTTGTTTCTGGAACAAAACATGAAAATAACTAGTTCAATCAATATTTATATTAAATATACAACGTTAATTTTACAAGTGTTTCTAGTTAAATGACATAAGAGTGTTTTCAATGGTCAAAAATTAAATCATAAAAATATAAATGAGTGTGAAATTAGTGCTAAAAGCAGCCTAAAAATAAGGTCGACACTTAAACAATAATATAAACTGTAGAGGTAATTCTTGTCTCTCATATTGATCAACCTTCACTAACAAATGATAGTTTTTTGACTTAATTTCTGTTCTGCTACTCGGTTTTGGGATATATTGAAATGGATTATTATATTTCAAATGGAGAAATTATTAATATTTGTCTTATAGATTTCTAAATAAAAATTATTCATGCTATATTTCAATATTTGATTTATTCAACTTAAAGAGAATAAATTGGAGCTTAAATTTGGAAATTCTAATTATCATTAATTAAGATATATTTTCAAAGACTCTTACTTGTGTATGTTGGTGAAGTCGGTGATTCGCTTAAAATAATGTCACTATCATTACAGTGTTTCCATTTCTACCATGGTATTTTAGATGGTACCATCTTGTAAATATATATATATATATATATTCTATCAGAAATCCTTTAATGATAGTATGTTCAAGCACTTTATTTCCATATATTTTAATGGAATATTTTAATTCAAATGAAGCAATTATTACTATTTCTATTATATATTTATAAAAACTAAATTTGTGCTCTATTTTGATATTTGAATCAATCAAGTAAAGTCATTAAAAGAGAATATTTTGGAGTCTAAAATGGGAAATTCCAATTATTATTAATAAAGATATATTTTTCGAAACCTCTTACTTGTATATGTTGGTGAAGTCGTTGATTCACCTAAAATAATGTCACTGTCATCAGTGTATTTCTTTTCCTTTCATGATATTTTGAATAGTACTATCATGTAAATATAAATATATAATTTGAAACAGAATTCATTTAATGATAGTATGTTCAAGCTCTTTAAATCCAGAAACACAATTTATCTTGGTGTTTATTTCCACTACTGTCATCTAGATGCACATATCAGATTCCATATTATAATGATACACCAAATTCTTCCATCTAAACAGACGAATATGTAATTGAAAATGCAACTTGAGTTACAGTAAATTGAAGTATAAGATTAAATATTATCATTAAACCTTTTTAGCATATACCTTTTTCCTTAGTTAGAAAATAATTTATTGATATTTTTTTTGTCAAAAATAAAAAATAAAGTAAGGAATGAGTGTTCAAATAATACCTGTGTATGTGGAGGGACTAGAAGATTCACCTTGCATCGAAAAAATATTCAATTATTTTTTCTAATGAATTAACTTCAAAAAATATATATACTATATTGAAGTTTGACAGAAAAATAAATATTTGATGACAAGAAGTATTTGAAAGTTCATTTCAATAAAATGTCATTTATAATATGTCATATCAAAATTTTAAATGACTTATCGTTTTAGAAAAATGACGTATTATATTAGATAAATGCCAACTATTGATGAAAGTAAAGTTCAAAAGTGGCATTGCTTTCTGTTGAAAATCAGCAGATTAAGTATTCTTATTCATTTTCCTAGAGAATTTTCGAATATATAACCAGGCATTTTCTATCAATTTCCTTCATATAAATAGTAAATAAAACTTACTTGGAGGTGTAAAAGAACTGGAAGTACTGCCTGAAAACAATATTATAAAATAAAAAAATAATATAGAATATTATAAACGTGAAAATATTATTATTTTCCTCAGGTGTTATTGAGATTAGACATTACTGTAAAATATCTTAGGTCTATAATTCTTATAATGAAGAAATTTAATAAGAATAACTCAAGACATAAAACTAGGCATAATATAACTTGAAAAGCAATGGACCAAAAATACGAGAGATGATTTATGAACTAACTTTATAATCTGAATTCCATTAGTTGACAAATTTTGTTATGTTTAGGGAGATCAACAAATTTAGCCTACTCTTTAATCAAGTTAAAAGTGTTATTGGAGTAAGAAAATCTATATATACAGGGTGTACCAGGTAAATTGGGAATTTCAACAATGGTATTTTAACTGAAATTTTTTGCAAGTAAAAATTAAAATATCCGAATGAAATTTGACACAGTAGTAGATAAAAGGATATAGTTTTTATTTATTCAATGTAGTTTCCATTATTAGCTACAACAGTCTCGAGGCGAGTGCGGAATGAAGCACAGGCCTTGGCGACGATGACCTTGTCCATTTGGGTCATCACCGTGTGAACTGCTTTCTTGACAGACTGGATGGTGGTATGAGGAGCTTTGTTGACATCTCTCTCAACAACGCCCCATACATAGTAGTCGAGGGGATTGCAATCTGGAGAATTAGGGGGCCAAATATCAGGACCCCAGTGACTAGGGACGTTAAGTGTCAGCCACGATTGTGTCTTTTTTGCCTTATGGGCTGGAGCTGAGTCCTGTTGGAAGGCATACTTCCTTCCTGCGGCCACCATGTCCATCCAAGGCTTCACAACGGTCTCCAGAACATTGATGTAGGTGTCAGCGTTCATCCTAAGTTCCTTCTCAAAGAAATGGGGAGGCATGACATCACCTTCACTGCTGATAACGCCAAGGACCATTACGGAGGCAGGAAATTTCGTGTGCATCACGACAGGTATCTCTGAGGGGTCTTTACAGATCCAGCGATCATTCCTGGGATTTACCTTTTGGTCCACGTCAAAGTTCTTTTCGTCAGAGAAGAACCTTAGCATGCCAAAAGAGTCGTGTTTCAGGTTGTTGAGGAGGGCAGCAGCCTTTCCTTTTCTGTTATTCTTCATATTCTCAGTCAGCAACTGACCTTTCCGAAGGGCATAAGACTTGAGACCAAGGTCCTCATGGATAGTTCTGACAATTGTCATAGAGCCAACGTCCATTTCCTTGGCTATGGCCCTCATGCTCTTCCCAGGGATTCCATCAATCTTCTCCTTGACATTTTTGACAAATTCTTCGCCTCTTTCCCTGTCCGATCGACGCGAGTGCTTTTTCCTTGTAGCTATCCCCTCTTTGTTACTGTCGGCCTCATCAAACTGCTTCTTGACACGATAAATAGTGGTTTTGGGCAACTTAAGAAAATCCACTATCCCTTTGGGGCTCCTTCCGGCGCGCAGAGCAACGATGATGGCAGCTCGATTTTCAAATTCTCGGTTACTCTTCATCACTACACTGCGCACACATGTACTGTTGCATTTTACATGAATATGGCTACGTAATGAAAAAAAAACAAGTTTTTAATCTCAAGTAGTTTTTGTTTTATGGACTGTCAAAGTTAGTCCCAATTTACCTGGTACACCCTGTATATATATTCATATGTTCGTCGAATATTATGGAAATTTAGATATATGTTTTTAGGTATTAGTGGCGCTTTCATCAATATAAATCAACTTTCTAACCTGAAATATGAAGTTCACAGAACTTTAAATAACATTCATGAAGGTGAATTATTGATCACTATAATTTTGTACAAGTGAACAGAGATATTGTTTTTGAAATTCGCATAAATATAAAAGTACATTTTTCTTTTATATAAGTTTTTAAAATCATTAATGATATCCGCCTAAAAAGAAATGGGAAAACATTTCAAATATTCATTTTTAATTCATATATATATATATATATTTAAATTTAGCAATCCAATTTAATAACATTGATGAGCTTAGAAAGAGTTTGGATTCCTTGAGAAATATAGGCAAACAGCCTCATTGAAATATCGGTAATATTTTTAATAAATTATATTGATTCAAAATATGCCTTTGTTTGAAAAATATATAATTATCGATTATTATTTGAAATAATATTTTATATTATGTATAAAAAACTAATTGTCACACCATATCCCAATCCATCAAAGTAAGCCTTTATCAACTAGACGTATGTATTTCATATGCTTTCTATTATTTGAAAAAAAATACTTTTTTAAAGGAATTCTCAAGTTTTTCATATAATAATTGCAAAATGAGATAGAATAAACAATACAAATAGAAGATAGGAATGACTGGTTTTACGTATACATATAAATTAAATATACAAAGTTGATAGAGAACAAGTTTTTTTTTATAATAATTAAATGATATGTTTTATATTGTTATCATATATATTTCATAATAAAATCATATATATATAAATGTGAGACACAGGTTGAATTTGAAACTATATATTGCTGGATGGATGATATAATAAATATTGATATATGATTTCATTTCAATTAGAAAAATTTACTATACATATCATTGTTGTAAGAAATGCATATTCGTAGCTCTATTTCTGTATTTAATATTTTTCAATTATAAGTCACTAGATTGGAGAATAATGAAACCTTAAACCCAATATTATTGATTTCTATAATTTTCAATATATTAGTTAAAGATTCTCACTTAGGTATGTTGGTGAGGTCGTTGATACACCTAAAATAATGCCACTATCGTTAGAAAAATTTAATTTCCCTCCATGATATTTTAAATAGTACAAAATTGTGTTTATATATATTATATCAGAAGTCCTTAAATGATAGTATATTCAAGCATTTAAATCCTGGAACACAATTGATCAAGGTAATTTTTCGCTCTAAAATAATCTAGATGCATTTATTAGATTCCATATCATATTGATAAACCAAATACTTTCATCTACACAGGCGAATATGTATTAGAAACAGTAAATCCATTTTCTCTAAATTTTAGGTAATACAGTCCATACTGATATTAGAAAATGTCTGATATTATCGACCTTATAAATTCGAAAAAACTTGAGCGCGTGCGTCTGTGTGATCAATTTTTTTCTGTGTTAATAAATGATTATCTATGAGGTCCTTATAAAAGTATTTCATTATTTCAAATATTTTACGTGATCCAGTCTCATTCCTGATAATTATTGATCACAGGTTGTATAAAAATAATTTTATATTAATTAGGCAGCTAGGTTCAACGAATTTCTAAATCAAATTTTGAATTTTCGCGGGTTACGTATATTCGAATTTCGATCTTTTTGTGGCTTTATTTGGTACTCATGTCTCTCACTTATGCCGACAAGCTCGGCCATTTTGAATGTTCACTTAATTGTTGACAGCTGTTTTGCTTGCAGGTGTTTTGGATCTTCTTCGATTTTTACCTATTTAAAAAATGGATCAAAGAACCTGTATCAAATTTTGTGTGAAAAACGAAATTAAGTGCGCGGATGCATTCCGAATGTTGACTGTGGCATATGGAGAAGCTACCTTGGACCAAAGCAATGTTTATCGGCGGTACAAAATGTTCTCAGAAGGCCGAGAAGATGTGAACGACGAAGGGCGAGCCAGACGCCCGAGCACTTCAACAACAGACGAAAAAATTAATGAAGTGGAGAAACTGATATTGGCCAATCTTCGAATCACCGTTAGAGAAGTTTCTGAGGACCTAAACATATCGATTGGCTCGTGCCATAATCTTAAATTCACCGTTTGACTTCATTTTGTCAGCAAGATGACGGGATGAAAAGTGTTGATGAGAGTAAAGGTCAAAATTGACATTGCATTTAGTTAGAATTCAACAGATAAATATTTTTATTTAATATGAAATTTACCTAGAGGATTATTTCTCAAATTTATAGAAAGGCATTTTTCATCAATTTCATTCGTATAAATAGTAAATAAAACTTACTTGGAGGTGTGACAGGACTGGATGTAGTTCCTGAAAACATTTTTTCAAAATGAATGATTATTATTGAATGATATAATTTGGATTTTTTTATTTTTCTCTGGTTTTATTGAGATTTGTCATTACAATAAATTTTAAGGTTTGTAATTCTCCTTATTATGGTATTATATAAGGATAACTCAACAAATGTAAATAAGCAAAATATAACCTGAGGCAGCAGCTGAACAAAATGCCCAAGTAGTTTTATCACCTAATTTTATAATTTGAATTCCATTTGTTAACAACATTTTGTCATGTTAAGAGAGATAAAGAAATTTTGTCTGCTTGTAAATCAAGTGAAACGTGATATTGAAAATGAGAATATAATTATCTATTTGATCATGCAAATGAAATCAAAATTTTGGGAATGAAATTATTAAATCTTAGGCTCAAAAAAAATAAATTTACACAGCACATTAAATGAAATTTTGCATAAAGCGCATTGCATGAAAAATATTTTTTCCCTCAGCGGCAAAATATAGAGTATAACCTCTGAAAAAGAATGATTTTGTATAAGACTTTTATTAGATCTATTCTAACATATGGACTTGAAATTTGTTTTTCCCCAAAAAACAATACTTGTAAACAAAAATTAAATTTGATGCAATATCAAGTTATTCTTTGGGCAATTAGATTCATTCATAACAGATGGCCTGCTGATGCGTCATTATATAATTGAACTACAAAGTCGAGGATGAACATTTATATAGGATGTGAAGTAGATGTTGGCTTCTCATATACATTTTCCTTTACTAACAAATATAAAATATTCTGATTATTTGTAATTTAGTTTGAAGGTAAATTTTATTCAGTTTTTCAACAGAAAGAAACATATGATGTAAAATTTTCCCATCACTGGACATTTTTATTTTTCCGTTTATCATTACTTTTCACATATCATCCTTTCATACATCATTCCTAAAGATAGAAATAATCGTTATTTCTCTTTAAAATAAATTAAGATTTTTCGTTCAAAAGAAACATTTCCGTTAAATTGTCAAAGGTCATTTTACAATCATAAGCTTCATACTATTGTATTATAAGTATTAATGAATCACTAAATTTAAGCGTAAACACTTCATTACTACAAGTACTAATCTTTAATTTTTTTTTAAATGCATAAGTCTTGCTTTACCTAGGATTTCATATATTTTGGTTAAATGACCAGAAAAGAATATAAAAGAGCTTAAAACACAAACAACTCGACTATTACTATTCATAATAAATTAGAAAGAAATACTTACTTGTGTATGTTGGTGAGGTCGATGATTCACCTGAAATAGTGCAAATGAAATTAGAGTATTCTATTTTATATTAATCATTATATTTCATGGAATTTAATCTATATTTTTTATTCATAAATAATATTGTACAATAAGGTTGTATAAGTATATATTGTTGTGTGTCAACAAGTAGCCAACCGATGGTACACGGGAGCAGTACAAGTACAAGTCCAGCACAGCACCAAATAAACCACCTGAGCATCACATCCCGCCTTTGTCTCATCACATGGTGGATTGCAGTGTAGGCCTAGTGCCTCGAACAACGAACATAAATATCGGCTACAAAGAGGCACCGAACTTCAACCCGGAAGCAAGAATTGAAATCCATATGGGCGCTTCGATGGTGAAGTTAGGAGCCTTTCTAATACAACCTGACAAAGAAGGGTTTCTTCACCCTGTACATTACTTATCGAGAACCACGTCTAAACATGAGTATGAATATGGTATCTCAGAATTGGAATATTTTCTTATAATCTGGGCGTTACATAAATTCATACCGTACATATTTGGTAGAAGCTTTAGAGTAGTAACCGACCATTGCGCGTTAACTTGGTTAGCAAATGTGCGCGATCCATGCCCGAGACTTACGAGGTGGGGCCTAAAACTGATGGAATACGATTTCGATATAGTACACAGGGCGGACAGGTAGAACGTTGCTCCAGATGCATAAGCTTATAACCTGTTCTACAAAACTGACGCGATGAAGGAAGAAAATTTTAATGGGTTGGCGGCATGGAGAGTATGCATTGACGAAAACACGCAGAGGGATGACCAGTTTATTCGCCAGATAAATAAAAAAAATCGAGTAACGATGTTAAGGACGAATTTAAAACGATTAAATGTGTCTTGTTTAGAAAAAAAACCACGCACTGCATGGGAATCAATGGCTAGTAGTCGCTCCCAAACATAGTATTCCTGAGATAATGAAACTACCCTACGACATATCAGAGGCGGGTCACATGGGCGTGGCTAAACCGATTCACCGTGTTGAACAACAGTTTTATTTGAAAGGTCTCGAAGAGGACGTGCGGAAGTATATAAAGTCCTGCAGAACATGCCAAGCATTCAAAACGCCAAAATTCAAACCGGCAGCTTCGCTAGAACCACTACCACCCGCGAAGGATGTATGGGAACGTGTAGGTGTAGACTTTAAAAGGACATTTAAGAAATCGGTGGAAGGGTAGGAATACATTTTCACGATTGTGGACCACTTTAGCAAATACGCTTTAGCGATTCCGGTTAAGGACACCAAAGCGGAAACTGCTTGTAATGCACTCGCGGAAAATTTGTTGTATGATTTCGGTACACCTAAGTGTGTAATATTGGATCAAGGGAAAGCATTCGATTAAGGCACGTTCAAAGACTTTACTCGACTTTACAGAATAAAACACATAATGGTGTCGGTAGCACATCCTCAAACTAACAGACAATGTGAGAAACTCAACAGTATAATAAAAATGGTATCAGATCTTATCTTGCAGATGACCACGCAGAAGGGACGGAGTTCATGAAATCAACAACGTTTGCGCACAATTCGTCAGTCCAATCGTCGACGAAAGTTACACCGCATAAAATTGTCTTCGGCAGAGAACCAAGGACGTCACTAGACGCAGGGTTACTGACAATGGACGAACCAATAAAAACATTCAACAAGTATGTAACGAATGGCATACTAGAAAACGAATGACTCAAGGATATGGCCAGTAATAATTACAAAGATCGGACTATGATGAGAAAATGCCACTTTGACATAAAAAATCCAGAACACTTTTGTAAGTTTGAAGTTGGAGTCTTAGTGCAATTAGAATCTTCATGAAGGGAACCGGGCAAAACGGAAAAATTAATTTAAAAGTACGTGGGACCATAAGAGATTACTAACTGGATGAAAGAAACCAGATATAGGTTACAGCTACTGCACGGACGAAACAGAAGCAATAGGCGGCAGTGCACTTTAGCACACGTGTCAAGACTAAAATAATTCATAGAAAGAAACAAGGGCGACTCGAGGGACCGAGTCTAAGATAAGAGGGGGGTGGTGAGGGTGTCAACAAGTAGCCGACCGATGGTACAAAGGCCAGTACAAATTATTATTTTTTTATTTATTATTTTGTTTTATAAATGAGAGAAACGGCACCAAAAGAGATGTCGGGTATAAATTGTATTTGACCATTGACCACCGTTTCGCGGCAATGCGTTAAATACAATGTGCAGTTATCTTGAGTCTCTTGATAGGAATACACTGTGACGGAATTCTTTAACATGTCCTGCCTTAGCTCCAGCTCCGTTCCCTCCTACAAACGACCCAGCGAGACCCCGAACATAGTGACCTTCCTGGACCGGACCACGAATCCAGCACTGCACCAAATAAACCACCTGAGCATCACACCCCTTTGTCTCAACAATATTCTACTAGAGGTCCCATAAGAGAGGTAGATTTTGCCCACTCTATAATCCGAAATATACACTTGATTAAAGTATTTTTCACAATATAATCAAATAAAAACCTTTATCAGTTTAAACTTCATTATTTTAAATAAATGAATTTATTTACCCTATTATTTTAAGGTTTTTAAACACTAATTTTATTCTCTCTGGATTGTAAAGCATCACTCCATATATTTTTTGAAAGCCAGGGAAGATGTGGAATTTATTTTTCATTGGGGTTCGCTATAAAAAAAAACAATATATCAATTATATTAAACATGATGTTTTTTTAATGGAACGAAGTAGTCCTTCGTGATATAAAAATGTCAGTTCAATTTATTAATTTTAATCTTGCCCTATTTAGATAGACCTATTTTTAATTTCTTTACATCAGGACGAGGGTTTTAAACCGTTATATTTTTAAACATTAATTCAATTATATATCTCTTATATATGATATTAATAGCAAATCAATTGTATATGAGAATGAATAACATTTATTTATTTTTTAGAGAATTCGAAATATATTAATATAATGTTTATTAAATACTAGCGGACGTACCCGGCTTCGCCCAGGTTTTACCCGAGTAAAGGTTTGTCTAACGAATCTCTCGATAAAGTGAACATTTTTTCCCGGTCCCTTGAAAAATACTCGATAAGTTGAATAAAATCAATATTAATTGGTTCCCTCGGTAATTGGAAGTTAAAGGAATAGTATCTTGCCTTGGAATTGTATCATTATTCTTGTCTCAAATAAATTGCCGTGTCATCCTGAATTTTGTCTTTCCTAATTTTCTACATTACAAAATCATTGTATCATCATGATATTTAGAGCAGATTGTTGAATTATAACAGATAAATTAGAATATTTATCTTGATTATTTTAAAGCGAAAAGTTATTTCAAAAATTTTATTTGCTAGAAACCTTCCCAGTACTATACTAAATAACTTCCCAAAGTTTCATGGCGTTCCAATGAGTGGTTTGGTCAGGCATAAAGGAAAAACAGACCACACATACACACACACACATACATTCATTTATATATATATAGATAATTTTAAAGTTCCTCTATCTCTCGAATGTATATGAATGATTTATTGAATAAAACTATATGTTTTGCGAACATATATCGATTCTTTTTGAATGTTAGAATATGTTAAAACTAAAATAATGGGTTATTAATAGGTATCAATTTATTACCTGTGTGTGTAGACGAACAAGTGGTTTCACCTAGAGACACAAAACAATAATTTATTCTTTTCTTAAAGGGCATTAATTTCAAACACCAATGATCTATGATTACAAAAGTTTTGATGTAATTGTATATTTGATTAAAAAAAATTTCATTGATATTAGAAGGTCATTTTCATAGGAGTTAATGAGTTTGCATAACCAATTATAATTAATAAAAATATATTATTAAAAAATTCCTACTTGTTGATGAGGTTGATGATTCACCTGAAATAATGTCAATATCATTAGAGTATTTTCATTTCCTCCCATGATATTTTGATTGTTCAATTTTTTAGGTAATGAGTTTGCAATATCCAATAATATATTGACGTCATAATGGTAGCAAAGTGACTGAATGATATGTATGATGTAGAGATGAAGTCAATAAAATTGCCTGGATTATTGGGAATTCAGCATGTGAAGGTCTTTCAATTTATTATCTAGATTTCATAAAGGTATTTTGATATTCCAAAGTATTTTTATTCATATGAATCTTTTAATTGACAAAATCCGCCTTTGACGGTCCCAAGCCCGGATGAGAAAGGAGGAGGGGGAGCAGTAACAAGCTCGTTAAAAACCTGGGCTCAGCTGACCTGGCTGATAGTACCCTGTGAGGGATCCTAATCCAGGATACAGGATGAGCAGCGTTTTTATTCCATATTAAGTGAGGCTGCACATGGCGTCTTTTCCTCATGTCTGAGGCGGCCATTTCTTTTGGAGCTAAGTCGGCCTGCCACTGAGTAGTGCTCCCAGTCTTAATGACAAAGGCAGACGCAATCTACTTCACCCAATCATGATTGTTGTCAACTTTACAAGCTTGATACTGTAATATGATTGAGTAGAGATAAGAAATTAGAAGAAGATTAAATTGACACTTACTTGAAAGTGTAGATGGACTTGAAGATTCACCTGAAAACGCATCCTAAAGTTAACTTTAACTATACCATCAAAATATAATAAAATATTCGAGAAAATATTAATCACCTCAAAAGATATTACCCCTATTAAAGCGTTTATCATTTCAATTATTTTATAAGTAAAAATAAATTATCATATCAAATATGAAAAAAGATATTGTTACACAATTCAAGTGTAACCACTTTATTTATATACATTTTAAATATTTCTAAAATAATTCATTTGTCTTGCTATACCTCCTGATTTCATATATTTATGTAAAGAGACCAGATAATAATATAACAGAGCTTAAAACACAAATAGCTCTTCTTTTACTATTCATAATATATTTGAAAGAAATACTTACTTGTGTAGGTTGGTGAGGTCGATGATTCACCTGAAATTGTGCCAATAAAATTAGAGTATTCTATTTTATATTAATCATTATATTTTATGGATTTTTATCTATATTTTTTATATATAAATATTATTGTACAACAATACACCAAATTCTTTACGCTAAGCAGACGAATATATAATTTAAAATGCAATTTGAGTTACAGTAAATTTAGGTCTAAGATTAAACATTATCATTAAACCTTTTTAGCATATACCTTTATCCTTAGTTAGAAGATAATATATTGTTATTTTGTCAAAAATAAATATATATATATATTTATAGTAAAAAATAAGGAATTAGTGTTGAAATAATACCTGTGTATGTGGAGGGACTAGAAGATTCACCTTGCATGGAAAATAATCTTCAATTATTTTTACTAATGAATTAAGTTCAAATATAGCAAAGTAAAATATTTTTAAGTTTATCAGAAAAAATATCTATTTAATGACAAGAAGTCTTTAAAAGTTCATTTGAATGAAAGGTAATTAATATCATGCCATATCAAAATTTTAATGACTTTTCGTGTGAGCAAAATGACTTGGAAAGAAGTATCAATGAGAGTAAAGTTCAAAAGTGACATGTCATTTGTTTCAATATTAGCAGATGAAATATATTTCAATCGTTTTCCTAAGAATAATTTCTCAAATATAAAACAAGGCTTTTTCTATCAATTTTGCTCATATAAATAATAAATAAAACTTACTTGGAGGTGTAAAAGTACTGGAAGTACTGCCTGAAAATATTATTTCATATTTAAATTAATTATACCGAATATGATCATTTAGGCAATATTATTTTTTCGGGATATATCGTCATTATTCATAAATAAGCATAATATCACCTAAAAAGTCAGCCTAGAAATATGCCCGAATAATTTGATGAACTAACTTTATAATATTTTTCATTTGTTGACAACATTCTGTTATGTTCAGAGAGATCAACAAATTTAACCTACTTGTGAATCATTTTAAAATGGTATTTGAGTAAGAGAATAGTAATATATTTATAAATAAATCATTGTCCAATTTTGTAAAATATAAGACCAAATTCCACTTAAAAATTATGGTTTCAGATCATTGGGGCGATTTTGTTAAAGTAAATCAACTTTCTAACGTCAAATATTAAGTTCACAGAACTTGGAATAGATATAATGAAGGTGAATTGTTTATTAATACGAGGGTTGTCCGTTAAATAAGTTCCACGGGGCCCCACTGTCATGAGGATCGCTTTTAGGCTCGAGCCGACTGCACGGGCTCGTAGCTTGTTCTCCCCACTCCAATTTCCCATCAAGGACACGTCGCTGGTAAGCTTAGTTTTGGCTGAGCAGCCGTTTGTGATGGAGCTTCCCCACATGTCTCCCGCCAGCTGTGAATTATGGTCAGTAATTCGCTTTTTGGCCGCAAAGAAGAATTCGGCAAAGGACATTCATACTGAACTCTGTCAAGTGTATGGAGAAGGGTGTATGAGTTCCGGGATGGTGCGCAGTAATCCGTCGATCTTCAACCATTGCCGCTTCGACTTTGGCAATGGTTTAGTTTGAAACCGATGGCCGTCCAGCACGCGGTTCATCGTGGACGTCTGTTCGGCCTTTTTCAAATTCTCTGATCCATCTGCGCACCATCCCGGAACTCATACACCCTTCTCCATACACTTGACAGAGTTCAGTATGAATGTCCTTTGCCGAATTCTTCTTTGCGGCCAAAAAGCGAATTACTGACCTAATTCACAGCTGGCGGGAGACATGTGGGGAAGCTCCATCACAAACGGCTGCTCAGCCAAAACTAAGCTAACCAGCGACGTGTCCTTGGTGGGAAATTGGAGTGGGGAGAACAAGCTACGAGCCCGTGCAGTCGGCTCGAGCCTAAAAGCGATCCTCATGACAGTGGTGCCCCGTGGAACTTATTTAACGGACAACCCTCGTATATTATGTTCAAGTAGACAGAAATATTATTTATGGGTTTTTCTAAAAAAAAAAGCACAAACATCTCGAATATCAGTTTATAATTATTATTGATATATGTGTGAAAAAAAAATGTAAAAATGTCAAATAATAATTTTGAATTTATATATATATATATATTCTATAGGTAGTTCTTCAATGATGGTATGTTATTTTTTTTTCCGAAAAATAAAATTCATTCAGGTAATATTTCTCATTACAATAATCTAGATGTATTTATTAGTGCGAATATTGCATTATAAACCAAATCCTTTCATCTACAGAGGTGAATAAAAGTTAAAACCTTTGAAGTTTCATCTTACATCGAAACAAAATAAATTATTTAATTTAATGAATTAACTTCAAATACATCATAAAATATACTGAAATGATGGTTTTCTGAAAAGTACCTTAATAAGGAAAAGAAGTAATTAAAATTTATTTTAACATTTATTTATTTTATGAAAAGGTTATTTAATAATATGCCATATCAAAAATAAAATTGATTTCATTGAGGTAGCAAAATGACTGGAAGGAAAGGATCGATGTGAGTAATGGTCAAAAGTGACTTTGAATTTGTTCAGAAATCAACAGATTGAATATTTATATTTATTATACAATCTCCAAGAAGTATATTTCTTAAATATATAGGAAGGCATTGTATATCAATATCACTCAAATAAAAGGTGAATAAAACATACTTGGCGGTGAAAAAGGACTGGAAGTACTGCCTAAAAACATTATTTCGAATTTAAATAAATATTATATAATGAGATAAATTGGAAAATAAAAAGAAGATGCTATTTATTAGAGCACTAATATTAGTATATACAATATTTTGGGAGATTTTGAGCGCATCTATTTCATATTATATAATTGTGATGAATATAAAATGCATCTTATTTTTTATTCCTATATACCGGGTATATGTACTTCGGTCAATCGCCTAATATACTATATATAGATAAATAGATATATTTGTTATTTAAAATATAAATAGAACAAACATATTTAAATATTTTGTGAAAAAATTATAGTTTGGAATGAAGTGGAATTAGTTATACCTGTTTGCGATATAGTTGGTTTAGTTGTCTTAGTAGGGCCAGGAGTAGTAATCGTTCCAGTTGTTTCTGGAACAAAACATGAAAATAACTAGTTCAATCAATATTTATATTAAATATACAACGTCAATTTTACAAGTGTTTCTAGTTAAATGACATAAGAGTGTTTTCAATGGTCAAAAATTAAATCATAAAAATATAAATGAGTGTGAAATTAGTTCTAAAAACAGCCTAAATATAAGGTCGACACTTAAACAATAATATAAACTGTAGAGGTAATTCTTGTCTCTCATATTGATCAACCTTCACTAACAAATGATAGTTTTTTGACTTAATTTCTGTTCTGCTACTCGGTTTTGGGATATATTGAAATGGATTATTATATTTCAAATGGAGAAATTATTACTATTTGACTTATAGATTTCTAAATAAAAATTATTCATGCTATATTTCAATATTTGATTTATTCAACTTAAAGAGAATAAATTGGAGCTTAAATTTGGAAATTCTAATTATCATTAATTAAGATATATTTTCAAAGACTCTTACTTGTGTATGTTGGTGAAGTCGGTGATTCGCTTAAAATAATGTCACTATCATTACAGTATTTCCTTTTCTACCATGGTATTTTAGATGGTACCATCTTGTAAATATATATATATATTCTATCAGAAGTCCTTTAATGATAGTATGTCCAAGCACTTTATTTCCATATATTTTAATGGAATAGTTTAATTCAAATGAAGCAATTATTACTATTTCTATTATATATTTATAAAAACAAAATTTGTGCTATATTTTGATATTTGAATCAATCAAGTAAAGTCATTAAAAGAGAATATTTTGGAGTCTAAAATGGGAAATTCCAATTATTATTAATAAAGATATATTTTTTGAAACCTCTTACTTGTATATGTTGGTGAAGTCGTTGATTCACCTAAAATAATGTCACTGTCATCAGTGCATTTCTTTTCCTCTCATAATATTTTGAAAAGTACTATCGTGTAAATATAAATATATAATTTCAAACAGAATTCATTTAATGATAGTATGTTCAAGCTCTTTAAATACAGAAACACAATTTATCTAGGTATTTATTTCCACTACTGTCATCTAGATGCACATATCAGATTCCATATTATAATGATACACCAAATTCTTCCATCTAAACAGACGAATATGTACTTGAAAATGCAACTTGAGTTACAGTAAATTGAGGTCTAAGTTTAAATATTATCATTAAACCCTTTTAGCATATACCTTTTTCCTTAGTTAGAAAATAATTTATTGATATTTCTTTTGTCAAAATTAAATATATTTATATTATATAAAGTAAGGAATTAGTGTTGAAATAATACCTGTGTATGTGGAGGGACTAGAAGATTCACCTTGCATCGAAAAAATATTCAATTATTTTTTCTAATGAATTAACTTCAAAAATAAAAATATACTATATTGAAGTTTGACAGAAAAATATATATTTGATGACAAGAAGTATTTGAAAGTTCATTTCAATAAAATGTCATTTATAATATGTCATATCAAAATTTAAATGACTTATCGTTTTAGAAAAATGACGTATTATATTAGATAAATGCCAACTATTGATGAAGGTAAAGTTCAAAAGTGGCATTGCTTTCTGTTTTAAATCAGCAGATTAAGTATTCTTATTCATTTTCCTAGAGAATTTTCGAATATATAACCAGGCATTTTCTATCAATTTCCTTCATATAAATAGTAAATAAAACTTACTTGGAGGTGTAAAAGGACTGGAAGTTGTGCCTGAAAACAGTATTATAAAATAAATAAATAATATAGAATATTATAAACGTGAAAATATTATTATTTTCCTCTGGTGTTATTGAGATTAGACATTACTGTAAAATATCTTAGGTCTATAATTCTTATAATGAAAAAATTTAATAAGAATAACTCAAGACATAAAGCTACGCATAATATAACTTTAAAAGCAATGGACCAAAAATACGAGAGAAGAATTATGAACTAACTTTATAATCTGAATTCCATTAGTTGACAAATTTTGTTATGTTTAGGGAGATCAACAAATTTTGCCTACTCTTTAATCAAGTTAAAAGTGTTATTGGAGTAAGAAAATCTATATATATATATATATATATATATATATATATTCATATGTTCGTCGAATATTATGGAAATTTAGATATATGTTTTTAGGTATTATTGGCGCTTTCATCAATATAAATCAACTTTCTAACCTGAAATATGAAGTTCACAGAACTTTAAATATCATTCATGAAGGTGAATTATTGATCACTATAATTTTGTACAAGTGAACAGAGATATTGTTTATGAAATTCGCATAAATATAAAAGTAAATTTTTCTTTTATATAAGTTCAAAATCTCCTGGCACTTAACTTTATATTTTTAATACCCCAAGGAGAAAGTTTCTACGATTAAATAAGTTTAAAATCATTAATGATATCCGCCTAAAAAGAAATGTGAAAACATTTCAAATATTCATTTTTAATTCATATATATATATATATTTAAATTTAGCAATCCAATTTAATAACATTGATGAGCTTAGAAAGAGTTTGGATTCCTTGAGAAATATAGGCAAACAGCCTCATTGAAATATCGGTAATATTTATATAAATTATATTGATTCAAAATATGCCTTTGTTTAAAAAATATATAATTATCGATTATTATTTGAAATAATATTTTATATTAGGTATAAAAAAACTAATTGTCACACCATATCCATTTCCATCAAAGTAAGCCTTTATCAACTAGACGTATGTATTTCATATGCTTTCTATTATTTGAAAAAAAAAATACTTTTTTTAAAGCAATTCTCAAGTTTTTCATATAATAATTGCAAAATGAGATAGAATAAACAATACAAATAGAAAATTGGAATGACTGGTTCTACGTATACATATAAATTAAATATACAAAGTTGATAGAGAACAAGTTTTTTTTATAATAATTAAATGATATGTTTTATATTGTTATCATATTTCATAATAAAATCATATATATATAAATGTGAGACACAGGTTGAATTTGAGACTATATATTGCTTGTTGGATGATATAATAAATATTGATATATGATTTCATTTCAATTAGAAAAATTTACTATACATATCATTGTTGTAAGAAATGCATATTCGTAGCTCTATTTCTGTATTTAATATTTTTCAATTATAAGTCACTAGATTGGAGAATAATGAAACCTTAAACCCAATATTATTGATTTCTATAATTTTCAATATATTAGTTAAAGATTCTCACTTAGGTATGTTGGTGAGGTCGTTGATACACCTAAAATAATGTCACTATCGTTAGAAAAATTTAATTTCCCTCCATGACATTTTAAAAAATACAAAATTGTGTTTATATATATTATATCAGAAGTCCTTAAATGATAGTATATTCAAGCATTTAAATCCTGGAACACAATTGATCAAGGTAATTTTTCGCTCTAAAATAATCTAGATGCATTTATTAGATTCCATATCATATTGATAAACCAAATCCTTTCATCTACACAGGCGAATATGTATTAGAAACAGTAAATCCATTTTCTCTAAATTTTAGGTAATACAGTCCATACTGATATTAGAAAATGTCTGATATTATCGACCTTATAAATTCGAAAAAACTTGAGCGCGTGCGTCTGTGTGATCAATTTTTTTTCTGTGTTAATAAATGATTATCTATGAGGTCCTTATAAAAGTATTTCATTATTTCGAATATTTTACGTGATCCAGTCTCATTCCTGATAATTATTGATCACAGGTTGTATAAAAATAATTTTATATTAATTAGGCACCTAGGTTCAACGAATTTCTAAATCAAATTTTGAATTTTCGCGGGTTACGTATATTCGAATTTCGATCTTTTTGTGGCTTTATTTGGTACTCATGTCTCTCACTTATGCCGACAAGCTCGACCATTTTGAATGTTCACTTAATTGTTGACAGCTGTTTTGCTTGCAGGTGTTTTGGATCTTCTTCGATTTTTACCTATTTAAAAAATGGATCAAAGAACCTGTATCAAATTTTGTGTGAAAAACGAAATTAAGTGCGCGGATGCATTCCGAATGTTGACTGTGGCATATGGAGAAGCTACCTTGGACCAAAGCAATGTTTATCGGCGGTACAAAATGTTCTCAGAAGGCCGAGAAGATGTGAACGACGAAGGGCGAGCCAGACGCCCGAGCACTTCAACAACAGACGAAAAAATTAATGAAGTGGAGAAAATGATATTGGCCAATCGTCGAATCACGTTAGAGAAGTTTCTGAGGACCTGAACATATCGATTGGCTCGTGCCATTTGATTTTTATCAATGATTTGGGCATGAGACGGGTCGCCGCGAAATTTGTACCAAAAATGCTCAATTGCGAACAAAAACAGAATCGCATGAACATTGCTAATGAGATGTTGGACTCTGTCCGCGACGTCCCAAATTTGCACCAGAGGGTCATAACTGGTGACGAAGCGTAGGTTTATGGTTATGACGTGGAAACCAAATCTCAATCATCTCAATGGAAGCTGCCGCACGAACCAAGCCCGAAAAAGCGCGCCAAGTTCGGTCGAATGTGAAAGTTTTGCTGACAGTTTTCTTTGATTGCAGGGGCGTGGTGCATCATGAGTTCTGGCTACAGGGTAGAACGGTCAATAAGGATTATTACCTGCAAGTTATGCGCTATTTGCGCGAAGCAATCCGCCAGAAACGCCTGGATTTGTGGAAGAACAAAAATTGGCTTTTGCACCACGATAACGCCCCTGCTCACACATCGTTGCTTGTGCGCGACTTTTTGGCCAAAAACAACACACTAATGATCCCGCAGCCACCGTATTCCCCAGATCTGGCCCCCTGTGACTTTTTCTTGTTCCCTAAACTGAAGAGGCCCATGAAAGGACGACGTTACGATACGCTTGACGAGATAAAGACGGCTTTGAAGGAGGAGCTGAAAAATATTTTTGAAAAATGATTTTTTGAAGTGCTTTGAAGATTGGAAAAACCGTTGGAACAAGTGTATAATATCTCATGGGAATTACTTTGAAGGAGACAAAATAAGTATTCATGAATAAATAAATATATTTTTTTAAAAACACAACATAACACTTTGTATATATTTATATATTGGTTTATTATTAATGCCTGAAAAGTGTTCACCAAAATCGATGATGCAAGAGAGGAAAGATTTTCACCATCTTCTTTAATATTGCAATATATATTTCATCATTTTTCAGTTAATATTTTGAGGCCCAATGAAAATATTTTTAAATATATTTGAACAAGTAATTTTTTTATATTTATATTATATGTTTATAATAAAAAATAATACTTGAAATTTTATTCCCTCAGAGCCAATAACTTGAATTAACCTATCGAACAATATTAATTCATTGTATTTTGAAATTGATTGTTTTCTAATTATTTTTTCTCGTTATATCAAATTGAGTGCAAACCTTTTAAATTGAAGTCTATATTTACTCAC
Organism: Cordylochernes scorpioides; assembly: GCA_030710605.1. Classification (NCBI taxonomy): domain Eukaryota; kingdom Metazoa; phylum Arthropoda; class Arachnida; order Pseudoscorpiones; family Chernetidae; genus Cordylochernes; species Cordylochernes scorpioides. The sequence goes on along the minus strand of CP092871.1, from coordinate 4,225,779 downwards.
TATATCTATGGGTTGATATTAACAAAAATAAGTTACAACTATTGAATGGGAAAGTGAGTTTCTTAGTATCATATTTTTTGAATGATTTCTAGAACAAACCAAGATATAATCGATTGATATTTTATTCTATTGTTAATAATTTCCATATATTACTATTAATGTATGCAAACTTTCAAATATCTTTAACAGGTACCCAACTTCAGAATTTTTAGTTTCGATATTTTGAGAAAGTTGTTAATGTTTAATATATATTAATTAATTGTTACCACAGACTGTGTGTAAGTTCACAGGTGAATGGGCATAATCGAAAAAAGTTCCTTTGTTTAATATTAGTTTCCTTTTATAATTTGTTCTCTCTCTTGTAAATCAAAAATATAATGTTTCATTAATATTCCTGTAATCAGTTTCATTAAATTTTCTAAGCAGAGTCAACAATTCGAAGCAGAACGTGGTTGTTTGATATAAATCTCAAAAGCGAAAATATTCAAACAGAAGATTAAGCAAAAGTTTATTCTGATCAGCAAACTGAAGCACTTCTAAGAAGATTTAAGGTATTTATATAGATTAATTTAAAATATATCTATTTATTGCATGTATAAAATCACTATAATCATGTAAAAGTGGAAAGAGATATGGTGAATGGGTTTTTAACAAATAAAAAGCACAATAATCTCGAATATCAGTTTTTAAATAATTAATTATATCCGCGTGTAAATATGAAGTGAAAGAATGGCGAATATTAATTTTGGGATTCTGAGGGTAGCCACCTTATAATATAAAATTGTGGTGAATATTAAAATAACATTTTTTTTATTCATACACACCCACATATATGTATTTGGGTCATAACGACGAAATTCAGATGTTTTGTGAATATATGAAGATTTTAATAAATAAAATTAGTTATACCTGGTGTCGATATAGTTAGTTCAGTTGTCTTAGGAGGATGAGTAGTAGATATCTGTTCAGTTGTTTCTGGAACAAAACATAAACAAAACTTGTTCCATTTATTTTTATTAAAGATTATCAACGGTGAATTAGCAATTGCTTCTAGATAATTAATATTAGAATGTATTCAAAATATATCAAAATTAAAATATAAATATTTCAATAATAGGTTATATTAGAGCTAAATACAAAATATTTTATTTTGGTCAACAAACGTCTCGTTTCTCTTCTTGGCCTTGCCTAGTCGACCTCCTGTTGTATATATATTAATTAATTATTACCACAGAGTGTTGATTAATTCACGGGTAAATAGGCGTTAACCGAAAGAAAAAAAGACCCTTGTTTTAATATTAGTTTCCCTTTTATATTTTGTTCTCTCTCTTGTATATCAATAAATATAATGTTTAATTAATAATTATTGGAATCAGTTTCATTAAAAATTCTAAGCAAAGTCAACAATTAGTAGTAGAGCGTGGTTGTTTAATATGAAGCTTAAAAGAGAAAATATTCAATCAGTAGATTAAGCAAGAATTTTATTCTGATCTGTTAACTGAAGATTTATTCTGAGAAGATTTAAGGTATTTATATAGAATAATTTAAATTATATCTATATATTGCATGTTTGAAAGCTACCCAATATTAAAATAAATTTGAAATATATATTTGCAATTAAAATATATTGATTTTATATTAATTTAAAAGGCGAAAATGGCTGAATATAATTTTTATCCCGAACAAAAATTGAATCTTTAACAGGAACTAATTATCAGATATAGGCCTTGCAAATCGGCGCAGTTCTGAGAGAAAGAAAATTATTTAAATGTGTAATTTCCGATCCAGATCCGGATATGGAAGAAAAAAGTTCTTGGGAGATCTGGAGTGAGAAAAAAATGATGAAGCATTTAGGATAATCATCTCTACATTGACAAATGAACAAGCTGGAATGTTCATAGGAGAAACAAATGCGAAGAAAGTATGGGACACACTGAGAAAAACATACACAGGAAATTTGGAAGATAAAATTATTAATATAGGCTAGGAATTGAAGAACATAAAATGAAAGATAATGAAACTGTAGATGAATATATAAAAAGGGCACAAAATATTTCTGTGAGAAGTTAATCATTAGCGCATCAATTTCCCTCAAGAGAACTTTCATTTCATATTGTTAGAGGCATACATCCAAGGTTTGAAAATATTGTTATTTTCTTACGATCTAAGAGAGAGACAACAATTAAAGAGATTCAACAAGCTCTAAGAAAAAAGGAGTGAAGAAGAAATATGAGATTAAATCAATCGGTTGAGAATGGGTATGAACAAGCATACAGAATTAAAGATAGAAAAGTTAAACATTTCATCCAAAAAGATGTTTTGTTTGTAATAAAAAGGGACATCTAGCTAATGATTGCTGGTTTCGAGATAAGTAGAAACCAGGTTATCAAAAGAAAGGGACTCCTGATTTTGGAAATCACAAATACAGTAGATAACATTCTAATAACTCAGTGGAAACTATAAAAAGTGGATTTAAAAAGTGCAATAATTCCATAATAATATTGTCCTTACTTGTTACCCAAAACTCTTAAATTTTCTATTTAAAAATGGGTGCATAATATATAAAATATTCGAATTATAATTCTCCTAGACATAATTATTTAATTCATATTTTGGTTGAGAATTAATGTTGTTTAAATGAAGTTAGATAATGGCTATACCAATATCTAAGGCAAAAAGAATTCTCGAATATATTTTATTCTATGATAATTGTTTCAATATATCTTTCTCAAAGATTAATGGAACAATTTTTCAACTCAGGATTTAATTAATTCTTTTAAATCAATTGGTTTATTGGCGCACTCATACTTCCCTGACAAGTACTTATCTACAGGATATGCAACTTGATTTACTCTGAAATTAGGTCGAAGATCAAATTTTATAATTAAATCCTTTTGAACATGTACTTTTTCTCTGAAGTTAGGCGATCATTTATTGACACTTTGCCATATTTGTATATAATAGGTGTTGTTGTTGCTTATTCCTCAAGTCGTTTAAATGATCTCTTTTAGGTCCCATTGTCTCAGCTTTTCTATTATAGTCCTAGGAATCTCCCTATAGATGTATTTTTTGGAGGATTTGATACAATTCAATAGATGTTCAGGACTGGCTGGTCAGGAATCGCATTTTGGGTATTTCGGGAATGTTTTGATTTTTCCATTAAATTTGAGCATTCTAAGATGTCCTGTTCATAATCTTGAATTCACCGTTTGACTTCATTTTGTCAGCAAGATGACGGGATGAGAACTGTTGATGAGAGTAAAGGTCAAAATTGACATTGCATTTAGTTAGAATTCAACAGATAAATATTTTTATTTAATATGAAATTTACCTAGAGGATTATTTCTCAAATTTATAGAAAGGCATTTTTCATCAATTTCATTCGTATAAATAGTAAATAAAACTTACTTGGAGGTGTGAAAGGACTGGATGTGGTTCCTGAAAACATTTTTTCAAAATGAATGATTATTATTGAATGATATAATTTGGATTTTTTTATTTTTCTCGGGGTTTATTGAGATTTGTCATTACAATGAATTTTAAGGTTTGTAATTCTCCTTATTATGGTATTATATAAAGATAACTCATCAAATGTAAATAAGCAAAATATAACCTGAGGCAGCAGCCGAACAAAATGCCCAAGTAGTTTTATTACCTAATTTTATAAATTGAATTCCATTTGTTAACAACATTTTGTCATGTTAAGAGAGATAAAGAAATTTTGTCTGCTTGTAAATCAAGTGAAACGTGATATTGAAAATGAGAATATAATTATCTATCTAATCATGCAAATGAAATCAAAATTTTGGGAATGAAATTATTAAATCTTAGGCTCAAAAAAATAAATTTACACAGCACATTAAATGAAATTTTGCATAAAGCGCATTGCATGAAAAATCTTTTTTCCCTCAGCGGCAAAATATAGAGTATAACCTCTAAAAAAGAATGATTTTGTATAAGACTTTTATTAGATCTATTCTAACATATGGACTTGAAATTTGTTTTTCCCCAAAAAGCAATACTTGTAAACAAAAATTAAATTTGATGCAATATCAAGGTACTAGCCGAGTGACCCGGGCAACGCCCCGGGTTTACCCGAAGGACCCGCAGGTGAGAAACTATAGAAGAAAAATTTTAACAAATCAGAAAATGAAATTGCAAACAACAGAACTACACTACTTTAAGGACATGAGAGCACATGCACTGTATCACCATACGTATACCATTTTCAAAGACCCTGCTTAGGATTAAAACTTCTCAGAAGCATAACAATAGTACCAACCTAGAGGTTAACTGGTGTGGATGCATTCCTCTGGGAGTGAGACTATTGAGAAATTCAGTAGGGAGTTATTTTGCTTCTCCGCATTCTAACACTCCAACTGTTAACACTGTGGAAACACTGACTCATGTTTGGTAAGCAATTTCAGGGAAGAAACTATAGACATTGGATTAAATAAATTATTAATTAAATTGCATTAAATAAAAATTATTAGATTTAAATAAATATTATTAGAGTGAAAAAAAAAAGAAAGAAATTAACAAATTAGAAAATAAAATTTCGAAAAATACAACTATATTGCAGATAAGATAAGAGGACCTTATTAAAAATACATAAACAAACTGTAATTCGACACTCGATAATTCGACACTTTCGATAATTCGACACTTTCGATAATTCGACACTTTCGATAATTCGACCATTTTAAAAATCAAATTTACAAGGTTGATTGTTGTTTAAATACAACTTTGCTTTTGCATGCATAAACACAGGCTCTTGTAGCAAGAACCCAAATATTATTTATAGTCATAGCAAAAGCAAACTTTAGTGAAAACTGATGCCTCTTCAGAATGAATGGAAGACTGAAATCTGAAGGAGCAGAATATATGGGTCATTTATACTTTCACCAATGCCTTTAGGATCTTTGCGATGGAACGCGTATGGTGTTTCAGCGCATGTGCTCTCATGTCCTTGAAGCACATATACTGACAGTGCCCAAAGTTGAACACACTGTATAGTGTCTGAAATATCTTTGGCCCCTTCGGATACCAACCTTCGCTTCATTCTAGAGAGGCGTTAGTTTTCATGTCATATCTGTAATATAGTTTTGTTGTTTGCAATTTTCTTTTTTTTTTTTCCTTTCAAATATGTATCCACTCTGAAATATAGTTTGTAAATTTTTATTCCAATTTATTTTCTTATATATATATGTATTTTTTTTTTCATTTCCAAAATATTTATTTATACTTTCACCAATGCCTTTAGGATCTTTGCGATGGAACACGTATGGTGTTTCAGCGCATGTGCTCTCATGACCTTGAAGCACATATACTGACAGTGCCCAAAGTTGAACACACTGTATAGTGTCTGAAATATCTTTGGCCCCTTCGGATACCAACCTTCGCTTCATTCTAGAGAGACGTTAGTTTTCACTAAGGTTGGCTTTTGCTATGACTATAAATAAGGCTCAAGGCCAAACCTTGGCTACAAGAGCCTGTGTTTACGCACGGACAACTTTATATGTAGCTTTTTCAAGTGTGCGAACATTGGATAGCATACATGTAAAGATGACCCATATCTTCTGCTCCTTCAGATTTCAGTCTTCCATTCATTCTGAAGAGGCATCAGTTTTCACTAAAGTTGGGTTCTTGCTACAAGAGCCTGTGTTTATGCATGCAAAATCAAAGTTGTATTTAAACAACAATCAACCTTGTAAATTTGATTTTTAAAATGGTCGAATTATCGAAAGTGTCGAATTATCGAAAGTGTCGAATTATCGATAGTGTCGAATTACAGTTTGTTTATTTATTTTTTAATAAGGTCCTCTTATCTTATCTGCAATATAGTTGTATTTTTCGAAATTTTATTTTCTAATTTGTTAATTTTTTCTTTTTTTTTTCACTCGAATAATATTTATTTAAATCTAATAATTTTTATTTAATGCAATTTAATTAATAATTTATTTAATCCAATGTCTATAGTTTCTTCCCTGAAATTGCTTACCAAACATGAGTCAGTGTTTCCACAGTGTTAACAGTTGGAGTGTTAGAATGCGGAGAAGCAAAATAACTCCCTACTGAATTTCTCAATAGTCTTACTCCCAGAGGAATGCATCCACACCAGTTAACCTCTAGGTTGGTACTATTGTTATGCTTCTGAGAAGTTTTAATCCTAAGCAGGGTCTTTGAAAATGGTACACGTATGAAAAGCAGTTCGACTTTGCATGTACAAGTGTGCCAGAGCCCCGTTTGATTACTTGCGCTTGCTGGTGGGGTTGGACTTTTGCAAGAATCAGAAGCCATTGGAGCTTTTTTTTTTATTTTTTCAGAAAAAAGTGCCCAATGCGGGAATCGAACCCGGGTCGTAGCGGTCGAAAACCAACGGCTTAGACCATCCTTCCACCAACCCCCAGTAAAATAAGTAAATAAAAAGAAGACCAAAAATAAGTGATAATAGTTTATTGAATAACAAATAAAAAAAATCTTTCAGGTGAAAAATTATAGGCATTGGTAAAAAAGTAAACAAGAGAAATAGCCTAGCGGTCAGGGGAGTGAGTCTTCCACGGCCTTTCCGAGGCATGACAGAAGACGCTCAAAAAAAAAAAGGTAAAATAAGAACCAAGCAGAGGAAATCTATAAAACTGAAAGCCAGGACAGGCATAAAAAGAAAATTCCAAGCATGTGAGGAAACAATTGATGAAAAAAAAAAGGATTCAAAAAAAATACTGCAAAAAAGAAACCAGACACAAAAAGCAACAATTGAGTACACAAATACAGCATCAGCCTATTTATGAGATGAAAAAAAAAGACAGACACAAAAATGGAGCTAAATTCAAATGAAAAACTATAACAAATTAATAAAAGAAAATAAGACCTAATCCAAATAATTTAATAAAAAAAAAGCAACAATTGAGTACACAAATACAGCATCAGCCTATTTATGAGAAGAAAAAAAAAGACAGACACAAAAATGGAGCTAAATTCAAATGAAAAACTATAACAAATTAATAAAAGAAAATAAGACCTAATCCAAATAATTTAATTTAAAAAAAAGTCACACACTATTAAATTATTTGGATTAGGTCTTATTAATGAGAAAAAAAAGATGCCAAAAAAGATAACCAGATACAAAAATTGTGCTAAATTCAAATGAAAAACTATAACAAACACTTATAAAAGATAGAATAAAAGTAATAATTCAATCTACAATTCGAAAAATAATATAACCTGGTGAGTTCCCAGAAAAGGTTAACTTTGGTAGGCGGCGCTGTACGTTGACACCGCCGTACCTTCGAGCCGAACCAACGGCTTAGACCATCCTTCCACCAACCCCCAGTAAAATAAGTAAATAAAAAGAAGACCAAAAATAAGTGATAATAGTTTATTGAATAACAAATAAAAAAAAATCTTTCAGGTGAAAAATTATAGGCATTGGTAAAAAAGTAAACAAGAGAAATAGCCTAGCGGTCAGGGGAGTGAGTCTTCCACGGCCTTTCCGAGGCATGACAGAAGACGCTCAAAAAAAAAAAGGTAAAATAAGAACCAAGCAGAGGAAATCTATAAAACTGAAAGCCAGGACAGGCATAAAAAGAAAATTCCAAGCATGTGAGGAAACAATTGATGAAAAAAAAAAAGGATTCAAAAAAAATACTGCAAAAAAGAAACCAGACACAAAAAGCAACAATTGAGTACACAAATACAGCATCAGCCTATTTATGAGATGAAAAAAAAAGACAGACACAAAAATGGAGCTAAATTCAAATGAAAAACTATAACAAATTAATAAAAGAGAATAAGACCTAATCCAAATAATTTAATAAAAAAAAAAGCAACAATTGAGTACACAAATACAGCATCAGCCTATTTATGAGAAGAAAAAAAAAGACAGACACAAAAATGGAGCTAAATTCAAATGAAAAACTATAACAAATTAATAAAAGAAAATAAGACCTAATCCAAATAATTTAATTTAAAAAAAAGTCGCACACTATTAAATTATTTGGATTAGGTCTTATTAATGAGAAAAAAAAGATGCCAAAAAAGATACAAAAATTGTGCTAAATTCAAATGAAAAACTATAACAAACACTTATAAAAGATAGAATAAAAGTAATAATTCAATCTACAATTCGAAAAATAATATAACCTGGTGAGTTCCCAGAAAAAGTTAACTTTGGTAGGCGGCGCTGTACGTTGACACCGCCGTACCTTCGAGCCGAACCAACGGCTTAGACCATCCTTCCACCAACCCCCAGTAAAATAAGTAAATAAAAAGAAGACCAAAAATAAGTGATAATAGTTTATTGAATAACAAATAAAAAAAAATCTTTCAGGTGAAAAATTATAGGCATTGGTAAAAAAGTAAACAAGAGAAATAGCCTAGCGGTCAGGGGAGTGAGTCTTCCACGGCCTTTCCGAGGCATGACAGAAGACGCTCAAAAAAAAAAAAGGTAAAATAAGAACCAAGCAGAGGAAATCTATAAAACTGAAAGCCAGGACAGGCATAAAAAGAAAATTCCAAGCATGTGAGGAAACAATTGATGAAAAAAAAAGGATTCAAAAAAAATACTGCAAAAAAGAAACCAGACACAAAAAGCAACAATTGAGTACACAAATACAGCATCAGCCTATTTATGAGATGAAAAAAAAGACAGACACAAAAATGGAGCTAAATTCAAATGAAAAACTATAACAAATTAATAAAAGAAAATAAGACCTAATCCAAATAATTTAATAAAAAAAAGCAACAATTGAGTACACAAATACAGCATCAGCCTATTTATGAGAAGAAAAAATAAGACAGACACAAAAATGGAGCTAAATTCAAATGAAAAACTATAACAAATTAATAAAAGAAAATAAGACCTAATCCAAATAATTTAATTTAAAAAAAAGTCACACACTATTAAATTATTTGGATTAGGTCTTATTAATGAGAAAAAAAAGATGCCAAAAAAGATAACCAGATACAAAAATTGTGCTAAATTCAAATGAAAAACTATAACAAACACTTATAAAAGATAGAATAAAAGTAATAATTCAATCTACAATTCGAAAAATAATATAACCTGGTGAGTTCCCAGAAAAGGGTAACTTTGGTAGGCGGCGCTGTACGTTGACACCGCCGTACCTTCGAGCCGTTTTACACGAGTTAAAGCGAAGATTTTGGACATAGTGATTTTTACATTTCGATCTTTTATATTAATATATATACTTACTATTGCGAATTATTTTTCTAAAAACGAACATTATTTTTTTTTTAATTATCTGAAACTAACCTAATTCAACTTATCTAAAACTAACCTTATTTAGCGATTAAACTAACATAATTAAACCTATTTGAATCTAACCTCATATACACTTTTACACTACCTTTTCATTTCAAAATTAAATTAAAATAAGTTTATATTAAATAATAACATTTTTAAAAATCGACTTTCTGGTTCACACTTTTGTATCTAATCAATTATGTATTTCTTTATTTCTCTCTATAAAAGTTACGCAATTGTAAACAAAAGAATTGATGATGATAAATGCAAAAAATCTACGATTGTAAAATAGATTAAATTAAAAAATAAAAATAACTGTTAACATTAGGAAAATAAAAACAGGCCTATGACACGAAGAAAAAAATAACGAAAATTTTGGTATATAGATTGTTATGTGTAGTTCAGAATCTTCGGAGGAGATAGCTCAGGACTTTACAATGGAAAACTCTGTTACGGTATTATCTATATAGATTATTTGGGCAATTAGATTCATTCATAACAGATGGCCTGCTGATGCGTCATAATATAATTGAACTACAAAGTCGAGGATGAACATTTATATAGGAAATGAAGTAGATGTTGGCTTCTCATATCCATTTTCCTTTACTAACAAATATAAAATATTCTGATTATTTGTAATTTAGTTTGAAGGTAAACATTTTATTCAGTTTTTCAACAGAAAGAAACATATGATGTAAAATTTTCCCATCATTGAACATTTTTATTTTTCCGTTTATCATTACTTTTCACATTTCATCCTTTCATGCATCATTCCTAAAGATAGAAATAATCGTTATTTTTCTTTAAAATAAATTAAGATTTTTCGTTCAAAAGAAACATTTCCGTTAAATTGTCAAAGGTCATTTTACAATCATAAGCTTCATACTATTGTATTATAAGTATTAATGAATCACTAAATTTAAGCGTAAACACTTCATTACTACAAGTACTAATCTTTAATTTTTTTTAAATGCCTAAGTCTTGCTTTACCTAGGATTTCATATATTTAGGTGAAATGACCAGAAAAGAAAATGAAAAAGCTTAAAACCCAAACAACTCGACTATTACTATTCATAATAAATTAGAAAGAAATACTTACTTGTGTATGTTGGTGAGGTTGATGATTCACCTGAAATAGTGCAAATGAAATTAGAGTATTCTATTTTATATTAATCATTATATTTCATGGAATTTAATCTATATTTTTTATTCATAAATAATATTGTACAATAAGGTTGTATAAGTATATATTGTTGTGTGTCAACAAGTAGCCAACCGATGGTACACGGGAGCAGTACAAGTACAAGTCCAGCACAGCACCAAATAAACCACCTGAGCATCACATCCCCGCCTTTGTCTCATCACATGGTGGAGTGCAGTGTAGGCCTAGTACCTCGAACAACGAACATAAATATCGGCTACAAAGAGGCACCGTACTTCAACCCGGAAGCAAGAATTGAAATCCATACGGGCGCATCGATGGTGGAATTAGGAGCCTTTCTAATACAACCTGACAAAGAAGGGTTTCTTCACCCTGTACATTACTTATCGAGAACCACGTCTAAACGTGAGTATGAATATGGTATCTCTGAATTGGAATATTTTCCTATAATCTGGGCGTTACATAAATTCATACCGTACATATTTGGTAGAAGCTCTAGAGTAGTAACCGACCATTGCGCGTTAACTTGGTTAGCAAATGTGCGCGATCCATGCCCGAGACTTACGAGGTGGGGCCTAAAACTGATGGAATACGATTTCGATATAGTACACAGGACGGACAGGAAGAACGTTGCTCCAGATGCATAAGCTTATAACCTGTTCTACAAAACTGACGCGATGAAGGAAGAAATTTTTAATGGGTTGGCGGCATGGACAGTATGCATTGACGAAAACACGCAGAGGGATGACCAGTTTATTCGCCAGATAAATAAAAAAAATCGAGTAACGATGTTAAGGACGAATTTAAAACGATTAAAGGTGTCTTGTTTAGAAAATAAAACCACGCACTGCATGGGAATCAATGGCTAGTAGTCGCTCCCAAACATAGTATTCCTGAGATAATGAAACTACCCTACGACATATCAGAGGCGGGTCACATGGGCGTGGCTAAACTGATTCACCGTGTTAAACAACGGTTTTATTTGAAAGGTCTCGAAGAGGACGTGCGGAAGTATATAAAGTCCTGCAGAACATGCCAAGCATTCAAAACGCCAAAATTCAAACCGGCAGCTCCGCTAGAACCACTACCATCCGCGAAGGATGTATGGGAACGTGTAGGTGTAGACTTTAAAAGGACATTTAAGAAATCGGTGGAAGGGTAGGAATACATTTTCACGATTGTGGACAACTTTAGCAAATACGCTTTAGCGATTCCGGTTAAGGACACCAAAGCGGAAACTGCTTGTAATGCACTCGCGGAAAATTTGTTGTATGTTTTCGGTACACCTAAGTGTGTATTATTGGATAAAGGGAAAGCATTCGATTAAGGTACGTTCAAAGACTTTACTCGACTTTACGGAATAAAACACATAATGGTGTCGGTAGCACATCCTCAAACTAACAGACAATGTGAGAAACTCAACAGTATAATAAAAATGGTATCAGATCTTATCTTGCAGATGACCACGCAGAAGAGACGGAGTTCGTGAAATCAACAACGTTTGCGCACAATTCGTCAGTCCAATCGTCGACGAAAGTTACACCGCATAAAATTGTCTTCGGCAGAGAACCAAGGACGTCACTAGACGCAGGGTTACTGACAATGGACGAACCGATAAAAACATTCAACAAGTATGTAACGAATGGCATACTAGAAAACGAATGACTCAAGGATATGGCCAGTAAGAATAACAAAGATTGGACTATGATGAGAAAATGCCACTTTAACATAAAAAATCCAGAACACTTTTGTAAGTTTGAAGTTGGAGTCTTACTGCAATTAGAATCTTCATGAAGGAAACCGGGCAAAACGGAAAAATTACTTTAAAAGTACGTGGGACCATAAGAGATTACTAACTGGATGAAAGAAACCACATATAGGTTACAGCTACTGCACGGACGAAACGGAAGCAATAGGCGGCAGTGCACTTTAGAACACGTGTCAAGACTGAAATAATTCATAGAAAGAAACAAGGGCGACTCGAGGGACCGAGTCTAAGATAAGAGGGGGGTGGTGAGGGTGTCAACGAGTAGCCGACCGATGGTACAAAGGGCAGTACAAATCATTATTTTTTTATTTATTATTTTTGTTTTATAAATGAGAGAAACGGCACCACAGAGATGTCGGGTATAAATTGTATTTGACCATTGACCACCGTTTCGCGGCAATGCGTTAAATACAAGGTGCAGTTATCTTGAGTCTCTTGATAGGAATACACTGTGACGGAATTCTTTAACATGTCCTGCCTTAGCTCCAGCTCCGTTCCCTCCTACAAACGACCCAGCGAGACCCCGAACATAGTGACCTTCCTGGACCGGACCACGAATTCAGCACTGCACCAAATAAACCACCTGAGCATCACATCCCCGCCTTTGTCTCAACAATATTCTACTAGAGGTCACATTAGAGAGGTAGATTTTACCCACTCTTTAATCCGAAATATACACTTGATTAAAGTATTTTTCACAATATAATCAAATAAAAACCTTTATCAGTTTAAACTTCATTATTTTAAATAAATGAATTTATTTACCCTATTATTTTAAGGTTTTTAAACACTTATTTTATTCTCTCTGGATTGTAAAGCATCACTCCATATATTTTTTGAAAGCCAGGGAAGATGTGGAATTTATTTTTCATTGGGGTTCGATTTAAAAAAAAAACAATATATCAATTATATTAAACATGATGTTTTTCTAATGGAACGAAGTAGTCCTTCATGATATAAAAATGTCAGTTCAATTTATTAATTTCAGTCTTGCCCTATTTAGATAGACCTATTTTTATTTTCTTTACATCAGGACGAGGGTTTTAAACCGTTATATTTTTAAACATTAATTCAATTTTATATCTCTTATATATGATATTAATAGCAAATCAATTGTATATGAGAATGAATAACATTTATTTATTTTTAAGAGAATTCGAAATATATTAATATAATGTTTATTAAATACTAGCGGACGTACCCGGCTTCGCTCGGGTTTTACCCGAGTAAAGGTTTGTCTAACGAATCTCTCGATAAAGTGAACATTTTTTCCCGGTCCCTTGAAAAATACTCGATAAGTTGAATAAAATCAATATTAATTGGTTCCCTCGGTAATTGGAAGTTAAAGGAATAGTATCTTGCCTTGGAATTGTATCATTATTCTTGTATGGACGTACCCGGCTTCGCCCGGGTTTTACCCGAATAAAGGTTTGTCTAACGAATCTCTCAATAAAGTGAACATTTTTTCCCGGTCCCTTGAAAAATACTCGATAAGTTGAATAAAATCAATATTAATTGGTTCCCTCGGTAATTGGAAGTTAAAGGAATAGTATCTTGCCTTGGAATTGTATCATTATTCTTGTCTCAAATAAATTGCCGTGTCATCCTGAATTTTGTCTTTCCTAATTTTCTACATTACAAAATCATCGTATCATCATGATAATATTTAGAGCAGATTGTTGAATTATAACAGATAAATTAGAATATTTATCTTGATTATTTTAAAGCGAAAAGTTATTTCAAAAATTTTATTTGCTAGAAACCTTCCCAGTACTATACTAAATAACTTCCCAAAGTTTCATGGCGTTCCAATGAGTGGTTTGGTCAGGCATTAAGGACAAACAGACCACACACACACACACACATACATTCATTTTTATATATATAGATAATTTTAAAGTTCCTCTATCTCTCGAATGTATATGAATGATTTATTGAATAAAACTATATGTTTTGCGAACATATATCGATTCTTTTTGAATGTTAGAATATGTTAAAACTAAAATAATGGGTTATTAATAGGTATCAATTTATTACCTGTGTGTGTAGACGAACAAGTGGTTTCACCTAGAGACACAAAACAATAATTTATTCTTTTCTTAAAGGGCATTAATTTCAAACACCAATGATCTATGATTACAAAAGTTTTGATGTAAATGTATATTTGATTAAAAAAAATTTCATTGATATTAGAAGGTCATTTTCAAAGGAGTTAATGAGTTTGCATAACCAATTATAATTAACAAAAATATATTATTAAAAAATTCCTACTTGTTGATGAGGTTGATGATTCACCTGAAATAATGTCAATATCATTAGAGTATTTTCATTTCCTCCCATGATATTTTGATTGTTCAATTTTTTAGGTAATGAGTTTGCAATATCCAATAATATATTGACGTCATAATGGTAGCAAAGTGACTGAATGATATGTATGATGTAGAGATGAAGTCAATAAAATAGCCTGGATTATTGGGAATTCAGCATGTGAAGGTCTTTCAATTTATTATCTAGATTTCATAAAGGTATTTTGATATTCCAAAGTATTTTTATTCATATGAATCTTTAAATTGACAAAATCCGTCTTTGACGGTCCCAAGCCCGGATGAGAAAGGAGGAGGGGGAGCAGTAACAAGTTCGTTGAAAACCTGGGCTCAGCTGACCTGGCTGATAGTAACCTGTGAGGGATCCTAATCCAGGATACAGGATGAGCAGCGTTTTTATTCCATATTAAGTGAGGCTGCACATGGCGGCTTTTCCTCATGTCTGAGGCGGCCATTTCTTTTGGCGCTAAGTCGGCCTGCCACTGAGTAGTGCTCCCAGTCTTAATGACAAAGGCAGACGCAATCTACTTCACTCAATCATGATTGTTGTCAACTTTACAAGCTTGATACTGTAATATGATTGAGTAGAGATAAGAAATTAGAAGAATATTAAATTGACACTTACTTGAAAGTGTAGATGGACTTGAAGATTCACCTGAAAACGCATCCTAAAGTTAACTTTAAATCTATACCATCAAAATATAATAAAATATTCGAGAAAATATTAATCACCTCAAAAGATATTACTGCTATTAAAGCGTTTATCATTTCAATTATTTTATAAGTAAAAATAAATTATCATATCAAATATGAAAAAAGATATTGTTACACAATTCAAGTGTAATCACTTTATTTATATTCATTTTAAATATTTCTAAAATAATTCATTTGTGTTGCTATACCTCCTGATTTCATATATTAATGTAAAGAGACCAGATAATAATATAACAGAGCTTAAAACACAAATAGCTCTTCTTTTACTATTCATAATATATCTGAAAGAAATACTTACTTGTGTAGGTTGGTGAGGTCGATGATTCACCTGAAATTGTGCCAATAAAATTAGAGTATTCTATTTTATATTAATCATTATATTTTATGGATTTTTATCTATATTTTTTATATATAAATATTATTGTACAACAATACACCAAATTCTTTACGCTAAGCAGACGAATATATAATTTAAAATGCAATTTGAGTTACAGTAAATTTAGGTCTAAGATTAAACATTATCATTAAACCTTTTTAGCATATACCTTTTTCCTTAGTTAGAAGATAATATATTGTTATTTTGTCAAAAATAAATATATTAATATATATATATAAAATATTTATAGTAAAAAATAAGGAATTAGTGTTGAAATAATACCTGTGTATGTGGAGGGACTAGAAGATTCACCTTGCATGGAAAATAATCTTCAATTATTTTTACTAATGAATTAAGTTCAAATATAGCAAAGTAAAATATATTTAAGTTTATCAGAAAAAAATATCTATTTATTGACAAGAAGTCTTTAAAAGTTCA
>CP092871.1:4187991-4209632 GCA_030710605.1 Cordylochernes scorpioides | reverse complement strand
TTTGAATGAAAGGTAATTAATATCATGCCATATCAAAATTTTAATGACTTTTCGTGTGAGCAAAATGACTTGGAAAGAAGTATCAATGAGAGTAAAGTTCAAAAGTGACATGTCATTTGTTTGAATATTAGCAGATGAAATATATTTCAATCGTTTTCCTAAGAATAATTTCTCAAATATAAAACAAAGCTTTTTTTATCAATTTTACTCATATAAATAATAAATAAAACTTACTTGGAGGCGTAAAAGTACTGGAAGTACTGCCTGAAAATATTATTTCATATTTAAATTAATTATACCGCGAATATGATAATTTAGGCAATATTATTTTTTCGGGATATATCGTCATTATTCATAAATAAGCATAATATCACCTAAAAAGTCAGCCTACAAATATGCCCGAATAATTTGATGAAATAACGTTATAATCTTTTTCATTTGTTGACAACATTCTGTTATGTTCAGAGAGATCAACAAATTTAACCTACTTGTGATCATTTTAAAAATGGTATTTGAGTAAGAGAATAGTAATATATTTATAAATAAATCATGGTCCAATTTTGTAAAATATAAGACCAAATTCCACTTAAAAATTATGGTTTCAGATCATTGGGGCGATTTTGTTAAAGTAAATCAACTTTCTAACGTCAAATATTAAGTTCACAGAACTTGGAATAGATATAATGAAGGTGAATTGTTTATTAATATATTATGTTCAAGTAGACAGATATATTATTTATGGGTTTTTCTAAAAAAAAAAGCACAAACATCTCGAATATCAGTTTATAATTATTATTGATATATGTGTGAAAAGAAAATGTAAAAATGTCAAATAATAATTTTGAATTTATATGTATATATATTCTATAGGTAGTTCTTCAATAATGGTATGTTTTTTTTTTCCGAAAAATAAAATTCATATAGGTAATATTTCTAATTTCAATAATCTAGATGTATTTAATCGTGCCCATATTGAATTATAAACCAAATCCTTTCATCTACAGAGGTGAATAAAATTTAAAACCTCTGAAGTTTCATCTTACATCGAAACAAAATAAATTATTTCATTTAATGAATTAACTTCAAATATATCATAAAATATACTGGAATGATGGTTTTCTGAAAAGTACCTTAATGATGAAAAGAAGTAATTAAAATTTATTTTAATTTATTTATTTTATGAAAAGGTTATTTGATAATATGCCATATCAAAAAAAAATGATTTCATTGAGGTAGCAAAATGACTGGAAGGAAAGGATTGATGTGAGTAATGGTCAAAAGTGACTTTGAATTTGTTCAGAAATCAACAGATTGAATATTTATATTTATTATACAATTTCCTAGAAGTATATTTCTTAAATATATAGGAAGGTATTGTATATCAATATCACTCAAATAAAAGGTGAATAAAACATACTTGGCGGTGAAAAAGGACTGGAAGTACTGCCTAAAAACATTATTTCGAATTTAAATAAATATTATATAATGAGATAAATTGGAAAATAAAAAGAAGATGCTATTTATTAGAGCACTTATATTAGTATATACAATACTTTGGGAGATTTTGAGCGCATCCATTTCAATTATATAATTGTGATGAATATAAAATCATCTTATTTTTTATTCCTATATACCGGGTATATGTACTTCGGTCAATCGCCTAATATACTATATATATAGATAAATAGATATTTTTGTTATTTAAAATATAAATAGAACAAACATATTTAAATATTTTGTGAACAAATTATAGTTTGGGATGAAGTGGAATTAGTTATACCTGTTTGCGATATAGTTGGTTTAGTTGTCTTAGTAGGGCCAGGAGTAGTAATCGTTCCAGTTGTTTCTGGAACAAAACATGAAAATAACTAGTTCAATCAATATTTATATTAAATATACAACGTTAATTTTACAAGTGTTTCTAGTTAAATGACATAAGAGTGTTTTCAATGGTCAAAAATTAAATCATAAAAATATAAATGAGTGTGAAATTAGTGCTAAAAGCAGCCTAAATATAAGGTCGACACTAAAACAATAATATAAACTGTAGAGGTAATTCTTGTCTCTCATATTGATCAACCTTCACTAACAAATAATAGTTTTTGACTTAATTTCTGTTCTGCTACTCGGTTTTGGGATATATTGAAATGGATTATTATATTTCAAATGGAGAAATTATTAGTATTTGTCTTATAAATTTCTGAATAAATAATATTTAAGCTATTTGTCAATATATGAATAATTCACCCTAAAGAGAATATATTGGAGCCTAAATTTGGAAATTCCAATTATTATTAATTGAGATATATTTTCAAAGAATCTCACTTGTGTATGTAGGTGAAGTCGGTGATTCGCCTAAAATAATGTCACTATCATTAGAGCATTTCCATTTCTACCATGATATTTTAGATGGTACCACCTTGTAAATATATATATATATATATTCTATCAGAAGTCCTTTAATGATAGTATGTTCAAGCACTTTATTTCCATATATTTTAATGGAATATTTTATTTCAAATGAAGCAATTATTACTATTTCTATTATATATTTATAAAAACTAAATTTGTGCTCTATTTTGATATTTGAATCAATCAAATAAAGTCATTAAAAGGGAATATTCTGGAGTCTAAAATGGGAAATTCCAATTATTATTAATAAAGATCTATTTTCCGAAACCTCTTACTTGTATATGTTGGTGAAGTCGTTGATTCACCTAAAATAATGTCACTGTGATCAATGTATTTCTTTTCCTCTCATGATATTTTGAATAGTACTATCATGTAAATATAAATATATAATTTCAAACAGAATTCTTTAATGATAGTATGTTCAAGCACTTTAAATCCAGAAAAACAATTTATCTAGGTATGTATTTCCACTATTGTCATCTAGATGCATATATCAGATTCCATATTATAATGATACACCAAATTCTTCCATCTAAACAGACGAATATGTAATTGAAAATGCAACTTGAGTTACAGTAAATATTGAGGTCTAAGATTAAATATTATCATTAAACCTTTTTAGCATACACCTTTTTCCTTAGTTAGAATTTTTTTTTTTGTCAAAAATAAATATATTTATATTATAAAGTAAGGAATTATTGTTGAAATAATACCTGTGTATGTGGAGGGACTAGAAGATTCACCTTGCATCGAAAAAATATTCAATTATTTTTTCTAATGAATTAACTTCAAAAATAAAAATATACTATATTGAAGTTTGACATAAAAATATATATTTGATGACAAGAAGTATTTGAAAGTTCATTTCAATAAAATGTCATTTATAATATGTCATATCAAAATTTAAATGACTTATCGTTTTAGAAAAATGACGTATTATATTAGATAAATGCCAACTATTGATGAAAGTAAAGTTCAAAAGTGGCATTGCTTTCTGTTGAAAATCAGCAGATTAAGTATTCTTATTCATTTTCCTAGAGAATTTTCGAATATATAACCAGGCATTTTTATCAATTTCCTTCATATAAATAGTAAATAAAACTTACTTGGAGGTGTAAAAGGACTGGAAGTACTGCCTGAGAAAACAGTATTATAAAATAAATAAATAATATAGAATATTATAAACGTGAAAAAATTATTATTTTCCTCAAGTGTTATTGAGATTAGACATTACTGTAAAATATCTTAGGTCTATAATTCTTATAATGAAGAAATTTAATAAGAATAACTCAAGACATAAAACTACGCATAATATAACTTAAAAAGCAATGGACCAAAAATACGAGAGATGATTTATGAACTAACTTTATAATCTGAATTCCATTAGTTGACAAATTTTGTTATGTTTAGGGAGATCAACAAATTTAGCCTACTCTTTAATCAAGTTAAAAGTGTTATTGGAGTAAGAAAATCTATATATACATATATTCATATATTCGTCGAATATGTCGATGTTTTTAGGTATTTTTTTAGTGGCGCTTTCATCAATATAAATCAACTTTCTAACCTGAAATATGAAGTTCACAGAACTTTAAATAACATTCATGAAGGTGAATTATTGATCACTATAATTTTGTACAAGTGAACAGAGATATTGTTTATGAAATTCGCATAAATATAAAAGTACATTTTTCTTTTATATAAGTTTTTAAAATCATTAATGATATCCGCCTAAAAAGAAATGTGAAAACATTTCAAATATTCATTTTTAATTCATATATATATATATATATTTAAATTTAGCAATCCAATTTAACAACATTGATGAGCTTAGAAAGAGTTTGGATTCCTTGAGAAATATAGGCAAACAGCCTCATTGAAATATCGGTAATATTTTTAATAAATTATATTGATTCAAAATATGCCTTTGTTTAAAAAATATATAATTATCGATTCTTATTTGAAATAATATTTTATATTATGTATAAAAAACGAATTGTCACACCATATCCAAATCCATCAAAGTAAGCCTTTATCAACTAGACGTATGTATTTCATATGCTTTCTATTATAAAAGTATTATTATATATAAAATAATTATTTGAAAAAAATACTTTTTTTAAAGGAATTCTCAAGTTTTTCATATAATAATTGCAAAATGAGATAGAATAAACAATACAAATAGAAGATAGGAATGACTGGTTCTACGTATACATATAAATTAAATATACAAAGTTGATAGAGAACAAGTTTTTTTTTATAATAATTAAATGATATGTTTTATATTGTTATCATATATATTTCATAATAAAATCATATATATATAAATGTGAGACACAGGTTGAATTTGAGACTATATATTGCTGGATGGATGATATAATAAATATTGATATATGATTTCATTTCAATTAGAAAAATTTACTATACATATCATTGTTATAAGAAATGCATATTCGTAGCTATATTTCTGGATTTAATATTTTTCAATTATAAGTCACTAGATTGGAGAATAATGAAACCTTAAACCCAATATTATTGATTTCTATAATTTTCAATATATTAGTTAAATATTCTCACTTAGGTATGTTGGTGAGGTCGTTGATACACCTAAAATAATGCCACTATCGTTAGAAAAATTTAATTTCCCTCCATGATATTTTAAAAAATACAAAATTGTGTTCATATATATTATATCAGAAGTCCTTAAATGATAGTATATTCAAGCATTTAAATCCTGGAACACAATTGATCAAGGTAATTTTTCGCTCTAAAATAATCTAGATGCATTTATTAGATTCCATATCATATTGATAAACCAAATCCTTTCATCTACACAGGCGAATATGTATTAGAAACAGTAAATCCATTTTCTCTAAATTTTAGGTAATACAGTCCATACTGATATTAGAAAATTTCTGATATTCTCGACCTTATAAATTCGAAAAAACTTGAGCGCGTGCGTCTGTGTGATCAATTTTTTTTTTCTGTGTTAATAAATGATTATCTATGAGGTCCTTATAAAAGTATTTCATTATTTCGAATATTTTACGTGATCCAGTCTCATTCCTGATAATTATTGATCACAGGTTGTATAAAAATAATTTTATATTAATTAGGCACCTAGGTTCAACGAATTTCTAAATCAAATTTTGAATTTTCGCGGGTTACGTATATTCGAATTTCGATCTTTTTGTGGCTTTATTTGGTACTCATGTCTCTCACTTATGCCGACAAGCTAGGCCATTTTGAATGTTCACTTAATTGTTGACAGCTGTTTTGCTTGCAGGTGTTTTGGATCTTCTTCGATTTTTACCTATTTAAAAAATGGATCAAAGAACCTGTATCAAATTTTGTGTGAAAAACGAAATTAAGTGCGCGGATGCATTCCGAATGTTGACTGTGGCATATGGAGAAGCTACCTTGGACCAAAGCAATGTTTATCGGCGGTACAAAATGTTCTCAGAAGGCCGAGAAGATGTGAACGACGAAGGGCGAGCCAGACGCCCGAGCACTTCAACAACAGACGAAAAAATTAATGAAGTGGAGAAAATGATATTGGCCAATCGTCGAATCACCATTAGAGAAGTTTTTGAAGACCTAAACATATCGATTGGCTCATGCCATTTGATTTTTATAAATGATTTGGGCATGAGACGGGTCGCCGCGAAATTTGTACCAAAAATGCTCAATTGCGAACAAAAACAGAATCGCATGAACATTGCTAATGAGATGTTGGACTCTGTCCGCGACGTCCCAAATTTGCACCAGAGGGTCATAACTGGTGACGAAGCGTGGGTTTATGGTTATGACGTGGAAACCAAAGCTCAATCATCTCAATGGAAGCTGCCGCACGAACCAAGCCCGAAAAAGCGCGCCAAGTTCGGTCGAATTTGAAAGTTTTGCTGACAGTTTTCTTCGATTGCAGGGGCGTGGTGCATCATGAGTTCTTGCCACAGGGTAGAACGGTCAATAAGGAATATTACCTGCAAGTTATGCGCAATTTGCGCGAAGCAATGCGCCAGAAACGCCTGGATTTGTGGAAGAACAAAAATTGGCTTTTGCACCACGATAACGCCCCTGCTCACACATCGTTGCTTGTGCGCGACCTTTTGGCCAAAAACAACACACTAATGATCCCGCAGCCACCGTATTCCCCAGATCTGGCCCCCTGTGACTTTTTCTTGTTCCCTAAACTGAAGAGGCTCATGAAAGGACGACGTTACGATACGCTTGACGAGATAAAGACGGCTTCGAAGGAGGAGCTGAAAAAGATTTTTGAAAAATGATTTTTTGAAGTGCTTTGAAGATTGGAAAAAACGTTGGAACAAGTGTATAATATCTCATGGGAATTACTTTAAAGGGGACAAAATGAGTATTCATGAATAAATAAATATTTTTTTTAAAAACACAAAAGTCGCAGATACTTTTTAACACACCTCTTATATATTTATATATTGGTTTATTATTAATGCCTGAAAAGTGTTCACCAAAATCGATGATGCAAGAGAGGAAAGATTTTCACCATCTTCTTTAATATTGCAATATATATTTCATCATTTTTCAGTTAATATTTTGAGGCCCAATGAAAATATTTTTTGAATATATTTGAACAAGTAATTTTTTATATTTATATTATATGTTTATAATAAAAAATGATACTTGAAATGTTATTCCCTCAGAGCCAATAACTTTGAATTAACCTATCGAACAATATTAATTCATTGTATTTTGAAATTGATTGTTTTCTAATTATTTTTTCTCGTTATATCAAATTGAATGCAAACCTTTTAAATTGAAGGCTATATTCACTCACTATATATCTATGGGTTGATATTAACAAAAATAAGTTACAACTATTGAATGGGAAAGTGAGTTTCTTAGTATCATATTTTTCAATGATTTCTTGAACAAACTAAGATATAATCGATTGATATTTTATTCTATTGTTAATAATTTCCATATATTACTATTAATGTATGCAAACTTTTAAATATCTTTAACAGGTACCCAACTTCAGAATCTTTAGTTTCGATATTTTGAGAAAGTTGTTAATGTTTAATATATATTAATTAATTGTTACCACAGACTGTGTGTAAGTTCACAGGTGAATGGGCATAATCGAAAAAAAGTTCTTTGTTTAATATTAGTTTCCTTTTATAATTTGTTCTCTCTCTTGTAAATCAAAAATATAATGTTTCATTAATATTCCTGTAATCAGTTTCATTAAATTTTCTAAGCAGAGTCAACAATTCGAAGCAGAACGTGGTTGTTTGATATAAATCTCAAAAGCGAAAATATTTAATCAGAAGATTAAGCAAGAAGTTTATTCTGATCAGCAAACTGAAGCACTTCTAAGAAGATTTAAGGTATTTATATAGATTAATTTAAAATATATCTATATATTTTTTTTATTTATTATCATTTACAAAGCACGCGATATCCGTCTTGGATATTTGCATGCATACACAAGTTTGGGAGCTTATTTACAGTAATTATTAATATGAAATTAGTTATTATAATAGAAATTATTAACATATTTGTCAGTTAGTTAACGATTTAATTACCCTATAATGAATATTAGTGAACATCACATAAGAACAGAAATTTAGAGCTATTTACAGCATATAACTATATATCAGTTATTACAGCCCAGGCTATCTATTACTAAAAAACATTCTACAAAATCTATTAAAATTTATATACATATATCTATTATTAACTATTTGATTTAGACAATTTATATTTATTTGATTTTTGACTCTCAAGTCCTCTACAAGTCGACAGTCCGTTAAAATATGTACAGGATTTTCTTCTTCTGCACCACATGAGCATTTAGGCGAATCCGTCTTTCTGACTTTGTACAAATATGATCTGAAGTTACCGTGTCCAGTAAAAAATTGGACATTGTAAAAATTTGGCTTGTCATATTTGGGTATTTGGGAATCAGTGAAGAAGGACTTGAAAATGGTATTAGGCTTCTCATAGTATTTCTGCAGTTTTTCCCTTATGTAATTAGAAATTATATTCCTACTTGAAGAGTCAAATCGGTTGTAATTTATTTCAGTTTTCAACATGTTAGATTCAATATATTCAGTAAGTTTGGGGACTTGTGCAAGTATATGTGTACAATCCGATGATGTTGTACTGTAGGCCTGTATACAATGTTTTAATATACTATATTGAAGAGAATTAAGTTTGTCTTTAGACTTTTTGTTTATGAATGGATACCATATTGCATGTATAAAATCACTATAATCATGTACAAGTGGAAAGAGATATGGTGAATGGGTTTTTAACAAATAAAAAGCACAATAATCTCGAATATCAGTTTTTAAATCATTAATTATATCCGCGTGTAAATATGAAGTGAAAGAATGGCGAATATTAATTTTGGGATTCTGAGCGTAGCCACCTTATAATATAAAATTGTGATGAATATTAAAATAACATTTTTTTTATTCCTACACACCCACATATATGTATTTGGGTCATAACGACGAAATTCAGATGTTTTGTGAATATATGAAGATTTTAATAAATAAAATTAGTTATACCTGGTGTCGATATAGTTAGTTCAGTTGTCTTAGGAGGATGAGTAGTAGATATCTGTCCAGTTGTTTCTGGAACAAAACATAAACAAAACTTGTTCCATTTATTTTTATTAAAGATTATCAACGGTGAATTAGCAATTGCTTCTAGATAATTAATATTAGAATGTATTCAAAATATATCAAAATTAAAATATAAATATTTCAATAATAGGTTATATTAGAGCTAAATACAAAATATTTTATTTTGGTCAACAAACGTCTCGTTTCTCTTCTTGGCCTTGCCTAGTCGACCTCCTGTTGTATATATATTAATTAATTATTACCACAGAGTGTTGATTAATTCACGGGTAAATAGGCGTTAACCGAAAGAAATAAAGACCCTTGTTTTAATATTAGTTTCCCTTTTATATTTTGTTCTCTCTCTTGTATATCAATAAATATAATGTTTAATTAATAATTATTGGAATCAGTTTCATTAAAAATTCTAAGCAAAGTCAACAATTAGTAGTAGAGCGTGGTTGTTTAATATAAAGCTTAAAAGAGAAAATATTCAATCAGTAGATTAAGCAATAATTTTATTCTGATCTGTTAACTGAAGATTTATTCTGAGAAGATTTAAGGTATTTATATAGAATAATTTAAATTATATCTATATATTGCATGTTTGAAAGCTACCCAATATTAAAATAAATTTGAAATATATATTTGTATTTGAAATATATTCGATTTTTATATTAATTTAAAAGGCGAAAATGGCTGAATATAATTTTTATCCCGAACAAAAATTGAATCTTTAACAGGAACTAATTATCAGATATAGGCCTTGCAAATTGGCGCAGTTCTGAGAGAAAGAAAATTATTTAAATGTGTAATTTCCGATCCAGATCCGGATATGGAAGAAAAAAGTTCTTGGGAGATCTGGAGTGAGAAAAAAATGATGAAGCATTTAGGATAATCATCTCTACGTTGACAAATGAACAAGCTGGAATGTTCATAGGAGAAACAAATGCGAAGAAAGTATGGGACACACTGAGAAAAACATACACAGGAAATTTGGAAGATAAAATTATTAATATAGGCTAGGAATTGAAGAACATAAAATGAAAGATAATGAAACTGTAGATGAATATATAACAAGGGCACAAAATATTTCTGTAAGAAGTTAATCATTAGCGCATCAATTTCCCTCAAGAGAACTTTCATTTCATATTGTTAGAGGCGTACATCCAAGGTTTAAAAATATTGTTATTGTCTTACTATCTAAGAGAGAGACAACAATTAAAGAGATTCAACAAGCTCTAAGAAAAAAGGAGTGAAGAAGAAATATGAGATTAAATCAATCGGTTGAGAATGGGCATGAACTAGCATACAGAATTAAAGATAGAAAAGTTAAACATTTCATCCAAAAAGATGTTTTGTTTGTAATAAAAAGGGGCATCTTGCTAATGATTGCTGGTTTCGAGATAAGTAGAAACAAGGTTATCAAAAGAAAGGGACTCCTGATTTTGGAAATCACAAATACAGTAGATAACATTCTAATAACTCAGTGGAAACTATAAAAAGTGGATTTAAAAAGTGCAATAATTCCATTATAATATTGTCCTTACTTGTTACCCAAAATTCTTAAATATTCTATATAAAAATGGGTGCTTAATATAAAATATTCGAATTATAATTCTCCTAGACATAATTATTTAATTCATATTTTGGTTGAGAATTAATGTTGTTTAAATGAAATTAGATAATGGATATAACAATATCTAAGGCAAAAAGAATTCTCGAATATATTTTATTCTATGATAATTTTTCAATATATCTTTTTCAAAGGTTAATGGAACAATTTTTCAACTCAGGATTTAATTCTTTCTTTTAAATCAATTGGTTTATTAGAGCACTCGTACTTCCCTGACAAGTACTTATCTACAGGATCTACAGCTTGATTTACTCTGAAATTAGGTCGAAGATCAAATATTATAATTAAAACTTATTGAACATGTACTTTTTCTCTAAAGTTAGACGATCATTTATTGACACTTTGCCATATTTGTATATAATAGGTGTTGTTGTTGCTTATTCCTCAAGTCGTTTAAATGATCTCTGCTCTGCATTGTCTCAGCTTTTCTATTATAGTCCTAGGAATCTCCCTATAGATGTATTTTTGGAGGATTTGATACAATTCAACAGATGTTCAGGACTGGCTGGTCAGAAATCGCATTTTGGGTATTTCGGGAATGTTTTGATTTTTCCATTAAATTTGAGCATTCTAAGATGTCCTGTTCTTAATCTTGAATTCACCGTTTGACTTCATTTTGTCAGCAAGATGACGGGATGAGAAGTGTTGATGAGAGTAAAGGTCAAAATTGACATTGCATTTAGTTAGAATTCAACAGATAAATATTTTTATTTAATATGAAATTTACCTAGAGGATTATTTCTCAAATTTATAGAAAGGCATTTTTCATCAATTTCATTCGTATAAACAGTAAATAAAACTTACTTGGAGGTGTGAAAGGACTAGATGTAGTTCCTGAAAACATTTTTTCAAAATGAATGATTATTATTGAATGAGATAATTTGGATTTTTTTTTATTTTTCTCGGGTTTTATTGAGATTTGTCATTACAATAAATTTTAAGGTTTGTAATTCTCCTTATTATGGTATTATATAAGGATAACTCAACAAATGTAAATAAGCAAAATATAACCTGAGGCAGCAGCCGAACAAAATGCCCGAGTAGTTTTATTACCTAATTTTATAATTTGAATTCCATTTGTTAACAACATTTTGTCATGCTAAAAGAGATAAAGAAATTTTGCCTGCTTGTAAATCAAGTGAAACGTGATTTCGAAAAAGAGAATATAATTATCTATCTAATCATGCAAATGAAATCAAAATTTTGGGAATGAAATTATTAAATCTTAGGCTCAAAAAAATAAATTTACACAGCACATTAAATGAAATTTTGCATAAAGCGCATTGCAGAAAAATCTTTTTTCCCTCAGCAGCAAAATATAGAGTTGTTGTTGTTGTCCTGTCCAAAGAAGAGTCTCAGATGTCTCCATGCATCTCCATCACAGCAGCACCAATATCCACTATCAAATATAAAATATAGAGTATAACCTCTAATAAAAGAATGATTTTGTATAAGACTTTTATTAGATCTATTCTAACATATGGACTTGAAATTTGTTTTTCCCCAAAAAGCAATACTTGTAAACAAAAATTAAATTTGATGCAATATCAAGGTATTCTTTGGGCAATTAGATTCATTCATAACAGATGGCCTGCTGATGCGTCATAATATAATTGAACTACAAAGTCTCAAGGACGAACATTTATATAGGAAATGAAGTAGATGTTGGCTTCTCATATCCATTTTCCTTTACTAACAAATACAAGGTATGTCCCATAAGTTCCCGGACTGGGTCCATAAAAAAAAAAGGTAAGATTTTTTTTAATATTTTTTTATTAAAACTTTTCAAAGTAATCCTTCCTTGCTTCAACGCACCAGCGCCATCGTTTCTCCCAATTGTCGAAAGAGTTTTTATAGGCCTCTTTTGGAATGCTCTTCAATGCCAGCAGCGATTTTTCTATTATGTCTTCCCTGGTGTCAAAATGTCTTCCTTTTAGAACTGCTTTGGGTTTGGGGAACAGGAAAAAGTCATTTGGTGCGATGTCTGGGGAATAGGGTGGTTGAGGTAGGATTTCTGTCCCGTTTTTCGCCAAAAAACTCGTCACCAAGTGCGCTGTGTGAGGGCGGGCATTGTCATGGTGTAGGATCCAGTCACCATTAGTCCATTTTTCTGGCCTTTTTTTTTCGAATCGCTTTCCTTAGACGGCGAAGAATGCTCAAATACATTTCCTTAATAACTGTTTGGCCTGCAGGAAGATACTCGTGATGAACATTGCCCTTGTTATCCAAAAAAGCGACCAGCAACACCTTGTTTCTGGATTTCAATATCCTGGATTTTTTGGGTCTAGGCTCACCCTGACCTCTCCACTCGGCAGATTGACGCTTGGTTTCAGGGTCATAGCCATAGACCCATGTCTCGTCGCCTGTGATTATCTTGTCTTTCCATTCCGGATCCGTTCTTGTCATTTCCAGCATATCCTCACAGGTTGCAAGCCGACACAGTTTTTGCTCATTAGTGAGGAATCTTGGGATGAATTTTGCAGGAGTCTTTTTGAGCTTCAAATCTTCGGTTACGATCCTTTTAAATCGTTGTTTTAGAGATGCCTGTGTCTTGCTCTAGCTCCAGCAAAGTGGTTCGAGGATTTTCTTTTATCAAATCGGTGATTTATTGCACATTTTCATCAGTCCTTTGAAATGTTGGGCGTCCTTGACGAGGATCATCTTCAATGGAAATTCTGCCAGCTTTAAATCTAGAATGCCATTCAAAAACAGTTGTTCTCTTTGGGGCGTTATTGGGGAATGCTTTATTAAGCATTTCAAAAGTGTCGGTTGCTGATATTTGAAGTTTCACACAAAATTCTTTGCAAATCCTCTGCTTCAATTTTTGTTCCATCGTAAAATCGCCGCAGCGCAAGGTGTAACCTTTAAATAAATTAGAATAACTTTGGCGCACGCGCACGTACCGCCTCGATATTGGTACCACCGTGTTGCCAGATATTTTTTCTATAATAAACTGTCAAATTTATTTACATTTTTCATTTATTTATTTTTTTTATGGACCCAGTCCGGGAACTTATGGGACATACCTTGTATATAATATTCTGATTATAATTTAGTTTGAAGGTAAATTTTATTCAGTTTTTCAACAGAAAGAAACATATGATGTAAAATTTTCCCATCACTGGACATTTTTATTTTTCCGTTTATCATTACTTTTCACACTTCATCCTTTAATACATCATTCCTAAAGATAGAAATAATCGTTTTTTATCTATAAAATAAATTACGATTTTTCGTTCAAAAGAAACATTTCCGTTAAATTGTCAAAGGTTATTTTACAATCATAAGCTGCAAACTAATGTATTATAAGTATTAATGAATCACTAAATTTAGCGTAAACACTTTATTACTACAATTACTTACTTTTTATATATTTTTAAAAATGCATATGTCTTGCTTTACCTCCAGATTTCATATATTTAAGTAAAGTGACCAGAAAAGAATATAAAAAAGCTTAAAACCCGAACAACTCGACTATTACTATTCATAATAAATTAGAAAGAAATACTTACTTGTGTATGTTGGTGAGGTCGATGATTCACCTGAAATAGTGCAAATGAAATAAGAGTATTCTATTTTATATTAATCATTATATTTTATGGATTTTTATTTATATTTTTTATTTATAAATAATATTGTACAATAAGGATGTATAAGTATATATTGTTGTGTGTCAACAAGTAGCCAACCGATGGTACACGGGAGCAGTACAGATTATTATTTTTTTGATTTTCTTATTATTTTTTTTTTCATTAATCAGAGAAACAGCACCACAGAGATGAGGGTATAAATTGTTTTTGACCATTGTCCACCGTTTCGCGGCAATGCGTTAAATACAACGTGCAGTTATCTTGAGTCTCTCGATCGGAATACACCGTGACGGAGTTGTTTAACATGTCCTGCCATAGCTACAGCTCCATTCCCTTCTACAACCTGCCCGGCGAGACCCCAAACATCGTGACCTTCCTGGACCGGACCACGAGTCCAGCACAGCACCAAATAAACCACCTGAGCATCACATCCCCGCCTTTGTCTCATCACATGGTGGAGTGCAGTGTTGGCCCAGCACCTCAAGCCACAAACGTAAATATCGGCTAGGTAGAGGCACCGAACTTCAACCCGGAGGCAAGAATTGAAATCCATATGGAAGCATCGATGGTGGGGTTAGGAGCCGTTCTAATGCAACCTGACAAAGAAGGGTTTCTTCACCCTGTACATTACTTATCGAGAACCACGTCTAAACATGAGTGTAAATACGGCATCTCAGAATTAAAATGTTTAGCTATATTCTGGGCGTTACATAAATTAAGACTGTACATTTTTGGTAGAAGCTTTAGAGTAGTAACCGACCATAGCGCGTTAACTTGATTGGCAAATGTACGCGATCCATGCTCGAGATGGGGCCTAAAACTAATCGAATACGATTTCGAGATAGTACACAGGGCGGGCAGGAAGAACGTTGCTTCAGATGCATTGTCTGGTAACCTGTTCTGCAAAACTGACGCGAGGGACGAAGAAAAATTTAATGAATTGGCGGCATGGACAGTATGAATTGACGAAAACACGCAGAGGGATGACCAGTTTTGTCGCAAGATAAATAAAAAATGTCGAGTAACGATGTTAAGGACTAATTTAAAACGATTAACGGTGTCTTGTATAATCAGAGAAACGGCACCACAGAGATGATGGGTATGAATTGTATTTGACCATTGACCACCGTTTCGCGGCAATGCATTAAATACAACGTGCAGAGTTCTTGAGTCTCTCGATTGGAATATATCGTGACGGAATTGCTTAACATGTCCTGCCTTAGCTACAGTTCCATCCCCTCCTACAACCGGCCCGGCGAGACCCCGAACATCGTGACCTTCCTGGACCGGACCACGAGTTCAATACTGCACCAAATAAACCACCTGAGCATCACATCCCCGCCTTTGTCTCATCAATATTCTACTGGAGGTGCTCTAAAAAAGGTAGTTTCACCCACTCTATAATCCAAAATATACACTTGATTAAAGTATTTTTTCACACTATAATCATATGAATATATCTATCAGTTGAAACTACATTACATTTAGAGCCTCCAATCCCGGGATCCCCGGATCCCGGAGCAAAATATTGATCCCGAAATCCCGGGATTCTGCTCGAAAAATCCCGGGATTACTGGTTTGTGCATGAAAACCAGCGCAAAAATATATTTTTCTTATCTAGCATTTTTGGTAATCAAACAGATCATGAGATAGCACACTTTTGACGTTTTGTTTATACAGCTGCATTTTGGGTCTTTTTTTTTTTCTGAGAGATTTGAAATTATTTTCATGCACTAATAACGAAGGGTTATTCTGCAAGATCTTTTCAAAATGGCAGCCTCTAGAATGAGAGTATGCAGCAGTATACATGGAGGGACCCCCAGTTTTTGTTGACATGCAAATAGTGGCTTCTTAGATAGTAGCGGCATCCCTTTATTTTTGTGGCGGACCTGCGTATAACATGGACCCGCCACTAACCTCTTATCTGGGCTCCAAATTGTTTTATATATATTTTTTAATCTATGTTCATACTCTCCATCCTGTACTCTGTATGCATGGGTCATCATGAACGCACTGCTCTGCTGTTCATTTTGTGAAACCCTCGCTAGCTTTTTTGTCATTTAATTTAAATTTATTTAATGTCATTTCATTAAATGCTTCGTCACTATCAAGCATCAGCCTGAAGTAGTTTTCAACTTATATGAACATAAAACAAAGTCTCTAAAACAATATTATCGGACCTTGTTATTTCTCAATAGAAAACGCGTCGGACATTTTTGGTAAGCTTATCACTTCTTGATTGTGATGGCGAAGTTTATTCCTTTTAAATCAGAAGGAATCTGGTGCTATTACCTACGAGACGAATCTACCTACGATCGCCGCTGAAGAACGAGATCTTACTGAACTACATGCGGCAAGATAATCGCATTTCCACCAGTATGTGTCACATTCTCGACTGCAGAACGCGCTGGGATAGTTTATTGAACATGTTGGAGAGACTTCTCAGTGTGAAATTAGCGATTCAGAAGGCGCTAATAGATGTGAATGCAAATGTCCGTCTAACTGATGAAGATTTTGATATCATGACGCAAGTAATTTCCGCACTGAAACCATTTCGGGCAGCTGTGGCGGCTATCTGTAGACGCGACGCTACGCTTTTGACTGCAGAAGCAACAGTAAAGTTTCTTCTAGAGGAGCTGCAAGGACAATCTCATTCTCTCAGCAAAGATCTGCAAAAATCTTTTCAAAAGAAAATTTTAGAAGAGCGATGCAATAAAACATCTTTAGTCCTCCAATATCTGCACAATCCGCAAGCACAGTTAGAAAAAAGAAGATGATTAGTTCATAAGCAGGCGCAAAATATATGGCTTTCAGGTTGTTTTCATCGAAGTAAGTGCCACGTCATTGGCACTATATAAGGGAAAAAATTAAAAAAATAACGAAGGAAACGATATACCTCTTGGCGTAGAAAGACGAAAATGTTTTTCAATCCCGGGATATCCCGGGATTGAGAAAAAAGCAATCCCGAATCCCGGGATTGAAAATATGTACCGGGATTGGAGGCCCTAATTACATTAATAAAATGAAGTCATATACCCTATGAATTTAAGGTCTATCACACTCTAATTATATTCTCCCTGGACTACAAAGCATGAATCCATATATTTTTTGAAAGCCAAGGAATATGTGGTATTTATTTTTAATTGGGGTTCGAAATTAAAAAAAAAAAAAACAAGATATCAATTATATTAAACTTGAATTTTTTTAGAATGGAACGAAGAAGTCCTTTATCATAAAGAAATTTCTGTTCAATTTATCAATTTCAACCTTGCCCTATTTAGGTAGACCTATTTTTAATTTCTTTAAATCAGGACTCGAGTTTTAAACCGTTATATTTGTTAACATTAATCCAATTTTATAGCTTTTTCATATGATATTAATAGCAAATCAATTGTATATGAGGATGAATGTAATTTCTTAATTTTTGAGAGAATTCGAAATATATTAATATATTGTTTAATAAACATAATTTTGAAGTTTCTCTCTCACTCAAATGTATATATATATTTTATTAATGAAACCTTATGTTTTGCGAACATTTATAGTTTCTTATTAAAGGTTTAAAATATGTAAAAAACATATATATAAGGTTATTAATAGGTATCAAATTATTACCTGTGTGTGTAGATGAACAAGAGGTTTCACCTAAAGACACAACACAATATTTGATTATATTCCTAATGGGCATTAACTTCAAACAACAAAGATCTTTAATTTGAAAAGTATCAAGGTAAATAAATACTCGATATAGACTTTTTAATTGATATTGGAAGGTCATTTTAATAGGTGTTAATTAGTTTGCATTAAATAATTTTTATAAAAGAAAATATATTATTCAAATATTCTTACTTGTTGAAGAGGTTGATGATTCACCTAAAATAATGTCACTATCATTAGAGTATTTTCATTACCTCCCAATATATTTTAAATGTTCATTTTTTAGAAGAAATGAGTTTGCATTATCCAATAATAAAATGACGTCATAATGGTAGCAAAGTGACTGAATGATATGTATGATGTAGAGATGAAGTCAATAAAATAGTCTGGATTATTTAGAATTCAGCATGTGAAGGACTTTAAATTTATTATCTATATTTCATAAAGGAATATTGACATTCCAAAGTATTTTTATTCAAATGAATAATTAAATTGACACCCACTTGAAAGTGTAAATGGACTTGAAGATCCACCTGAAAACGCATCCTAAAGTTAACCGCAAATCTATACCATCAAAATATAATAAAATATTTGAGAAAATATTAATCACCCAAAAGATATTGGTGCTATTAAAGGGTTTATCATTTCAATTATTTTATAAGTAAAAATAAAATTTTCATATCAAATGTGGAAAAATTATTGTTACACCAAATATGTCAGTTACTGTTTTTACCTAGACAAGTGTAGTGCTGAATATTCCTCTCATTAGAAAAAGAGGTTATTTAGGGTAAAATAGATCTTTGAGCAGCCAAACTACAAGGTCAAGAGGCGAACATTTAATATAGACTATGTTGTTGATGTTGGTCTCTCATATCGATTATCCTCTACTAACAAATAATAAATTCTAATCATTTGTAAATGTGTTTAAAATTCATTTTATTTAGTTTCAGCCTCTAAATTAATGAAAGACGTCAATTTAAGTATAAGCACTTTATTTCTATTCATTTTAAATATTTCTCAAAATATTCATATGTCTTGCTTTACCTCCGGATTTCATATATTTATGTAAAGAGACCAGATAATAATATAACAGAGTTTAAAACACAATTAACTTCTCTATTACTATTCATAATATATTAGAAAGAAATACTTACTTGTGCATGTTTGTGAGATCGATGATTCACCTGAAATAGTGCCAATAAAATAAGAGTATTCTATTTTATATTAATCATTATATTTTATGGATTTTCATCTATATTTTGATAAATAAATAATATTGTACAACAATACACCAAATTCTCTCTCTCTCTCTCTACAGAAGAATATATAATTGAAAATGCAACTTGAGTTACAGTAAATATATATATAGGTCTAAGATTAAACACTATCATTAAACCTTTTTAGCGTATGCCTTTTTCCTTAGTTAGAAGATAATTTATTGATACTTTGTCAAATTTTGTAAAAATTTTATAACTATTTCTGTTTAAAAAAAATGTAGATCGACGCAATTATCCCTAGCCGGGATATCGCGTTTGTGTGTTGAAATAAATAAATAAATAGATATAAATATATTAACATATATATATATATATATAAGCAATAGGCGCTTCTCCCGTCAAAATAAACGTCATAATCTGATTTGTTTGAAAATTAGCAGATGAAATATGTTTCAATCATTTTCCTAAGAATAATCTCTCGAATATAAAACAAGGCTTTTTCTGTCAATTTCACTCATATAAATATTAAGATTGTGAGGATTCCATTAGATCTCATGGAATAAAGTCCGCCCTAGACTGACGAGGGCCATCAGCCCGAAACCATGGTCTCTAGGTGGACGCTTATCAGTTTGCCAAAGTTGGTGTTGTGGCTTTGTCACCGACCCGAGGCCGCTAGTTGCGGCGACGGTCAATAGATGGCGTCAGATTATGACGTTTATTTTGACAGGAGAAGCGCCCATTGCTTCTATGGATTAATTTCCTCCCAGCAAATTTTCCATCTATATATATATATATATATATTTATTTATAGTAAAAAATAAGAAATGAGTGTTAAAATAATACATGTGTATGTGGAGGGACTAGAAGATTCACCTTGCATCGAAATCAATCTTCAATTATTTTTTCTAATGAATTAACTTCAAATATAGCAAAATATACTATATTCAGGTTTGTCAGAAAAATATATATTTTGTGACAAGAAGTATTTAAAAGTTATTTTTGAATGAAAGGTAATTAATATTATGCAATATCAAAATTTTAATGATTTTTCGTGTGAGAAAAATGACTTGGCAAGAAGTATCGATGAGAGTAAAGTTCAAAATGACATGTCATTTGTTTGAAAATTAGCAGATGAAATATGTTTCAATCATTTTCCTAAGAATAATTTCTCGAATATAAAACAAGGCTTTTTCTATCAATTTCGCTCATATAAATATTAAATAAAACTTACTTGGAGGTGTAAAAGTACTGGAAGTACTGCCTGAAAATATTATTTCAGATTTAAATTAATTATACCGAATATTATAATTTGATCAATATTAATTTTTTGGGTAATATCGTGATTATTCATAAATAAGCATAATATCACCTAAAGAGACAGGCTACAAATATGCCCGAATAATTTGATGAACTAACTTTATAATATTTTTCCATTTGTTGACAACATTCTGTTATGTTCAGAGAGATCAACAAATTTAACCTACTTGTGAATCATTTTAAAAATGGTATTTAAGTAAGAGAATAGTAATATATTTATAAATGAATCATGGTTATTATTGTAAAAATTAAGACCAAATACTACTTAAGAATTATGGTTTCAAGTCAATGGGGTGATTTTTTTAAATAAATCAACTTTCTAACATCAAATATTAAGTTCACAGAACTTGGAATAGATATAATGAAGGTGAATTGTTGATTAATATATTATTTTCAAGTAGAAAGATATATTATTTATGGTTTTTTCTCAAAAAAGCACAAACATCTCGAATATCAGTTTATAATCATTATTGATATCTGTGTAAAAAGAAAATTTAAAAAATGTCAAATAATAATTTTTAATTTATATGTCATAATTATATATATATATGTCATAATTTGTAAATAACTGGATGCAAATCCGCCCCAATATGTAGGCAATGTATGTTTTAAAAGATTTTAATAAAGACAAGGCTTAGGAAATCTGGGAGAGAAAGGCCATCAAAGAGGAAGCAATCATTAGCAGGTTTTATTATCCAGGAACTCATAAAACTAGGTTCAAGAACCTAGTATTTCCTGGGTCAGGTCAGGACAAGTCCAGAACAAAAGGACAGCAAAGGCCCAATCAGAGCATAGGAACATTAGTTAGGAACCAATGGGAATCGAGCACCCCTGGAAATTCATCCAATGAGAGCCCGGAATAGCTTTCGTCTTAAATCGGGAACGAAGTATAGGAGTCAGGAGATCGCCGCGGTGGAGACCAGTTTGGAGCCAATCCCATCTCCTCAACACCTCAGATAAGTCCCATCTTCAATAATGTGAACAACCGTAATTAATAACCAACTCAGCAAATAGCTTCAACTCCTTTTCTCCCCAGATCGCTAGCCTTTTTCCAATCCAAAACTCTGTGTCCTCGTTATTTTCCCTTGTGGATACCTTATCACTTCAGCCAACGACTGCGCCCATCAATTCAATCAATCACCAATTAATTCAACCCATCAACTTCAAAAGGTAATTCGCACCGATCCCACATATATTTTTGTCG
>CP092871.1:4155427-4187891 GCA_030710605.1 Cordylochernes scorpioides | reverse complement strand
AACTAATATAATCACATACATTCAGTGTCTCAAAAAGGTATTACAGTGTGGCCGCCCAAAACGCCTTCTTTCGGATCGGGCACCTGCTTTTACTTCCCCAAAGTTCAGGAGATTCTTAATAAAGAACGGGATACAGCCTCTACTAACCACTGCAAATAACCCTCAAGCTAACGGTTTATGCGAGCGTCTTAACGCGACACTCACCGGGAAGCTGAGGTTACTGAACTTAGAGAATCCAGGAACCTCCTGGACTAAATTAATTAAGATAGTAACTAATAAATATAACGATACCCCCCATACGATAACTGGATTTCCCCCCGTATTTTTAATGTATAATATAATCCCCTCAGACTTAAATAATCACGTAAATCCCTATCCCAATATAATAGAAAGTAGAAAATTAGCAATACAACGTACAAATGACAGGCATGACAAAGAGAAAATTAAATATGATAACAAACATAAAAATCCACACTTTGATACAGGAGATTTAGTATTAGTAAAGGCGTATCATCATCCAAATAGCGGTAAGCTAGTACCCTACTTTACAGGTCCATATAAAATTACGGAAATAATTTCTGATAATGTCGTACGTATAAATAGACCCAATAGGATTACAGGTAATGATAGCGATACTGTACATGTAAATAAATTACAATATTATAATGAAGAGGTCCTCTATATTTCACCACCCAAAGTAGAACCCCTAAAAATAAATAGAATAATAAACCCTTTCCGACATTTAGATCCCAAGTTGTTTAGTCCAATAGAAAAAAGTATAGCTCATAGATTTTCCGAACCATTCAACCATTTGTCCCCATATCTATTCTCATAAAATTAGGGAAATCTAGGTCCTGAACGTCTGGCGAACTCCTCGACATAAAGTAGTCAATTAAAAAATCATAAATCATGGCATTCAACACCATTTCATGATTACCTTTTCCTTCACCAATAATTTCTCTCCCTCAAATGTAGGATTATTTTTCTTTTTCTATTAGGCACACAACTGATCACTTAAGACTAACCCTCGGAATTGTTTGGACTGGAATAGCGCAATTCCGAGAATATAATTCATACACACATTGTATATAAAAACAAAGAAACATTATGTAATTATTTTTTATTATCCCAGTTAGCTTCTTTTTCTTAATTTATGATAATATATCCCGTATTCCATTAACACAGTTCGCATGATCATAACCCCATTATTTATACACTAATTAATTAATTTCTTTTATACCAAATCTTAATTTTTATAATGTTATAGGATAGTTTATATTTTGTTAACCCCGTTTAAAATTTAGGTCCCCATCATCTCTAAAATCGATCCTGTACATGACACCATGTGAGATGTTATCTTGGCCTTCTAAGAAGAAATTAATTCCAATCTGCTTCCCAACGCGCGCGACAACAAACTCAAGGTCGCACTGATCTCTCCCTAATTGTTTTTTCTACTTCGTCTTTGCCTCCCTACTGCTAAAGGGGTGGAATGACATTTGCACCCATCATTAGCAGAGGTAATCTTTCTTACCTCATCACTCTTACCTGTCAAACATTCAATTGTAGGGCTTTTGGGTATTTTTAATACGAACATGCACCACATTACTGGCTCCCTTGTTAGGAATCAAAAAGGTTTTATTTTTTTTTTGTCAAATTTGTCGCCTCTCATTTCCCTATATGTAACGTAATGTTACATGGAGAAAAGAACTATTAAATTAATACTTTAAAAGATGTTCCCCAAACGTAACAAGCCGGCGTTTGGGTAGGCTCACCTAAAAATTTTGCAGACCAACTGCATAAAACGCTCTGCAATCTTTTTAGCGCCTAAGACACGCATTACATTCTACACGTACCCAAAGTCCTATCTTCCACCCAATGACATCATTTTAGGGATCAAGATCGCTCCCCGTCTGGTCTCACATAATATAATCGGGAAGTCTGGCAAAGACCAACTTCTCAGACCGGACCAAAGCGACATAGGGCCACATTACCTCCCCGTAGGTCAAACTAGAAAGACCTCAATAATCTTACATCTACACTGTGTGTAAATATGTTCCCTTTTTTCAGGAACGAATATTTTTGTTTTCTTTTAACTTTTCTCTCATTTATTGTAAATAGACTTATAGTTTTACTAGTTTGTGATGTTGGACTTTGTTTTTTGTTTTTTTTTCAACTTACCAATGTAGATAAAACATTTCGCTATTCATCAATAATATCATTTTGTTTATTAACCATCAACATTAATGCCATCAACTACCAATCAATCCTTTATATATCATTATCTTTAATATGTTTATTTAATTTTAATTTTCTTTTTCTCATCATGTTTAGACTTAGCATTGTACAACTTCAATTATTTTAGGCACCATTTTTAACAAAACCTACACCTGACAATATTTATAATATTTCTTGAACAGATAAACATTTACCATTTTATTTTTCTTAATAGATTTTCAATATGTTATTTTTGACGCTTCCCTTACAACCTCTTAACTCTATCCCATGAACCTTTCCTCTCAACTTTTTACATCCATCAAGAGATTATTGTTCGTCAACCATTTTCTTTTTTTTTTATTGATTAACCTAACTAGAAGACCCTTCCTCGCTGTACATCTCCCAACAGTGAGCTCAGGAAACCCAGTTGGATTTTTAATTTTTTTTTTCTCTCATCGTCCGGCTCATCATTTTTTCATTTTTCAACTTTTTCTTTTCACCACACAAGCCGGACACAATCAAAATTGGCAGCAATAATTCTCTTACACCCACCTCTCCTTTTCCGCATCCTTCAAACCTCCAACCTTCCAAGGGATTCCAGTTCGCCGAACATTTTTGTTTTTTTTTCCATTGATTAATCCAACTGGAACAATCCTTCCTCACTATACCATTCCCAATAATGAGTTCAGGATATCCAGCGCGATCTTTTTTTTTTTTTCTCATCGCCCGACTCATCATATCAATTCATCATATTTTCAACTTTTCATTTTTTTTCTCTCATCATTCAACCGGGCATAATCATTATGGACAACAGGGATCCCTCTTACCTCTACCTCTCCCTTTTACCTCCATCAATCTTCCCACTTCTTTTCACTATCTGAGCTAATGATGCAGACGGAATATCTTGGGCCTTCTGTTAATGAAAACAATGCCTCACTTAAACAAGTTCGCATTGCATTGCAGAATGTTTGGGATACTACTTTTGCAGAAACATGCTCAGATACCCCCTTTCCCTTTTTCAACCTTAGCGTCACATTATAAGTTCAGTCAATAAACTAACTTCATTTTTTTCTCTCATCATTAATACAATA
Organism: Cordylochernes scorpioides; assembly: GCA_030710605.1. NCBI lineage: Eukaryota > Metazoa > Arthropoda > Arachnida > Pseudoscorpiones > Chernetidae > Cordylochernes > Cordylochernes scorpioides. The sequence goes on along the minus strand of CP092871.1, from coordinate 4,184,586 downwards.
AGATATTATTTTCCTTGTACGACTCATTTTATCATAGTTACCATTTTGTATTATATACTTTCCCTTAATCTTTTATCATTCATTTTGTACGTTTTTATTTTTATAACCTTGATTTTTATTTCATTGATACACCACCCTTACAACATCTTTCTCTTTTTAACTTGTAACTTCATAATAATTTTAACTAATTTGTATACAAATTATTTCTTTTATTTTTATAATAGGTTTGTTAGGTTATCACTCATTACATGTCATTCCCCCAACCAAACCTTCATCACCGGGGGACACATTCTGTAGTATATTTTAAGGTAGATAGAGCACAACCATCTTCTAATATTTATTATAACCCCATATCTGTATATAAAAATATGTATCGAACAATAGAAGTGACAAATAAAGCAAAGAGGTAAAGGTAGATCAGACGACGCCATAGTCCAGACGACAAAGGCCAGACATGATAAACAACCCAGACTAACAGGTGTTTATGCTAATGAGTTCATTCCCCCGTCAGCAGGTGGCCGACACGTGGCCAGACATAATTAATAACCCAGCGCTTGACAGGTGGCGTGATTACGGGATCCAATCAGAACTCGTCAAAGGCCAATATATAAGGTCCCCCAAGATGGGACAAAGTTAGGTAGGTGTTTCAGTTGTTTCGGAGCGACACCGTTATACGGTCAGTCAGATCTCTCACCCCTATCCGCGATGTAGACTTAGGGCATCCGTGACGTCCATGGTCCGACTACCTTCGTCCGTGGTCTACCTCTACCTCCTTGGAGTTACCACCTAGACCTGCCTCTGTCTCTTGCTGTCCCAGTGCGGGAATCCCATCACTCACCCACTACCACGACTGCCCAGTACATTCCACCTCGGGATTACCACATATATATATATAGAACCCCTAGAAATAAATAGAATAATAGATCCTTTCCGACATTTAGATCCCAACTTGTTTAGTCCAATAGAAAAAAGTATAGCTCATCGATTTTCCGAACCATTTAATCACTTGTCCCCCCATCTATTCTTATAAAATTAGCGAAATCTAGGTCCTGAAAGTCTGGCGAACTCCTCGACGTAAATTAATCAATTAAATAATCATAGCATTCAACACCATTTCATGATTACCTTTTTCTCCACCAATAATTTCTCTCCTTCAAATGTTATGACTATTTTCTCTTTCTATTAGGCACACAACTGATTACTTAAGACTAACCCTCGGAATTGTTTGGACTGAAATAGCGCAATTCCGAGAATATAACTCATACACACACTGTATATAAAAACAAAGAAACATTATGTAATTATTCTTTATTATTCCAGTTAGCTTCTCTTTCTTAAATTATGATAATATATTCCCCAATAATTTCACAAAACCTATTCTCTTTATATGCCTCTACACCAACCCCTTGGTTCTGAATTACTTAAGCACCGATCCTCCCTCATATATCCTGATCTATTGATAAAAGTATTCGCAATTTTAACTCGATTAGAAAAACATTTGGTACACAGGCGCCACTGAGTGGCAAACAATCCATGTTACATAAATAGCTATTATATTACCGTCCTCCCAAAACAAAACACAACGCCCGCCACCGCGGTGTTCAGTTTGATTATACAGGCTGCACGAGCTCGACTTTCTCGCGCCACTTTGGCGCCTGCCCGTTAAATTGTCGCCTGTTCAAACATACACTACATTACCGGCTCCCTTGTTAGGAATGAAAAAGGTTTTAACTTTTCTTTTTCTTTTTTTTTGTGAAATTTGTCGCCTCTCATTTCCCTATATGTAACGTAATGTTACATGGAGAAAAGATCTGTTAAGTTAATACTTTAAATGATGTTCCCCAAACGTAACAAGCCGGCGTTTGGGTAGGCTCACCTAAAAATTTTGCAGACCAACTGCATAAAACGCTCTGCAAACTTTTTAGCACCTAAGACATGCACTACATACTACACGTATCTAAAGTCCTATCTTCCACAAGATCGCTCCCCGTCTGGTCTCACATAATATAATCGGGAAGATCTGGCAAAGACCAACTCCTCAGACAGAACCAAAGCGACATAGTGCCACATTGCCTCCCCGTAGGCCAAACTAGAAAGACATCAGTAATCTTGCACCTACAACTAAACATTGTGTGTAAATATGTTCCCTTTTTTCAGGAACGAATATTTTTGTTTTCTTTTAACTTTTCTCTCATTTATTTGTAAATAGACTTACAGTTTTACTAGTTTTGTGGCGTTGGACTTTGTTTTTTAACTTACAGATGTAGATAAAACATTTCAATATTAATCGATAATATCATTTTGTTTATTAACCATCAACATTAATGCCATCAACTACCAATCAACCCTTTATATATTATTACCTTAAATATTTTTTTCTTTTTTTTTTTCATCATGTTTAGACTTAGAATTTTACAACTTCAACAATTTTAGGCACCATTTTGAAAAAACCTAAACCTAAAAATATTTATAATATTTCTTTAACAGATAAAACATTTATCATTTTATTTTTCTTAATAGATTTTCAAAATGTTATTTTTGACGCTTCCCTTACAACCTCTAACTCTATCCCATGAACCTTTCCTCCCAACTTTTTACATCCATCAAGAGATTATTGTTCGTCAGCCATTTTTTGATTAAACTAACTAGAAAACCCTTCCTCGCTATATCATTCCCAATAGTGAGCTCAGGAGACCCAGTTAGATTTTTTTTCTCTCATTGTCCGGCTCATCATTTTATCATTTTTCAACTTTTTCTTTTCACCACACAAGTCGGACACAATCAAAATTGACAGCAATAAATCTCTTCCATCCACCTCTCCTTTTCCGCATCCTTCAAACCTCCAACTACGTACCAAAGGATTCCAGTTCGCCGAACATTTTTTTTTTTTTAGTGGACATGGCATCTGCCCGGTAAGCGGGACTGGACACTTTTATTTTTCCGTTCGCCATTACTATTCATATTTTCACCCTTTCATACTTCATCCAAAAAAGTTAGAAATAGTAAATATTTATTTTTGAAATAAATATTGATTTTTCACAGAAAAGAAACTTATGCAGTGAAACTTTAAGTGTTGTTTTATAAACATACGCCGTAGTCCTTTATAATGTTTCTTTTTTTCATTGATTAATCCGACTGGAACAATCCTTCCTCGCTATACCATTCCCAATAGTGAGTTCAGGATATTCAGCACGATCTTTTTATTTTCTTTTCTCATCGCCCGACTCATCATTTCAATTCACCAATTTTTCAAATTTTCACTTTTTTTTTTATAATTCAACCGGGCACAATCATTATGGACAACAGGGATCCCTCTTACCTCTACCTCTCCCTTTTACATCCATCAATCTTTACACCTCTTTTCACTGTCTGAGCTATTATATTACCGTCCTCCCAAAAACAAAACACAACGCCCGCCACCGCGGTGTTCAGTTTGATTATACAGGCTGCACGAGCTCGACTTTCTCGCGCCACTTTGGCGCCTGCCCGTTAAATTGTCGCCTGTTCAAACATACACTACATTACCGGCTTTTATCATTCATTTTGTGCGTTTTTATTTTTATAACCTTGATTTTTATTTCATTGACACACCACCATTACAACATCTTTCTCTTTTTAACTTGTAGCTTGATAATAATATCAACTAATTTGTATACAGGAATATCTTGGGCATTCTATTAATGAAAACAATGCCTCACTTAAACAAGTTCGCATTGCATTGCAAAATGCTTGAGATATTACTTTGCAGAAACATGCTCAGATACCCCCTTTCCTTTTTTCAACCTTAGCGTCACATTATACGTTCAGTCAATAAATTAACTTCTTTTTTTTTCTCTCATCTTTTATGCAATAAGATATTATTTTCCTTGTACGATTCATTTTACTATATTTACCATTTTGTATTATATACTTTCTCTCAATCTTTTATCATTCATTTTGTGCGTTTTTATTTTTTTAACCTTGATTTTTATTTCATTGATACACCACCATTACAACATCTTTCTCTTTTTAACTTGTAGCTTGATAATAATTTTAACTAATTTGTATACAAATTATTTCTTTTATTTTTATAATAGGTTTGTTAGGTCATCATTCATTACATGTCATTCCCCCAACCAAACCTTCATCACCGGGGGCACATTCTGTAGTGTATAGTATAAATCTATATAAAAATATGTATCACCTTGTGGAAATGGATGTAACAAATAAACAAAGAGGCAAAGGTAGACCAGACGGCGACAACGACCAACGGCGCCAGAAGGTGGCGTGATTACGGGAGCCAATCAGGACTCTCCGCCATATGCGGGGGTCCAGTATAAAAGGGCCCAGAAAATGAGACAAAGCAGTTGTTTTCAGAGTGACGCCGTTATACGGTCGGTCGGAGATCTCACCCCTTCTTCTATCCGCGAGTAGGCTTAGGGCATCCGCAGCGCCAATGGTCCGACTGCCTTCGTCCGTGGTCTATCTCTACCTCATGGAGCTACCATCTAGACCTGCCTCTGTTCCTTGCTGTCCCCGTGCGGGAATCCCATCACGCACCCACGTCCACGACTGCCCAGTACATCCACGTCGGCTTGGTCGGGATTACTACATATATATATATATTTAAATTTAGCAATCCAATTTAATAACATTGATGGACTTAGAAAGAGTTTGGATTCCTTGAGAAATATAGGCGAACAGCCTTATTGAAATATCGGTAATTTTTTTAATAAATTATATTGATTCAAAATATGCCTTTGTTTAAAAGATATATAATTATCGATTATTATTTGAAGTAATATTTTATATTATGTATAAAAAACTAATTGTCACACCATATCCAAATCCATCAGAGTAAGCCTTTATCAACTAGACGTATGTATTTCATATGCTTTCTATTATTAGAAAAAAATACTTTTTTTAAAGGAATTCTCAAGTATTTCATATAATAATTGGAAAAAGAGATAGAATAAACAATACAAATAAAAGATAGGAATGAAGGTTCTACGTATACATATAAATTAAATAAACAAAGTTGATAGAACAAGTTTTCTATAATAATTAAATGAAATGTTTTTTATTGTTATCATATTTCAAAATGAAATCATATTTATAAAATTGTGAGACACAGGTTGAATTTGAGACTATATATTGCTGGATGGATGATATAATAAATATTGATGGATGATTTCATTTCAATTAGAAAAATTTACTATACATCTCATTGATATAAGAAATGAATATTCGTAGCTATATTTCTGGATTTAATATTTTTTAATTATAAGTCATTAGATTGGAGAATAATGAAACCTTAAACCCAATATTATTGAGTTCTAAAATTTTTAATATATTAGTTAATATTCTCACTTAGGTATGTTGGTGAGGTCGTTGATACACCTAAAATAATGCCACTATCATTAGAAAATTTTAATTTCCCTCCATGATATTTTGAATAGTACAAAATTGTGTTTATATATATTATATCAGAAGTCCTTAAATGATAGTAAATTCAAGCATTTAAATCCTGGAACACAATTGATCAAGGTAATTTTTCGCGCTAAAATCATCTACATGCATTTATTAGATTCCATATCATATTGATAAACCAAATCCTTTCATCTACACAGGTGAATATGTATTAGAAACATTATATCCATTTTCTCTAAATTTTAGGTAATACAGTCCATACTGATATTAGAAAATTTCTGATATTCTCGACCTTATAAATTCGAAAAAACGTGAGCGCGAGCGTCTGTGTGATCAAATTTTTTTCTGTGTTAATAAATGATTATCTATGAGGTCCTTATAAAAGTATTTCATTATTTCGAATATTTTACGTGATCCAGTCTCATTCGTGAAAATGTTTGATCACACGTAGTATAAAAATAATTTTATATTAATTAGGCACCTAGGTTCAACGAATTTCTAAATCAAATTTTGAATTTTCGCGGGTTACGTATATTCTAATTTCGATCTTTTTGTGGCTTTATTTGGTACTCATGTCTCTCTCTTATGCCGACAAGCTCGGCCATTTTGAATGTTCACCTAATTGTTGAAAGCTGTTTTGCTTGCAAGTGTTTTGGATCGTCTTCGATTTTTACCTATTAAAAAATGGATCAAAGAACCTGTATCAAATTTTGTGTGAAAAACGTAATTAAGTGCGCGGATTCATTCCGAATGTTGACTGTGGCATATGGAGAAGCTACCTTGGACCGAAGCAACGTTTATCGGGGGTAACAAAATGTTTTCAGAAGGCCGAGAAGTTGTGAACGACGAAGAGCGTGCCAGATGCCCGAGCACTTCAACAACAGAAGAAAAAATTAATGAAGTGGAGAAAATGATATTGGCCAATCGTCGAATCACCGTTAGAGAAGTTGCTGAGGACTTAAACATATCGATTGGCTCTGCCATTCGATTTTTATCCATGATTTGGGCATGAGACGGCTCGCCGCGAATTTCGTACCAAAATTGCTCAAATGCGAACAAAAATAGAATCGCATGAACATTGCTAATGAGATGTTGGACTCTGTCCGCGACGACCCAAATTTGCACCAGAGGGTCATAACTGGTGACGAATCGTGGGTTTATGGTTATGACGTGGAAACCAAAGCTCAATCATCTCAATGGAAGCTGCCGCACGAACCAAGACCGAAAAAAGCGCGCCATATTCAGTCGAATGTGAAGGTTTTGCTGACAGTTTTGCCACAGGGTAGAACGGTCAATAAGGAATATTACCTGCAAGTTATGCGCAATTTGCGCGAAGCAATCCGCCAGAAACGCCCGGATTTGTGGAAGAACAAAAATTGGCTTTTGCACCACGATAACGCCCCTGCTCACACATCGTTGCTTGTGCGCGACTTTTTGGCCAAAAACACACACTAATGATGCCGCAGCCACCGTATTCCCCAGAACTGGCCCCCTGTGACTTTTTCTTGTTCCCTAAACTGAAGAGGCCCATGAAAGGACAACGTTACGCTATGCTTGATGAGATAAAGACGGCTTCGAAAGAGGAGCTGAAAAAGATTTTTGAAAAATGATTTTTTGAAGTGCTTCGAAGATTGGAAAAACCATTGGTACAAGTGTATAATATCTCATGGGGATTACTTTGAAGGGGACAAAATAAGTATTCATGAATGAATAAATATTTTTTGAAAAACACTAAAGTCGCAAATACTTTTCAAACACACCTCGTATATATTTATATATTGGTTTATTATTAATGCCTGAAGGGTGTTCAACAAAATCGATGAAGGCAAGAGAGAAGAGTTTTTCACCATCTTCTTTAATATTGCAATTTATATTTCATCATTTTTCAGTTAATATTTTGAGGACCAATGAAAATATTTTTTGAATATATTTGAACAAGTATTTTTTTTTTTATTTATATTATTTGTTTATAATAAAAAATGATACTTGAAATTTTATTCCCTTAGAGCCAATAACTTTGAATTAACCTATCGAACAATATTAATTCATTGTATTTTGAAATTGATTGTTTTCTAATTATTTTTTCTCGTTATATCAAATTGAGTGCAAACCTTTTAAATTGAAGTCTATATTCACTCACTATATATCTATGGGTTGATATTAACAAAAATAAGTTACACTATTGAATGGGAAAGTGAGTTTCTTAGTATCATTTTTCAATGATTTCTTGAACAAACCAAGATATAATCGATTAATATTTTATTCTATTGTTAATAATTTCCATATATTACTATTAATGTATGAAAACTTTTAAATATCTTTAACAGGTACCCAACTTCAGAATCTTTAGTTTCGATATTTTGAGAAAGTTGTTAATGTTTAATATATATTAATTAATTGTTACCACAGACTGTGTGTAAGTTCACAGGTGAATGGGCATAACCGATAAAAAATTTCCTTTGTTTAATATTAGTTTCCTTTTATAATTTGTTCTCTCTCTTGTAAATCAAAAATATAATGTTTCATTAATATTCCTGTAATCAGTTTCATTAAATTTTCTAAGCAGAGTCAACAATTGGAAGCAGAACGTGGTTGTGTTTGATATAAATCTCAAAAGCGAAAATATTTAATCAGAAAATTAAGCAAGAAGTTTATTCTGATCGGCAAACTGAAGCACTTCTAAGAAGATTTAAGGTATTTATATAGATTAATTTAAAATATATCTATATATTGCATGTATAAAATCACTATAATCAAGTACAAGTGGAAAGAGATATGGTGAATGGGTTTTTAACAAATAAAAAGCACAATAATCTCGAATATCAGTTTTTAAATCATTAATTATATCCGCGTGTAAATATGAAGTGAAAGAATGGCGAATATTAATTTTGGGATTCTGAGCGTAGCCACCTTATAATATAAAATTGTGATGAATATTAAAATAACATTTTTTTTATTCCTACACACCCACATATATGTATTTGGGTCATAACGACGAAATTCAGATGTTCTGTGAATATATGAAGATTTTAATAAATAAAATTAGTTATACCTGGTGTCGATATAGTTAGTTCAGTTGTCTTAGGAGGATGAGTAGTAGATATCTGTCCAGTTGTTTCTGGAACAAAACATAAACAAAACTTGTTCCATTTTTTTTATTAAAGATTATCAACGGTGAATTAGCAATTGCTTCTAGATAATTAATATTAGAATGTATTCAAAATATATCAAAATTAAAATATAAATATTTCAATAATAGGTTAGATTAGAGCTAAATACAAAATATTTTATTTTGGTCAAACGTCTCGTTTCTCTTCTTGGCCTTGCCTAGTCGACCTCCTGTTGTATATATATTAATTAATTATTACCACAGAGTGTTGATAAACTCACGGCTAAATAGGCGTTAACCGAAAGAAAAAAAGATCCTTTGTTTTAATATTAGTTTCCCTTTTATATTTTGTTCTCTCACTTGTATATCAATAAATATAATGTTTAATTAATAATTATTGGAATCAGTTTAATTAAAAATTCTAAGCAAAGTCAACAATTGGTAGTAGAGCGTGTTTGTTTAATATAAAGCTTAAAAGAGAAAATATTCAATCAGTAGATTAAGTAAGAATTTTATTCTGATCTGTTAACTGAAGATTTCTTCTGAGAAGATTTAAGGTATTTATATAGATTAATTTAAATTATATCTATATATTGCATGTTTGAAAGCTACCCAATATTAGAATAAATTTGAAATATATATTTGTATTTAAAATATATTGGATTTTTATATCAATTTAAAAGGCGAAAATGGCTGAATATAATTTTTATCCCGAACTAGGAATTGAAGAACATAAAATGAAAGATAATGAAACTGTAGATGAAAATATAACAAGGGCACAAAATATTTCTGTAAGAAGTTAATCATTAGCGCATCAATTTCCCTCAAGAGAACTTTCATTTCATATTGTTAAAGGCATACATCCAAGGTTTGAAAATATTGTTATTGTCTCACGATCTAAGAGAGAGACAACAATTAAAGAGATTCAACAAGCTCTAAGAAAAAAGGAGTCAAGAAGAAATATGAGATTAAATCAATCGGTTGAGAATGGGCATGAACTAGCATACAGAATTAAAAATAGAAAAGTTAAACATTTCATCCAAAAAGATGTTTTGTTTGTAATAAAAAGGGACATCTAGCTAATAATTGCTGGTTTCGAGATAAGTAGAAACAAGGTTATCAAAAGAAAGGGACTCCTGATTTTGGAAATCACAAATACAGTAGATAACATTCTAATAACCTAGTGGAAACTATAAAAAGTGGATTTAAAAAGTGCAATAATTCCAATATAATATTGTCCTTACTTGTTTCCCAAAACTCTTAAATTTTCTATATAAAAATGGGCGCATAATGTAAAATATTCGAATTATAATTCTCCTAGACATAATTATTTAATTCATATTTTGGTTGAGAATTAATGTTGTTTAAATGAAGTTAGATAATGGCTATACCAATATATAAGGCAAAAAGAATTCTCGAATATATTTTATTCTATGATAATTTTTCAATATATCTTTTTCAAAGGTTAATGGAACAATTTTTCAACTCGGGATTTAATTCTTTCTTTTAAATCAATTGGTTTGTTAGAGCACTCATACTTCCCTGACAAGTACTTATCTACAGGATATGCAACTTGATTTACTCTGAAATTAGGTCGAAGATCAAATATTATAATTAAATCCTTTTGAACATGTACTTTTCTCTGAAGTTAGACGATCATTTATTGACACTTTGCCATATTTGTATATAATAGGTGTTGTTGTTGCTTATTCCTCAAGTCGTTTAAATGATCTCTTTTAGGTCCCATTGTCTCAGCTTTTCTATTATAGTCCTAGGAATCTCCCTATAGATGTCTTTTTGGAGGATTTGATACAATTCAATAGATGTTCAGGACTGGCTGGTCGGGAATCGCATTTTGGGTATTTCGGGAATGTTTTGATTTTTCCATTAAATTTGAGCATTCTAAGATGTCCTGTTCATAATCTTGAATTCACCGTTTGACTTCATTTTGTCAGCAAGATGACGGGATGAGAAGTGTTGATGAGACTAAAGGTCAAAATTGACATTGCATTTAGTTAGAATTCAACAGATAAATATTTTTATTTAATATGAAATTTACCTAGAGGATTATTTCTCAAATTTATAGAATGGCATTTTTCATCAATTTCATTCGTATAAACAGTAAATAAAACTTACTTGGAGGTGTGAAAGGACTGGATGTAGTTCCTGAAAACATTTTTTTAAAATGAATGATTATTATTGAATGAGATAATTTGGATTTTTTTTTTATTTTTCTCGGGTTTTATTGAGATTTGTCATTACAATAAATTTTAAGGTTTGTAATTCTCCTTATTATGGTATTATATATGGATAACTCAACAAATTTAATAAGCAAAATATAACCTGAGGCAGCAGCCGAACAAAATGCCTGAGTAGTTTTATTACCTAATTTTATAATTTGAATTCCATTTGTTAACAACATTCGTCATGATAAGAGAGATAAACAAATTTAACCTACTTGTAAATCAAGTGAAACGTGATATTGAAAAAGAGAATATAATTATCTATCTAATCATGCAAATGAAATCAAAATTTTGGGAATGAAATTATTAAATCTTAGGCTCAAAAAAATAAATTTACATAGCACATTAAATGAAATTTTGCATAAAGCGCATTGCATGAAAAATATTTTTTCCCTCAGCGGCAAAATATAGAGTTGTTGTTGTTGTCCTGTCCAAAGAAGAGTCTCAGATGTCTCCATGCATCTCCATCACAGCAGCAGCAATATCCACTATCAAATATAAAATATAGAGTATAACCGCTAATAAAAGAATGATTTTGTATAAGACTTTTATTAGATCTATTCTAACATATGGACTAGGAATTTGTTTTTCCCCAAAAAGAAAATACCTGTAAACAAAAATTAAATTTGATGCAATATCAAGTTATTCTTTGGGCAATTAGATTCATTCATAACAGATGGCCTGATAATGCGTCATAATATAATTGAACTACAAAGTCGAGGACGAACATTTATATAGGATGTGAAGTAGATGTTGGCTTATCATATCCATTTTTCTTTACTAACAAATATAAAATATTCTGATTATTTGTAATTTAGTTTTAAAGGTAAAAAAATTTTATTCAGTTTTTCAACAGAAAGAAACATTTGATGTAAAATTTCCTTATCACTGGACATTTTTATGTTTCCGTTTATCATTACTTTTCACACTTCATTCTTTCATACATCATTCCTAAAGATAGAAATAATCGTTATTTATCTATAAAATAAATTAGGATTTTTCGTTCAAAAGAAACATTTCCTTTAAATTGTCAAAGGATATTTTACAATCATAAGCTGCAAACTAATGTATTATAAGTATTAATGAATCACTAAATTTAAGCGTAAACACTTTATTACTACAAGTACTTACTTTTTATATATTTTTAAAAATGCATATGTCTTGTTTTACCTCCAGATTTCATATATTTAAGTAAAGTGACCAGAAAAGAATATAAAAAAGCTTAAAACCCGAACAACTCGACTATTACTATTCATAATAAATTAGAAAGAAATACTTACTTGTGTATGTTGGTGAGGTCGATGATTCACCTGAAATAGTGAAAATGAAATAAGAGTATTCTATTTTATATTAATCATTATATTCTATGGATTTTTAACATTATTCTTTATTTATAAATATTATTGTACAATAAGGTTGTAAAAGTATATATTGTTGTGTGTCAACAATAGTCGACCAATGGTACACGGGAGCAGTACAGATTATTATTTTTTTGAATTTTTCATTATTATTTTTCATTAATCAGAGAAACAGCACCACAGAGATGAGGGTATAAATTGTTTTTGACCATTGTCCACCGTTTCGCGGTAATGCGTTAAATACAACGTGCAGTTATCTTGAGTCTCTCGATCGGAATACACCGTGACGGAGTTGTTTAACATGTCCTGCCTTAGCTACAGCTCCATCCCCCCAGCAACCGGCCCAGCGAGACCCCGAACATTGTGACCTTCCTGGACTGGACCACGAGTCCAGCACAGCACCAAATAAACCACCTGAGCATCACATCCCCGCCTTTGTCTCATCACATGGTGGAGTGCAGTGTCGGCCCAGCACCTCAAGCCACGAACGTAAATATCGGCTAGGTAGAGGCACCGAACTTCAACCCGGAAGCAAGAATTGAAATCCATATGGAAGCATCGATGGTGGGGTTAGGAGCCGTTCTAATGCAACCTGACAAAGAAGGGTTTCTTCACCCTGTACATTACTTATGAACGAGATCTTACTGAACTACATGCGGCAAGATAATCGCATTTCCACCAGTATGTGTCACATTCTCGACTGCAGAACGCGCTGGGATAGTTTATTGAACATGTTGGAGAGACTTCTCAGTGTGAAGTCAGCGATTCAGAAGGCGCTAATAGATGTGAATGCAAATGTCCGTCTAACTGATGAAGATTTTGATATCATGACGCAAGTAATTTCCGCACTGAAAACATTTTGGGCAGCTGTGGCGGCTATCTGTAGACGCGACGCTACGCTTTTGACTGCAGAAGCAACAGTAAAGTTTCTTCTAGAGGAGCTGCAAGGACAATCTCATTCTCTCAGCAAAGATCTGCAAAAATCTTTTCAGAAGAGAATTTTAGAAGAGCAATGCAATAAAACATCTTTAGTCCTCCAATATCTGCACAATCCGCAAGCACAGTTAGAAAAATGAAGATGATTAGTTCATAAGCAGGCGCAAAATATATGGCTTTCAGATTGTTTTCATCGAATTAAGTGCCACGTCATTGGCACTATATAAGGGGAAAAAATAAAAATATTTCGAAGGAAACGATATACCTCTTGGCGTAGAAAGACGAAAATGTTTTTCAATCCCGGGATATCCCGGGATCCCGGGATTGAGAAAAAAAGCAATCCCGAATCCCGGGATTGAAAATATGAACCGGGATTGGAGGCCCTAATTACATTAATAAAATGAAGTCATATACCCTATGAATTTAAGGTCTATCACACTCTAATTATATTCTCCCTGGACTACAAAGCATGAATCCATATATTTTTTGAAAGTCAAGGAATATATTGTATTTATTTTTAATTGGGGTTCGAAATTGAAAAAAACAAGATATCAATTATATTAAACTTGAATTTTTTTAGAATGGAACGAAGAAATCCTTTATCATATAGAAATTTCAGTTCAATTTATGAATTTCAACCTTGCCCTATTTAGGTAGACCTATTTTTAATTTCTTTAAAGCAGGACTCGAGTTTTAAACCGTTATATTTTTGTAAACATTAATCCAATTTTATATCTTTTTTATATCATATTAATAGCAAATCAATTGTATATGAGGATGAATGTAATTTCTTAATTTTTGAGAGAATTTGAAATATATTAATATATTGTTTAATAAATATAATTTTGAAGTTTCTCTCTCACTCAAATGTATATATATGATTTAATAAATAAAACCTTATGTTTTGCGAATATTTATAATTTCTTATTAAAGGTTTAAAATATGTAAAAAACATATATATAAGGTTATTAATAGGTATCAAATTATTACCTGTGTGTGTAGATGAACAAGAGGTTTCTCCTAAAGACACAACACAATATTTGATTATATTCCTAATGGGCATTAACTTCAAACAACAAAGATCTTTAATTTGAAAAGTATCAAGGTAAATAAATACTCGATATAGACTTTTTAATTGATATTGGAAGGTCATTTTAATAGGTGTTAATTAGTTTGCATTAAATAATTTTTATAAAAGAAAATATATTATTCAAATATTCTTACTTGTTGAAGAGGTTGATGATTCACCTAAAATAATGTCACTATCATTAGAGTATTTTCATTACCTCCCAATATATTTTAAATGTTCATTTTTTAGAAGAAATGAGTTTGCATTATCCAATAATTAAATGACGTCATAATGGTAGCAAAGTGACTGAATGATATGTATGATGTAGAGATGAAGTCAATAAAATAGCCTGGATTATTTAGAATTCAGCATGTGAAGGACTTTAAATTTATTATCTATATTTCATAAAGGAATATTGACATTCCAAAGTATTTTTATTCAAATGAATAATTAAATTGACACCCACTTGAAAGTGTAAATGGACTTGAAGATCCACCTGAAAACGCATCCTAAAGTTAACGGAAAATCTATACCATCAAAATATAAAAAAATATTTGAGAAAATATTAATCACCTCAAAAGATATTGGTGCTATTAAAGGGTTTATCATTTCAATTATTTTATAAGTAAAAATAAAATTTTCATATCAAATGTGGAAAAAAATGTTTTACACCAAATATGTCAGTTACTGTTTTCACCTAAACAAGTGTAGTGCTGAATATTCCCATCATTAGAAAAAGAGGTTATTTAGGGTAAAATAGATCTTTGAGCAGCCCAACTACAAGGTCAAGAGGCGTACATTTAATATAGACTATGTTGTTGATGTTGGTCTCTCATATCGATTATCCTCTACTAACAAATAATAAATTCTAATCATTTGTAAATGTGTTTAAAATTCATTTTATTTAGTTTCAGCCTCTAAATTTATGAAAGACGTTAATTTAAGTATAAGCAATTTATTTCTATTCATTTTAAATATTTCTCAAAATATTCATATGTCTTGCTTTACCTCCGGATTTCATATATTTATGTAAAGAGACCAGATAATAATATAATAGAGTTTAAAACACAATTAACCTCTCTATTACTATTCATAATATATTAGAAAGAAATACTTACTTGTGCATGTTTGTGAGATCGATGATTCACCTGAAATAGTGCCGATAAAATAAGAGTATTCTATTTTATATTAATCATTATATTTTATGGATTTTCATCTATATTTTTATTTATAAATAATATTGTACAACAATACACCAAATTCTCTCTCTCTCTCTACAGAAGAATATATAATTGAAAATGCAACTTGAGCTACAGTAAATATATATCTATAGGTCTAAAATTAAACACCATCATTAAACCTTTTTAGCGTAGGCCTTTTTCCTTAGTTAGACCGTCGCCGCAACTAGCGGCATCGGGTCGGTGACAAAGCCACAACACCAACTTTGGCAAACTGATAAGCGTCCACCTAGAGACCATGGTTTCGGGCTAATGGCCCTCGTCAGTCTAGGGCGGACTGACGAGGGCCATTAGCCCGAAACCATGGTCTCTAGGTGGACGCTTATCAGTTTGCCAAAGTTGGTGTTGTGGCTTTGTCACCGACCCAATGCCGCTAGTTGCGGCGACGGTCAATAGATGGCGTCAGTTTCTGACGTTTATTTTGACGGGAGAGGCGACCATTGCTTCCATATATATATATATTTATAGTAAAAAATAAGAAATTAGTGTTAAAATAATACATGTGTATGTGGAGGGACTAGAAGATTCACCTTGCATCGAAATCAATCTTCAATTATTTTTTCTAATGAATTAACTTCAAATATAGCAAAATATACTATATTCAGGTTTGTCAGAAAAATATATATTTTGTGACAAGAAGTAAATAAAAGTTCTTTTTGAATGAAAGGTAATTAATATTATGCAATATCAAAATTTTAATGATTTTTCGTGTGAGAAAAATGACTTGGCAAGAAGTATCGATGAGAGTAAAGTTCAAAATGACATGTCATTTGTTTGAAAATTAGCAGATGAAATATGTTTCAATCATTTTCCTAAGAATAATTTCTCGAATATAAAACAAGGCTTTTTCTATCAATTTCACTCATATAAATATTAAATAAAACTTACTTGGAGGTGTAAAAGTACTGGAAGTACTGCCTGAAAATATTATTTCAGATTTAAATTAATTATACCGAATATGATAATTTAGGCAATATTATTTTTTTTGGGTAATATCGTGATTATTCATAAATAAGCATAATATCACCTAAAGAGACAGCCTACAAATATGCCAGAATAATTTGATGAACTAACTTTATAATCTTTTTTCATTTGTTGACAACATTCTGTTATGTTCAGAGAGATCAACAAATTTAACCTACTTGTGAATCATTTTAAAAATGGTATTTGAGTAAGAGAATAGTAATATATTTATAAATGAATCATGGTCACATTATTGTAAAAATTAAGACCAAATACTACCTAAGAATTATGGTTTCAAGTCAATGGGGTGATTTTTTTAAATAAATCAACTTTCTAACGTCAAATATTAAGTTCACAGAACTTGGAATAGATATAATGAAGGTGAATTGTTTATTAATATATTATGTTCAAGTAGACAGATATATTATTTATGGGTTTTTCTCAAAAAAGCACAAACATCTCGAATATCAGTTTATAATCATTATTGATATCTGTGTAAAAAGAAAATTTAAAAAATGTCAAATAATAATTTTGAATTTATATATATATATATATATTCTATAGGTAGTTCTTCAATGATGGTATGATTAATTTTTTTTTCCGAAAAATGCGATTCATTTAGGTAATATTTCTCATTACAATAATCTAGATGTATTTATTAGTGCCCATATTGCATTATAAACCAAATCCTTTCATCTACAGAGGTGAATAAAAGTTAAAACCTTTGAAGTTTCATCTTACATCAAAACAAAATAAATTATTTCATTTAATGAATTAACTTCGAATACATCATAAAATATACTGAAATGATGGTTTTCTGAAATTTACTTTAATGATGAAAAGATGCATTCTAAATTTTTATTTTATTTAAAAGTTATTTAATAATATGCCATATCAAAAATAAAAAGACCTCATCGTGGTAGCAAATTGACTGGGAGGAAAGGATTGATAAGAGTAATGGTCAAAGTGACATTGCATTTGTTCAGAAATCAGAAGATTGAATATTTTTATTTATTATACAATTTCCCTAGAATTATATTTAATTAAATATATAGCAAAGCATTGTATATCAATATCACTCATATAAAAGGTGAATAAAACTTACTTGGCGGTGAAAAAGGGCTGGAAGTACTGCCTAAAAACATTATTTCTGTTGTTAATGTTGTTCTTTGTGCCTCTTTTATCACGTAGACTGAAACTGAACTAAGTTCTTTATTTATTAGCTTATATTTTATAACCTGGTTATATATCTAAGAATGTTTACCAGTCGAGTCTGCCGTGTAGCCGGATCAACTTGTCAGTTCAATCATAACAATTTCGAATTCAAATAAATATTATATAATGAGATAAATTGGAAAATAAAAAGAAGATGCTATTTATTAGAGCACTTATATTAATATATACAATACTTTGGGATATTTTGAGCGCATCTATTTCATATTATATAATTGTGATGAATATAAAAATCATCTTAATTTTTATTCCCATATACCAGGTTATATGTACTTCGATCAATCGCCTAATATACTATATAAAAATAAATAGATATATTTGTTATTTAAAATATAAATAAAACAAATATATTTAAATATTCTGTGGAAATATATAGTTTGGAATGAAGATGAATTAGTTATACCTGGCTGCGATATAGTTGGTTTAGTTGTCTTAGTAGGGCCAGGAGTAGTAATCGTTCCAGTTGTTTCTGGAACAAAACATAAAAATAACTAGTTCAATCAATATTAAATGTACAACGTAAATTTTACAATTGTTTCTAGTTAGGTGACATTAGAGTGTTTTCAATGTTCAAAAATGAGATCATAAAAATATAAATGAGTGTGAAATTATTGCTAAAAACAGCCTAAATATAAGGTCGACACACTAAAACAATAATATAAACTGTAGAGGTAATTCTTGTCTCTCATATTGATCAACCTCTACTAACAAATAATAGCTTTTTGACTTAATTTCTGTTCTGCTAATCAGTTGTGTCATATATTTTAATATATTATTATATTTTAAATGGATAAATTATTACTATTTATCTTATACATTACTAAAAAATAAAATTTAAGCTATATTTCAATTATTTATTAATTCAATTAAAGTCACTAAAATCGAATATATTGGAGCCAAAAATTGGAAGTTCCAATTATTATTAATAAAAGTATACACTGCGTGACATTGAAAATGGAACACCAAGAAATAGTGGCCAGAAAGTGATGAAACTCGGCAGACAGAGAGAGACAGGGACGAACAATAAGTGATCTTTATTTCAAAATGATAGTCATAATACAGAGCGAGAACGGCGTCGGCTTAGTAGCAAGTAGGACCACCGCGGACGGCGATGCACGCAGCAACACGTCTTGGTAGAGAGTCAATCAGAGTACGGATGGCGTCCTGAGGGATGGCTCTCCATTCCCTCTCAACCATTTGCCACAGTTCGTCTTCTGAACGCGGCTGTGGCAAGGCATGCAAACGGCGTCCAATGATGTCCCAGACGTGCTCGATTGGTGAGAGATCAGGAGAGTACGGTTGCCAGGGAAGCATCTGTACATCTTGCAGAGCTTGTTGGCTAATGCGAGCAGTGTGCGGTCGGGCGTTATCCTGCTGATAAAGGGCATTGGGTACCCCCTGAAGGTAGGGGAGTGTCACCGGTCGCAGCACATCATCAACGTATCGTTGAGCCGTCATAGTGCCCTGAATACGAAGTTAAGGTGACCTGGAATCATACGCGATTGAGCCCCAAACCATGATTCCACGTTGTCGCACGGTGGGGCGTTCCACAATTGCTGCCGGATTGGACCTTTCTCCACGTCGACGCCACACGCGTACACGGCGACTATCACTGGACAAGCAGAAACGCGACTCATCTGAGAACACGACCCTGTGCCATTCCGTCATCCACGTCGATCTACGCCGGCACCATTCCAAACGTTGGCGCCTATTCGGTGGGGTCAATGGCAGTCTTCTTAGCGGACGGAATGAGTGCAAGCCATTAGCAACCAATTGACGGAAAATGGTTCTGGTCGAGATGGAATGATCTAGGGTGTCTTGCACATGTTGCAGGATGGCGGTACAAGTGGCTTGTGGGGCCGCCACTGCTTGTCGAAGGATACGCCGAACCACACGTGCTGACGTCACTCTGGTTGCACCGACATTCCTATAAATTGCCACATTTCCTTGTTCCAACCATCTTCTCCACAGTCGGTGCACCGTGGACGCACCAAGGTGTGTATCAGCTGCGATTTGACGTATGGACCAACCTGCCCTTTTCAGTCCGATCACCATGCCCCTCGTAAAAGCGTCTGTCTGCTTGAACTGCCTCCGTTTACGATGACCTGGCATTCTCTGTTATTACACGTGTCTTTTGACACAATAACAAAATTTCTACAATGATTTTCCTTGAAGAAATAACGACACGAATACTGTCCTTTCTGCAAGTTCCTTCCCTTATATCTTACTCCATGTGCGCACGAGAGCTGCGCATTTTACATCATTTGCATAACTCGGTTAGGCGCGTCTACCCTGAAATTTGCATAATTTTCTGGCCACTATTTCTTGGTGTTCCATTTTCAATGTCACGCAGTGTATTTTTCAAAACTCTTACTTGTGTATGTTGGTGAAGTCGTTGATTCACCTAAAATAATGTCACTATCATTAAAATGTTTTTCTTCCCCCCTTGATATTTTAAATGTTCCATCTGTAAATATATACTATCAGAAGTTTTTAAATGATAGTATGTTCAAGCACTTTAAATACAGAAACACAATTGATCAAGGTATTTATTCCCACTTCAATCATCTAGATGCATTTATTATTACATTAATAAACCAAATTCTTTCATCGACACAGCCGAATATGTAATTGGAACTTGAATTACTGTAAAATTAGGTCTAAGATTAAATATTATATAAATAAACCTTTTTAGCCTATATGCATTTCTCTAGTTAGAAGATAATTTATTGACACTTTGCCAAATTTGAATGTGGAGGGACTAGAAGATTCACCTTATATCGGAAACAATCTTCTATTATTTTCTCTAACGCATTTATTTCAAATATATCAAAATATGTACTATATTGAAGTTTGTCAGAATAACAAGAAGTATTTTAAAGTTCATTCCAATAAAAGGTCATTCATAATATGTCATATCAAAATATCAAATTACTTATAATGTTAGAAAAATGATGTATTATATTAGAAAAATGAGAACTATTGATTCGATTAAAGTTCAAAAGTGGCAGTGCATTTTGTTGAAAATTAGCAGATGAAGTATTCTTATTTAATTTTCCTAGAGAATAATTTCTCGAATATTAAACCAAACATTTTCTATAAATTTCCTTCATATAAATAGTAAATAAAACTTACTTGGAGGTGTAAAAGGACTGGAAGTACTGCCTGAAAACAGTATTATAAATATAAATAAATAATATAGAATGTTATAAACGTGAAAATATTATTATTTTCCTCAGTTTTTATTGAGATTAGTTATTACTGTAAAATCATAGGTCTATAATTCTTATAATGATTAAATATGATAAGAATAACTCAAGACATAAAACTACGCATAATATAACCTAAGAAGCAACGGTCCAAAAATACGAGAGAAGATTTATGAACTAACTTTATAATTTGAATTCCATTAGTTGACAAATTTTGTTATGTTTAGGGAGATCAACCAATTAGCCTACTCTTTAATCAAGTTAAAAGTGTTATTGGAGCAAGAAAATCTGAATATACAAGGTATGTCCCATAAGTTCCCGGACTGGGTCCATAAAAAAAAAAGGTAAGATTTTTTCTAAATTTTTTTATTAAAACTTTTCAAAGTAATCCCCCCTTGCTTCAACGCACCAGCGCCATCGTTTCTCCCAATTGTCGAAACAGTTTTTATAAGCCTCTTTTGGAATGCTCTTCAATGCTAACGGCGATTTTTCTATTATGTCATCCCTGGTGTCAAAATGTCTTCCTTTTAGAACTGCTTTAAGTTTGGGGAACAGGAAAAAGTCATTTGGTGCGATGTCTGGGAAATAGGGTGGTTGAAGTAGGATTTGTGTCCCGTTTTTCGCCAAAAAGCTAGTCATCAAGTGCGCTGTGTGAGGGCGAGCATTGTCATGGTGTAGGATCCAGCCACCATTAGTCCATTTTTCTGGCCGTTTTTTTTCGAATCGCTTCCCTTAGACGGCGAAGAATGCCCAAATACATTTCCTTAATAACTGTTTGACCTGCAGGAAGATACTCCTGATGAACAATGCCCTTGTTATCCGAAAAAGCGACCAGCAACACCTTGTTTCTGGATTTTTTGGGTCTAGGCTCACCCTAACCTCTCCACTCGGCAGATTGAGGTTTGGTTTCAGGGTCATAGCCATAGACCCATGTCTCGTCGCCTGTGATTATCTTGTCTTTCCATTCTGGATCCGTTCTTGTCATTTCCATCATGTCCTCACAGGTTGCAAGCCGACACAGTTTTTGCTCATTGGTGAGGAATCTTGGGATGAATTTTGCAGGAGTCTTTTTGAGCTTCAAATCTTCGGTTACGATCCTTCCAATCGTTGTTTTAGAGATGCCTGTGTCTTGCTCTAGCTCCAGCAAAGTGGTTCGAGGATTTTCTTTTATCAAATCGGTGATTTTTTGCACATTTTCATCAGTCCTTTGAAATTTTGGGCGTCCTTGACGAGGGTCATCTTCAATGGGAATTCTGCCAGCTTTAAATTTAGAATGCCATTCAAAAACAGTTGTTCTCTTTGGGGGGTCATTGGAGAATGCTTTATTAAGCATTTCAAAAGTTTCGGTTGCTGATATTTGAAGTTTCACACAAAATTCTATGCAAATCCTCTGCTTCAATTTTTGTTCCATCGTAAAATCGCCGCAGCGCTAGGTGTGACCTTTAAATAAATTAGAATAACCTTGGCGCGCGCAGAAGTACCGCCGTGATATTGGTACCACCGTGTAGCCAGATATTTTTTCTATAATAAACAGTCAAATTCATTTACATTTTTCATTTATTTATTTTTTTATGGACCCAGTCCGGGAACTTATGGGACATACCTTGTATACAATATACCTTGTATATTGGAATCCCATTCAATAAAGCCAAATTTCCTCAATTATAACTCACTAGATTAGAGAATAATGGAACCTTATACCCAATATTCTTGATTTCTGAAATTTTTAATATATTAGTGAAAGGTTCTCACTTAGGTATGTTGGTGAGGTCGATGATTCACCTAAAATAATGCCACTATCATTAGAAAAGTTGAATTTCTCTCCATGATATTTTAAATAGTACAATATTGTGTATATATATATATATTATCAGAAGTCCTTAAATGATAGTATATTCGAGCATTGAAATCCTGGTACACAGTTGATCAAGGTAAATTTTCGCGCTAAAATCATCTAGATGCATTTCTTAGATTCCAAATTACATTGATAAACCAATTCCTTTCATCTACACAGGCGAATATGTATTAGAAACATTATATCCAATTTCTCTAAATTTTAGGTAATACAGTCCATAGTGATATTAGAAAATTTCTGATATTCTCGACCTTATAAATTCGAAAAAACGTGAGCGCGTGCGTCTGTGTGATCAATTTTTTTTCTGTGTTAATAAATGTTTTATCTATAAGGTCCTTATAAAAGTATTTCATTATTTTGAATACTTTACGTGATCCAGTCTCATTCCTGGAAATTATTGATCACACGTTGTATAAAAATAATTTTATATTAATTAGGCATCTAAGTTCAACGAATTTCTAAATCAAATTTCACGCTTCCCAGATAAATATATATTTATATATTGGTTTATTATTAATGCCTGAAAAGTGTTCACTAAAATAGATAAAGGCAAATCAGGAAATTTTTCACCATCTTCTTTAATATTACAATATATATTTAATCATTTTTCAGTTAATTTTTTGAGGCCCAATGAAAATATATATATTTTTTAATTTGTATTGTATGTTTATAATAAAAATGATAATTAAAATTTTATTCCCTCAGAGTCAATAACTTTGAATAAATCTATTTAACAATATGAAATCATTGTATTTTGAAATTGATTGTTTTCTATTTTTTTTTTTTTCATTTATATCAAATTGAGTGCAACCTTATAAATTGAAGGCTATATTCACTCACTATATATCTATGGGTTGATATTAACAAAAATAGGTTACAACTATTGAATGGGAAAGTGTGTTTCTTAGTATCATTTTTCAATTATTTATTGAACAAACCAAGATATAATCGATTAATATTTTATTCAATTGTTAATAATTTCCATATATTACTATTAATGTATGCAAATTTGTAAATCTTTTTAACAGGTACCCAACTTTAGAATCTTTAGTTTCGATACTTTGAGAAAATTTGTTAATGTTGTATATATATTAATTTATTGTTACCACAGAATGTGTGTAAGTTCACAGGTGAATGTGCATAACCGAAAAAAAAGTTCCTTTGTTTAATATTAGTGTCCCTTTTAAAATTTGTTCTCTCTCTTGTAAATCAAAAATGTAATTGTTAGTGAAAGGCACGCCCGCGCGACGAAGAGAAGAACAGTTTTCAACCAACACCACCGCCGTCGGACGGTGGCGACGTCACGGTCGGCGCGCATGCGCGGCGGCGGCGGTCACGTGGGAAGCACGGGAGTGGGCCCTTCGAATTCTGACGGCCAACACGGACTGACTTCTTTCCCATCCATCCGTTTCAATCGAACATTTTTCAACTTCTTTAATTACTTAATTTAATTTGTAACATAATATTTATATCTATATTTATCCTGAATAAAATTTAAAATATCACGGATGATTAATTGAACCATTCTTTCAATACCAAACGAACCTATCATAGTGTACCATTCAAAAAGTGCACCGAATATTGTGGCGAGCCCTGCCAAGGATTTAAGATGGACAAACTCAAGAAAGCTTGTGAGACGAAAAAGAGGACTTTGGAAAGTGTTATTGCAGAAGCAGATGGCGAACTTGGAAAGCAAGAACCAAGCCTAGAAATGTTGATGTCTCTACGACCAAAGCTCCTCAGGTGTAAAGACAGGTTCTTAATTGCCAGTGATTGTCTCATCGAACAACTGATAAAGGCGGATAGAGAAGATGAAGAAATTGAAGATGTCGATATCGTTCAAGCGAATCTATTTGGAAGGTCTGAAGGCGTTTTGCAAAAAATGGAACAATTACTAGCAAAACCAACAGTAGACCGAGAATCAATAGTTTCCGGGGGGAACGAAGGAAAGTCAAATCTTCATCGACTTCCGAAGTTGGAACTACCGAAATTTGGAGGAGAAGCACGGGAGTGGCTGCAGTTCTGGTCAGCCTTTCAAAGCGTCCACGATGATGACTCCATTTCGGCCTGTGTCAAGTTCCAATACCTACAAAATTGCATGATAAAGGGATCGGTGTCGGAGGAAATAGTTTCATCCTTTCCAAACTCAGCGGCAAATTATCCACTTGCCATCAGCACTCTTAAGGAACGTTTTGGCCGTGAAGACATGTTGGTGGAAGTGTACGTAAGGGATTTGATTGCTATCACTTTGGAAAATGCTCATGGAAGGAACACGACACCTTTTTCGACTGTATACGTTCGGTTATCATCACAACTACGAGCGTTGGGATCTTTAGGAGTCACAACAGATAAATGCGCTGCTATTCTGTACCCCATGGTGGAATCAGCTTTACCTGAAGATCTCTTCGTCGCGTGGGAAAGGACTCGTCATCATCACAAGCCTGATGAATATGGAAAGCATAAATCAAGTGAAGTCCTCCTGGAGAAGCTTATGGAATTCCTAAAACACGAAGTTGAGGGAAGTGAAAGAATGCGTTTGGCTCGTCAACCGTTTTCGAGTTCGTATCCATCACAATTTAATCGAGATAAGCCGCCCAAGCCGAAGACATCTGTCGCCACCGCTGCAAGTCTGGTAGTTGCTGATGGGAAGTCAAATAACGCTTATAAATGTGTATTTTGTGATGAAAAACATTTGAGTGAACAATGCTGTAAAGCCATGTCAATGTCTCTTGAAGAAAGAAGGAAAATAATTCAAGAGAAACAGTGTTGTTATTCTTGCTTGAAGCCCGGACACTTTTCCAAGTATTGCAGAAACGTAGTGAAATGTGTCATCTGTAGTAAAAAACACAGGGCAATCTTATGTCCAGTTTCAAAAGGCAGCCAAAAATCTGATGGGATTGAAGAAAGAAGTAAGAACATAAATGCATCCTTGGACATGTCGAATCAAGTTCGGTGCCAAGATGTCTTACTTCAAACAATCATGGTAAAGATTGATGGCGAAAATAAATCAAAAGTTGTTCGAGCAATGTTAGATAGTGGATCCCAGAACTCATATGTATTGGAACAAACTGCTTCCGAAGTTGGACTCACTATGCTCGGGAAAAAGGAAGTTGTACACTTACTATTTGGTGGAGTGAAATCGAGACCACAGCAGCACAAGCGGTATCGAATCTACATTTCTGATGTGGACTCCAAGTACAACTGCAATTTTGAAGTACAAGACTGCTCAACGATTTGTAGTGCAATGCCTTCCGCTCAACCTACCGAATGGATGACGGAACTTCGATCAAAGGGAATTGACTTGGATGTCTATAGGTCGAACACGGAGATTGAACTACTACTAGGAGCAGACGTATACGCCAAGCTACTAACAGGAAAGAAAATAGAATTGGAATCTGGTCCCGTTGCTCTCGAAACGAAGCTGGGCTGGACTGTTAGTGGAAAGGTTTTGGGAAATGTTCAAACAACTAAATCTCAATCATCAGTTCTGTCATGCTTAGTCCGTGATGCAACAATACAAGATCTTCGGAGATTAGATGTTATCAGTATCATGGAACCCATGAAGGAAAAGAGCAAAGAAGAGTTGTCAGTTGCAGCGTTGGAACATTTCAACCAAACAGTGAAACAGAATGAAGATGGTCGATATTCTGTCAATTTACCTTGGATAGGAGAACACCCACCACTCCCTAATTACAAGCTAATTTCGGAGAAGAAACTTGAATCTACTACTGCTTTAGCAGGGATTAAACGTGATATGAACTGGTCAGTGTTTGTCGCAGGAAGAGTAAAGAAGATTCGACAAAATTCAAGCATAACTGATTGGAGGCACGTTCCTGGTAAAGAAAATCCTGCAGACATCCCCTCACGTGGAGCTTCAATCTCGCAATTGATTACTACTAGATGGTGGGAGAGACCAGTTAGGCTTAAGAAAGAAAGAAGAACAATTTTGGACACAGTCTGCAGAAAAGGAGTCAATCGAAGAAGTCAATAGTGAACTGAGAAAGGCAGTCGTCACACCCTTCAACAGAAAAAGAAAAAAAATAGGGGGAGAAGGATTTCATGGCCATTAGGAAAAGTGGAGGAGGTGCTACCTGGGGCCGATGGACAAGTTCGAGTCGCAAGAGTGAAGACATCATCGGGAGTTTTTCTTCGTCCAGTACAGCGACTTTTTCCATTAGAAATAAAACAAATTTAGATTGGCCTCTACTATAGCCAAGAAAATATAGTATTAGAATTTAATTTATCAATTAAATTGGTGGGAGGAATGTTAGTGAAAGGCACGCCCGCGCGACGAAGAGAAGAACAGTTTTCAACCAACACCACCGCCGTCGGACGGTGGCGACGTCACGGTCGGCGCGCATGCGCGGCGGCGGCGGTCACGTGGGAAACACGGGAGTGGGCCCTTCGAATTCTGACGGCCAACACGGACTGACTTCTTTCCCATCCATCCGTTTCAATCGAACATTTTTCAACTTCTTTAATTACTAAATTTAATTTGTAACATAATATTTATATCTATATTTATCCTGAATAAAATTTAAAATATCACGGATGATTAATTGAACCATTCTTTCAATACCAAACGAACCTATCATAGTGTACCATTCAAAAAGTGCACCGAATAGTAATGTTTCATTAATATTCCTGGAATCAGTTTCATTAAATTTTCTAAGCAGAGTCAACAATTGGAGGCAGAACGTGGTTGTTTGCTTTAAATCTCAAAAGCGAAAATATTTAATCAGAATATTAAGCGAGAAGTTTATTCTAATCGGTAAACTGAAGCATTTCTGAGAAGATTTAAGGTGTTTATATAGATTAATTTGAATTATATCTATATATTGCATGTATGTAATCATTATAATCATGTACAACTGGAAAGAGATATGGTGAATGGGTTTTTAACGAATAAAAGCACAATAATCTCGAATATCAGTTTTTAAATCATTAATGATATCCGCGTGTAAATATAAAAAGAAAGAATGGCGAATATTAATTTTGAGATTCTGAGCGTAGCCACCTTATAATATATATATATATATATATATATATATATATATATAAAATTATGATGCATATGAAAATAACATTTTTTCATTCCTACACCCCCGCATATATGTATTTGGGTCAATCGCATAATATACAATTTAAAATATTTATTGATATATATAATATTCAAAATTAAATAACACAACTAAATTCAGATGTTTTGTGAAAATATAAAGGTTTTAATAAATAAAATCAGTTATACCTGGTGTCGATATAGTTAGTTCAGTTGTCTTAGGAGGATGAGTAGTAGATATCTTTCCAGTTGTTTCTGGAACAAAACATAAACAAAACTTGTTCCATTCATTTTTATAAAAGATTATCAACAGTGAATTAGCAATTGCTTCTAGTTAATTAACATTAGAATGTATTAAAAATATATCAAAATTAAAATATAAATATTTTAATAATAGGTTATATTAGAGCTAAATACAAAATATTTTATTTATTCTCACTCTTCCACAATTAATTTCATACACTTTACTACATTCTTTGGTCCACAAACGTCTCGTTTCTTTTCTTGGCCTTGCCTAGTCGACCTCCTGTTGTATATATATTAATTAATTTTTACCACAGAGTGTTAGTAAACTCACGGGTAAATAGGCGTTAACCGAAAGAAAAAAAGTTCCTTTGTTATAATATTAGTTTCCCTTTTATATTTTGTTCTCTCTTTTGTATATCAATGAATATAATGTTTAATTAATAATTATTGGAATCAGTTTCATTAAAAATTCTAAGCAATGTCAACAATTGGTAGTAGAGCGTGGTTGTTTGATATAAAGCTCAAAAGCGAAAATATTCAAACAGAAGATTAAGCAAGAATTTTATTCTGATCGGTTAACTGAAGATTGCTTCTGAGAAGATTAAAGGTATTTATATAGATTAATTTAAATTATATATATATATTGCATGTTTAAAAGTTACCCAATATTAAAATAAATTCTAAATATATATTTTCATTTAAAATATTGATTTTTTATATTAGTTCGAAAAGCGAAAATGGCTGAATATAATTTTTATCCCGAACAAAAATTGAATCAATAACAGGAAATAATTAGCAGATATAGGCCTTGAAAATCGGCGCAGTCCTAAGAGAAAGAAAACTATTTAAATGTGTAATTTCCGATCCAGATCCGGATATGGAAGAAAAAAGTTCTTGGGAGATCTGGAGTGAGAAAAAAATGATGAAGCATTTTGGATAATCATCTCTACGTTGACAAATGAACAAGCTGGAATGTTCATAGGAGAAACAAATGCGAAGAAAGTATGGGACACACTGAGAAAAACATACACAGGAAATTTGGAAGATGAAATTATTAATATAGGCTAGGAATTGAAGAACATTAGAATGAACGAAAATGAAACTGTAGATGAATATATAACAAGGGCAAAAAATATTGCTGTGAGAAATTAATCATTAGGGCGTCAATTTCCCTCAAGAGAACTTTCATTTCATATTGTTAGAGGCATACATCCAAGGTTTGAAAATATTGC
>CP092871.1:4144754-4155327 GCA_030710605.1 Cordylochernes scorpioides | reverse complement strand
GTGTTGACCGAGAGGAACAGTCAGGATGTGGAGTTTTACAGTACCTCTCTGCACCTTGGAAGACCTTTAAAAGTTCTCACAAAGTACAGGCAGTCGTGGTCGAGGCAGAGTGGAAAGCTTGGGAATGTCCATACACAAAAAACGAAGACACAGTTGCACTAAGAAAGTTCCGTGAACAGATAAAAGTTGAGCTAGGAGCGAAAGATGGAGAGATAGAAGATTTCTTACTGGTCTACATGATGGATGAGATGGATCTGGGGTACAACCGACGAGGGCTCGCGCTGACGGTGAACTGACTGTATTTTTAGCTAGGACGGGGGCTTTATATACCTTTTCTGAGAAAGGGGGTTTTGCATTTCACCAGATGTGAAGAGTGTGGGTCGTCTGGTGACATTCTAAACTGGCGCCGTCCTGACAGCTTCCAATATATCTTTAGATGTTGTTTGTGACTTCCATCTATCTCGAATTTAGACGTTTTTGACTTCTATCTCTTTAGCTCAACTCTTAATCTTTTACAGAGTTTTATTTATTTATCCTCAGTTTGTACAAATTCCATTACATATGATGATGTAATGACACATGTCAATCATGCGTATAATCATTTACAGATGTGTTTCTATTATACAACATGAAAATCTTGTTATAAGTTATATACAATATGGGGTTGTTGGTTTAAATTACCATATATATAAATATATTTACCTTGCCTTTTCTCATTAGTGCATTTTAAAATTATAATGAATTATATTTCTGAAATATAACTTTTCAGGAATAAAATATGAGAATACCTTAAATCATGTATTGGATAGTTTAATTATATTATGGGAGTTATAATTTGATGTGGCATATAAGCGATAATCCCTGGCCGTCCAAGGGTCAGTGACTGAGTATCTTAAGCCCATATTAAAACCAATATAGTTACCACTTAGGCATAGACTTTAATATATGAAAAGTAGTAATATGCGAATGTGATATTAACTCTATCAACAAAGTGTATTCAGATGATAGAATTGAAAGTTAACTGACATGAATTTCATCGATCATATGTTTTTGGATCTCCGATAAAGAGCTTTAAATCACATCACCCATCTTCTCATGTCTTGAGTTATCCTCAGCAAATTACTTTGTTCAACCTCTTTCAACAAAAATTAACCGTTGTCATGGATGGAAAAATATTACCATAAACAACCCCTAACCTTGTTTTATTTTTTCACTTTTCCAATTCAAATAAAAAAGGCGAATCCTTAAATGGTGTTGCACCCTATACAACTTATTGAAAGAAAAACGAGGAATCGCTCACTGAAAATACTAAAATCGACACAATTTGAAGAATTCAGGCAAAATTGTATATTAAAAATCTTAGTAAAAATCATCTCTTTTTTCTAATGAGAGGAATATTCAGAACTACACTCGTCTAGGGGAAAACAGTAACTGACAGATTTGTTGTAACAATAATATTTTCTCATTAGATATGAAAATTGAATTTTAATTATTAGTATAGTTAAATGATAAACATTCTTAATAGCACTAATATCTTTAGAGGTGATTTATTATTTCTCCAATATTTTATTATATTCTGATGGTATTTACAGTTAACATTAGGATGCGTTTTCAGTTGAATCTTCCAGTCCATTAACACCTTCAAGTGAGTGTTATCTGAATATTCATATAAATTAAAAAGAAATGTGATATCAATATAACTGTATAAAATCTTGATAATAATTTAATGTTATTCACATGTTGAATTCTAAAACAATACAAAGTCCTTTACTGACTTCAAATCTTCATCATACATATCATTCAGTAAATTTGCTACCATGATGACATCATTATATTATTGGATAATGAAAATACTTTACCTACATGAAATTGAACATTTAAAATATCATGGGAGGAAATGAAAATACTCTAATGATAATGCCCTTAATTTAGGTGAATCATCAACCTCATCAACAAGTAAGAAATTTTGAATATTATATTTTTATTAATAATAATTAGATAATGCAAGCTGATTAACACCTATAAACACGACTTTCTAATATCAATGAAAAAGCTTTTTATCAAATATACATTTACCTCAATACTTTTGTAATCATAGATCTTTATTGTTTGAGTTTAATCCCTTAAAGAAAATAATAAATTATTGTGTTTATGCCTTTAGCTGGAACCTCTTGTTCATCTACACACACAGGTAATAATTTGCTACCCATTAATAACCCTAACCATATATATACGAGGTGTGTTCAAAAAGTAACGCGAATTTTGAATTTTCGCGGGTTACGTATATTCGAATTTCGATCTTTTTGTGGCTTTATGTTGGTACTCATGTCTCTCACTTATGCCGACAAGCTCGGCCATTTTGAATGTTCACTTAATTGTTGGCAGCTGCTTTGCTTCCAGGTGTTTTGGATCGTCTTCGATTTTTACCTATTAAAAGAAAATGGATCAAAGAACCTGTATCAAATTTTGTGTGAAAAACGAAATTAAGTGCGCGGATGCATTCCGAATGTTGACTGTGGCATACGGAGAAGCTACCTTGGACCGAAGCAAATTTTAACGGTGGTACAAAATGTTCTCAGAAGGCCGAGAAGATGTGAACGACGAAGAGCGTGCCGGACGCCCGAGCACTTCAACAACAGACTAAAAATTAATGAAGTGGAGAAAATGATATTGGCCAATCGTCGAATCACCGTTAGAGAAGTTGCTGAGGACCTAAACATATCGATTGGCTCGTGCCATTCGATTTTTATCAATGATTTGGGCATGAGACGGGTCGCCGCGAAATTCGTACCAAAATTGCTCAATTCCGACCAAAAACAGCATCGCATGAACATTGCTAATGAGATGTTGGACTCTGTCCGCGACGACCCAAATTTGCTCCAGAGGGTCATAACTGGTGAAGAAGCGTGGGTTAATGGTTATGACGTGGAAACCAAAGCTCAATCATCTCAATGGAAGCTGCCGCACGAACCAAGCCCGAAAAAACGCGCCAAGTTTTGTCGAATGTGAAATTTTTGCTGACAGTTTTCTTCGATTGCAGGGGCATGGTGCATCACGAGTTCTTGCCACAGGGTAAAACGGTCAATAAGGAATATTACCTGCAAGTTATGCGCGATTTGCGCGAAGCAATCCGCCAGAAACGCCGGATTTGTGGAAGAACAAAAATTGGCTTTTGCACCACGATAACGCCCCTGCTCACACATCGTTGCTTGTGCGCGACATTTTGGCCAAAAACAACACACTAATGATACCGCAGCCACCGTATTACCCAGATCTGGCCCCCTGTGACTTTTTCTTGTTCCCTAAACTGAAGAGGCCCATGAAAGGACGACGTTACGCTACGCTTGACGAGATAAAGACGACATCGAAGGAGGAGCTGAAAAAGATTTAAAAAAAAAAAAAAGATTTTTTGAAGTGCTTCAAAGATCGGAAAAACTGTTGGCACAAGTGTATAATATCTCATGGGGATTACTTTGAAGGGGACAAAATAGGTATTCATGAATAAATGAATAATTATTGAAAAAACACACACAAAGGTCGCGATACCTTTTGAACACACCTCGTATATGATTTTTTACATATTTCTAAACTTTAATAAGAAACTATATATGTTCGTAAAACAAAGTTTTTATTTAATAAATCATTTATATACATTTGAGAGAGAGGTAAACTTCAAAATTATATTTATTAGACAATATATTAATATATTTCAAATTCTCTCAAAAATAAAGAAATTACATTCATCCTCATATACAATTGATTTTCTATTAATATTATATATAAGAGCTATAAAATAAGGTTAATGTTAAAAATTATATAAAGGTTTAAGACTCGCGTACTGCTTTTATGATTATGAAGATAGGTCTATCTATATATGGCAAAGTTGAATTTAAAAAATCGAACAGCCATTTTTTATCATAAAGGATTATTTCGTTCCATTCTCAAAATATCAATATTCATTTTTATTAATATCTTGTTTTTTTCGAACCCTAATAAAAAAAATACCACATCTTCCTTGTTCTGCAAAAATTCATGGAATAATGCTTTATATATAATAAAGGGAAAATACAAATGAAGTGTAAAAAACCACGAAATCAGAAGATAAATTACTTCATTAAATTAATGTAATGTAGTTTAAACTGATAAATGTATTCATTTGATTATAGCGTGAAAAGGTACTTCGATCAAGTGTATATTTCTAATTATAGAGTGGGTAAAATTTACCTTTCTTAGGGGACCTCTAGTATAATATTGTTGAGACAAAGGCGGGGATGTGATGCTCAGGTGGTTTATTTGGTGCAGTGCTGGATTAGTGGTCCGATCCAGGAAGGTCACGATGTTCGGGGTCTCGCCGGGCTGGTTGTAGGAGGGGATGGAGCTGTAGCTAAGGCAGGGCATGTTAAACAATTCCGTCACGGTGTATTCCGATCGAGAGACTCAAGATAACTGCACGTTGTATTTAACGCATTGCCGCGAAACGGTGGTCAATGGTCAAACACAATTTATACCCGTCATTTCTGTGGTGTCGTTTTTCTGATTAATAATAATAATAAAAAAATAATAATAATAATTTGTACTGCTCCCTTGTACCATCAGTCGGCTACTTGTTGACACACAACACCACCCCCTCTTATCTTAGACTCGGTCCCTCGAGTCGCCGTTGTCTCTTTCTATGAATTATTTCAGTCTTGACACGTGTGCTGAAGTGCACTGCCGCTTATTGCTTTCGTTTCGTCCGTCCAGTAGTCGTAACCTATCTGTGGTTTCTTTTATCCGGTCAGTAATCTCGTATGGTCCCACGTACTTTGGAAGTAATTTTTACGTTTTGCCCGGTTTCCTTCGTGAGGATTCTAATAGCACTAAGTCCCCAACTTCAATTTGAAAGTGTTCCCGATTTTTTTTAATGTCAAAATGGCATTTGTTCATCATAGTCTGGTCTTCGTAATTCTTACTGGCCATATCCATCAGTCGTTCGTTTTCTAGTTTGCGGTTTGTTACGTACCTGTCGAAAGTTTTTATCGGTTCGTCCATTGTCGGTTACCCTGCGTCTAGTGACGTCCTTGGTTCTCTGCCGAAGACAATTTTATGCGGTGTAACTTTCGTCGATAATTGGACTGACGAATTGTACGCGAACGTTGCTGATTTCACGAACTTCGTCCATTCTGCGTGGTCATCTGCAAGATAAGATCTGATACTTATTTTTATTATACCGTTGAGTTTCTCACATAGTCCGTTAGTTTGAGGATGTGCTATTGTGTTTTATGTGTTTTATTCCGTAAAGTCGTGTAAAGTCTTTTAACGTGCCTTAATCGAATGCTTTCCCTAGATCCGATATTACACACTTAGGTGTATCGAAAACGTACAAGTTTTTGGCGAGTGCATTACAAGCAGTTTCGGCTTTGGTGTCCTTAACCGGAATCGCTGAAGCGTATTTGTTAAAGTGGGTCACAATCATGAAAATGTGTTTGTTTTTTTCCGCCGATTTCTTAAATGGCCCTTGAAAATGTACACCTACACGTTCCCATACATCCTTCGCGGGTGGTAGTAGTTCTAGCGGCGCTGCCGGTTTGAATTTTGGGGTTTTGAATGCTTGGCATGTTCTACAGGACTTTATATACCTCCGCACGTCATCGTCGAGACCTTTCAAATAAAACCGTTGTTTAACACGGTGAATCGTTTTAGCCACGCCCATGTGAACCGCCTCTGGTATGTCGTGTGCTAGTTTCATTATCTCAGGAATACTATGTTTGGGAGCGACTACTAGCCATTGATTCCCATGCGGTGCGTGGTTTTTTCTAAACAAGACACCGTTAATCGTTTTAAATTCGTCCTTAACATCGTTACTCGACATTTTTTATTTATCTCGCGACAAAATCGGTCATCCCTCTGCGTGTTTTCGTCAATGCATACTGTCCATGCCGCCAACTCAATAAAATTTTATTCGTTCCTCGCGTCAGTTTTGTAGAACGGGTTACGAGACAATGCATCTGGAGCATCGTTCTTCCTGCTCGCCCTGTGTACTATCTCGAAATCGTATTCCATCAGTTTTAGGCCCCATCTCGTAAGTCTCGGGCATGGATCGCGTACAATTACTAACCACGTTAACGCGCTATGGTGGTTACTACTCTAAAGCTTCTACCAAAAATGTACGGTCTTAATTTATGTAACGCCCAGAATATAGCTAAATATTCTGATTCTGAGATACCATATTTACACTCATGTTCAGACGTGGTTCTCGATAAGTAATGTACAGGGTGAAAAAACCCTTCTTTGTCAGGTTGCATTAGAACGACTCCTAACCTCTCCATCGATGCGTCCGTATGGATATCAATTCTTGCTTCCGGGTTGAAGTTCGGTGCCTCTACGTAGCCGATATTTACAATCGTGGCTTGAGGTGCTGGGCCGACACTGCACTCCACCATGTGATGAGACAAAGGCGGGGATGTGATGCTCAGGTGGTTTATTTGGTGCTGTTCTGGACTTGTACCTGTACTGCTCCCGTGTACCATCGGTCGGCTATTTGTTGACACACAACAATATATACTTATACAACTTTATTTTACAATATTATTATTGAATAAAAAATATAGATAAAAATCCATGAAATATAATGGTTAATATAAAATAGAATACTCTAATTTCATTTGCACTTTTTCAGGTGAATCATCGACCTCACCAACATACACAAGTAAGTATGTATTACTTATGTACTTATGTAATTTTTTATGAATAGTAATAGTCGAGTGGTTCAGGTTTTAAGCTCTTTTATATTCTTTTATGGTCGCTTCACCTAAATATATGAAATCTGAGGTAAAGCAAGACTTATGCATTTTAAAATAAATTTCATTTTGAAAAAATGTTTTCAGGAAGTACTTCCAGTCCTTTCACACCTCCAAGTAAGTGTTATTTACTATTTATACGAATGAAATTGATGAAAAATGCCTTTCTATAAATTTGAGAAATAATCCTCTAGGTAAATTTCATATTAAATAAAAATATTTATCTGTTGAATTCTAACTAAATGTAATGTCACTTTTGACCTTTACTCTCATCAACATTTCTCATCCAATCATCTTGCTGACACAATGAAGTCAAACGGGGAATTCAAGATTACAAAAAGGACATCTTAGAATGCTCAAATTTAATGGAAAATCAAAACATTCCCGAAATTCCCAAAATGCGATTCCCAACCAGCCAGTCCTGAACTTCTATTGAATTGTATCAAATATTCCAAAAAAGACATCTATAATTTTTACAACAAAAAATAATATTAGTAATAAGTGGTGGAATACGAATTTACAGCTTCTAAAGGATCACTGTGTCATTATCTTAGAAACTGTTACTATAGAAACAAAAATTGCCCTAATCATATTAAACAATACTATAAAAGCATACGAAATAAGTATTTACGAGAAATAGAAAATGCTAGGAAAGCATCATGGAGAATTTTTCTGGAGGAAAACAAATCGAACAACCCTTATGGAAACTTATATAAGGTGTACAAAAACATCAAAAGTGGATCTAAGCGGAAGAGAAATATGCAAATTTTGGAGGGTAATACTGATATGGAATGTTTGCAGAAGGGTGAGGAATTATTGAATAACTTATTTCCAGATGATAAATGTGAAGAAGATACAAACATCCATAAAAGTATAAGAAATTATAATTTAAAACTACTCAATAAAGAAAAACCGATGGTTATGATTACTGAAGTTAACGACTTAACTGACAAATTAAATCCAAAGAAATCTCCCGGAATAGACAACATCTCTAACAACATGATAAGGCACACTAAACAATTTATAGCTCCTATATTGGTGAAACTATTTCAAAAATGTTTAGACATACAATACTATCCTGCTGAATGGAAAAGAGCAGAGGCAATAATTATTCCGAAACCTGGAAAAACAGATTTTAATAACTATAAAAATTATAGACCTTTATGTCTTAATTCCAACATTTCTAAAATATTTGAAAAAATAATTAATAACAGAATAATAAAATATTATGAAGATTTTAATTTACTAAGTGGTCGACAACATGGCTTTAGAAGATCGAAATTACAGCACTAACTGAAATAATACAAATTGCGTTAGAACATAAAACAAGAGAATATGCAGCAATAATTGCAGTGGATATTAGTGCAGCGTTTGATAATGCATGGTGGCCGGCACTGATGAAAAGACTAGATGAAGATGGTTTGCAGGCTTCAATGATAAAACTTCTACAATCATACTTTGATAATAGAAGAATAAGATTTAGATATTCATCAACTGAAATTAATAAGAAACTAAGTAAAGGATGTCCACAGGGAGGACCACTGTCTCCCACATTATGGAATATTCTTATTAATGAGATACTGAATAATAATCTGGATGATAATTGTGAAACAATAGGATATGCAGATGATATTACGTTAATATGTTGGAATAAAACTCCTGAACAACTAAGAAAGACAATAGATAATGTATTAAGAAAAATCAATAAGTGGTGTGAAAGTCGTAAATTAAAATTGTCAGATGAAAAAAAAACAAAAATATTATATTTATATAAATGCAATAGCGATATAATAGTCTCAGGTAGCAAGTTAATTAAACCGGTTGAAGAACTTAAGATTCTAGGAGTAACTATTAAAAATCACCGAGTCAGAAGCAAACTGGACTTTACGCCTCACGTTAATGAAATGATCATAAAAGTAACTAGAGCTAGTGGATACCTATTTGGCCTGACAAAGAAAGCATAGGGTCTGGACTTTAGACGAAGACTGATATTGTATAAGACATTATATCGAAGTACAATTACTTATGGTTATCCAATATGGTATCCATTCATAAACAAAAAGTCTAAGGACAAACTAAATTCTCTTCAATATAGTATATTAAAACATTGTATACAGGCCTACAGTACAACATCATCGGATTGTACACATATACTTGCACAAGTCCCCAAACTTACTGAATATATTGAATCTAACATGTTGAAAACCGAAATAAATTACAACCGATTTGACTCTTCAAGTAGGAATATAATTTCTAATTACATAAGGGAAAAATTGCAGAAATACTATGAGAAGACTAATATCATTTTCAAGGCCTTCTTCACTGATTCCCAAATACCCAAATATGTCAAGCCAAATTTTTACAATGTCCAATTTTTTACTGGACACGGTAACTTTAGACCATATTTGTACAAAGTCAGAAAGACGGATTCGCCTAAATGCTCATGTGATGCAGAAGAAGAAAATCATGTACATATTTTAACGGACTGTCGACTTGTAGAGGACTTGAGAGTCAAAAATCAAATAAATATAAATTGTCTAAATCAAATAGTTAATAATAGATATAATGTATATAAATTTTAATAGATTTTGTAGAATGTTTTTTAGTAATAGATAGCCTGGGCTGTAATAAATGGTAAATAGTTATATGCTGTAAATAAGTCTAAATTTCTGTTCTTATGTGATGTTCACTATTCATTATAGGGTAATTAAGTTAGGGCAGTTAGTTAACCTAACTGACAAATATGTTAATAATTTCTATTATAATAACTAAAATCATATTAATAATTACTGTTAATAAGCTCCCAAACTTGTGTATGCATGCAAATATCCAAGACGGATATCGCGTGCTTTGTAAACGATAATAAATAAAAAATAGAGAGAATCCTAGGACTATAATAGAAAAGCTGAGACAATGGGACCTAAAAGAGTTCGTTTAAACGACTTGAGGATTAAAAAAGAACAACAACAACAACAAAAATTATAATATACAAATATGGCAAAGTGTCAATAAATGATCGTCTATCTTCAGAGAAAAAAGTACATGTTCAATAAGTTTTAATTATAATATTTAATCTTCGACCTAATTTCAGAGTAAATCAAGTTGCAGATCCTTTATATAAGTACTTGTCAGGGAAGTACGAGTGCTCTAATAAACTAATTGATTTAAAAGAAAGAATTAAATACTGAGTAGAAAAATTAGTCCATTAACCTTTGGAGAAGATATCTTGAAACGATTATCATAGAATAAAATATATTCGAGAATTATTTTTGCCTTAGATATTGTTATAGCCATTATCTAACTTCATATTAACAACATTAATTTTCAACCGAAATATGAATTAAATATTTATGTCTAGGAGAATTATAATTCGAATATTTTATATATTATTCACCCATTTTTAAATAGAAAATTTAAGAGTTTTGGATAACAATAAGGACAATATTTATTATGAAATTATTGCACTTTTCAAATCCACTTTTTATAGTATCCACTAGGTTATTAGAATGTTCTCACTGTATTTGTGATTTCCAAAATCAGTACTCCATTTTTTTTGATATCCTTGTTTCTACTTATCTCGAAACCAGCAATCTTTAGCTAGATGTCCCTTTTTATTACAAACAAAACATCCTTTTGGCTGAAATTGTTTAACTTTTCTATCTTTAATTCTGTATGCTTGTTCATGCCTATTCTCAACCGATTGATTTAATCTCATATTTCTTCTTGACTCCTTTTTTCTTAGAGTGTGTTGAATCTCTTCAATTGTTGTATCTCTCTTAGATCGTAAGACAATA
>CP092871.1:3946099-4144654 GCA_030710605.1 Cordylochernes scorpioides | reverse complement strand
TTTTATATTAATTTAAAAGGCGAAAATGGCTGAATATAATTTTTATCCCGAAAAAAAATTGAATCTTTAACAGGAACTAATTATCAGATATAGGCCTTGCAAATCGGCGCAGTTCTGAGAGAAAGAAAATTTTTTAAATGTGTAATTTCCGATCCAGATCCGGATATGGAAGAAAAAAGTTCTTGGGAGATCTGGAGTGAGAAAAAAATGATGAAGCATTTAGGATAATCATCTCTACGTTGACAAATGAACAAGCTGGAATGTTCATAGGAGAAACAAATGTGAAGAAAGTATGGGACACACTGAGAAAAACATACACAGGAAATTTGGAAGATAAAATTATTAATATAGGCTAGGAATTGAAGAACATAAACTGAAAGATAATGAAACTGTAGATGAATATATAAAAAAGGCACAAAATATTTCTGTGAGAAGTTAATCATTAGCGCATCAATTTCCCTCAAGAGAACTTTCATTTCATATTGTTAGAGGCATACATCCAAGGTTTGAAATTATTGTTATTGTCTCACGATCTAAGAGAGAGACAACAATTAAAGAGATTCAACAAGCTCTAAGAAAAAAGGAGTGAAGAAGAAATATGAGATTAAATCAATCGGTTGAGAATGGTATGAACAAGCATACAGAATTAAAGATAGAAAAGTTAAACATTTCATCCAAAAAGATGTTTTGTTTGTAATAAAAAGGGACATCTAGCTAATGATTGCTGGTTTCGAGATAAGTAGAAACCAGGTTATCAAAAGAAGGGGACTCCTGATTTTGGAAATCACAAATACAGTAGATAACATTCTAATAACCTAGTGGAAACTATAAAAAGTGGTTTTAAAAAGTGCAATAATTCCATAATAATATTGTCCTTACTTGTTACCCAAAACTCTTAAATTTTCTATATAAAAATGGGTGCATAATATTGTTGCGATGGTGTTCTGGGGTGCCGCGAGGAAACATGGAGACAGCGGGAAAAAAATGTTTATTTTGTTTATTTTACAACCGTCCACTGGACAAGTCGAGGAAAAATCTAATCTAATGATTGTTAAGATGGAATTTATAATGGTGCGAAAAAATAAGAAACATGTAAAACAGGCGAACAAAGAAAATCAAAAGCATAAATGCAAATTAGGTTAGGCAAATTTACAATAATGGATAAAAAAAAATGTACTTTCAAACTCTTCTTAACATTACTCTCCCCCTTGAAAAAGACTTGTCCTCAAGTCTGGGGTCCGGTACAGTTTCATTCTTGACACATGTACAATTTTCTTGCCTCTTCCCTTGACTTCTTTTACTTCATAATTTACTGGTGATGTCTTCCTAATTACCTTGAATGGTCCGATGTAATTTTTTTGTAGTTTGTCCGCTCTTCCAACTTTTCTTATCGGTGTCCAAATCAGTACTAGGTCGTCTGGTGAAAAGTTAACTTCTCTGCGATGGTTGTCGTATACTTGTTTGGATTTATCTTGCCGTGCCTTTGTTCTAGCCATTGAAATCTTTTTTGATTCTTCAACTATGGTTAGGAGATTTGATATGTAGTCATCAAAGTCTCCGGGTTTAGGCGGTACTTCCGGCCAGTCAAATGTAGAGTCCAGAAATGTCAACGGTTCTCTTCCGTGAATTAGAAAATATGGGGAATAGCCGGTCGTCTCTTGTACCGAGGAATTGTAGGCGAAAGTCACAAACGGGAGAATCTCGTCCCAATTTTGGTGCTTCTCGTCAATGTACATTGATATCATATCTGTCAGCGTACGGTTCATTCTTTCCGTTTGGCCATTTGTCTGTGGATGGTAACTTGTCGTTTTCTTATGTATCGTATTGCAAATTTTCAAAACTTGTGTGAGTAGTTTGCTCAAGAAAGAACTCCCGCGGTCAGAAATTAAAATTTTCGGTGCTCCATGTCTTAGTACTATTCTTTTCAAGAAAAAATCGGCAATTTCTGTGGCAGTTCCTCGAGGTAGCGCCGCTGTTTCAACATGCCTTGAGTAATAGTCTGTGCAAACAACGATCCACCTATTTCCGTTGATGGACTTGGGAAATCTACCCAAAAGGTCTATTCCTATTCGTTCGAATGGTCTAGACGCTGGTGGTATCGGTTGCAATTGTCCCGATGGTTGTTGGGATGGGGTCTTACGAAACTGGCATTCAGGGCAACTGGAAACATATTTCTCCACTGTTTTTGAACATTGAAGGCCAAAAATATTTATCTTTTATTCGGCTATATGTTCTTTTTATACCCATGTGGCCCGATGTAGGATGATCATGCATCTGTTCCAAGAGTTCTAGTTGTTTGGTCTTTGGGATGACCAGTAACCACGGGTTGCCTGTTGGGGTAGGATTATTTTTATAAATTTTTCCGTTATGTTTGGTGAAGTTTTCTCCGTAGCTGTTTGGGTGTTGGTCGATCATGTTGTTAATTTTCTTAATGTAAGCGTCGTAGTCTTCGGTGTTATAATTAATTTGTAAAATTTTAATTTTATCTGGAATTGGGCACCGCGATAATCCATCAGCATCTAAATGTGTTTTTCCAGATTTATAATTTATAGTAAAATCGTAGGCTTGCAATTCCAACGACCAACGCGCCAAACGTCCAGATAATTTTTTTGCTTTGGCCATCCAGCAGAGACTATGGTGATCGGTATAAACGATGAATTTACGGCCGTAAAGATAAGGCCTGAATTTCCCAATTGCCCATATAATAGCCAAGCATTCCTTTTCCGTAGTTGAATAGTTGGTCTCAGCCTTCTGCAATGTTCTGCTGGCATATGAAATTGGACGCTCTCTACCATTGTCTTCAACATGAATGAGCACTGCCCCAAGTCCTTGATCGCTTGCGCCGGTGTGGAGGCCTATGGGTTTATTTGGATCATAATGAGTTAGGACCTCCGGTGAACTCAGCTTTTCTTTTAAAGTTAGAAAAGATGATTCTTGTTCTTTTCCCCATACAAACGGCTGGTTTTTACGAGTTAGAATTTGTAATGGATATGCTATTT
This sequence comes from Cordylochernes scorpioides, assembly GCA_030710605.1. Classification (NCBI taxonomy): domain Eukaryota; kingdom Metazoa; phylum Arthropoda; class Arachnida; order Pseudoscorpiones; family Chernetidae; genus Cordylochernes; species Cordylochernes scorpioides. Next base: position 4,141,655 of record CP092871.1, on the reverse strand, counting down.
TTGAGAATTCTTTAATGAACCTTCTATAATAAGAACATAGTCCGAGAAAAGCTCTGACATTCTTAATTGTTTTGAGGGCTGGGAAATCCTTTATGCTCGCAATTTTTTCTGGATCGGGTGTAATTCCTTCTTTTGACACAACGTGCCCCAATAAAAGGAGCTCTTCATAAGCGAATCTGCATTTTGAAAGATTGAGTGTCAATCCTGCTTTTCTTAAGCATCCCAAAATGGTCTTCAATCTTGTCAAATGCGATGGTAGATCTTCAGAGAAAACTATCACATCGTCAAGGTAGCACAAGCAGATTTTCCATTTATGGGTCCTCAATATATTATCCATTAGTCTTTCAAAAGTTGCTGGGCCGTTGCATAAACCAAAAGGTAAGACGTTGAAGTGGTAAAGTCCGTCAGGTGTCACAAAAGCAGTTTTCTCCCGATCTTGTTCTTCAACTTCCACCTGCCAGTATCCTGAACACAGGTCCAGTGATGTGAAGTATCTAGATCCATGGAGAGAGTCGAAGCAGTCGTCTATACGAGGAAGCGGATATTGATCTTTAACAGTGATAGAGTTTAAATTTCTGTAGTCCACACAGAATCTAAATGTTCCGTCTTTCTTCTTAACGAGAATTACAGGAGATGCCCATGGACTCGATGAATGAGAAATTATACCTTTTTTCAACATCTTATCTATTTGATTATTAATTATTTCGCGTTCTCTCAAAGACACTCTGTAGGGGTTCTTTCTTATGGGAATATCGCTGTTTGTTTTGATTTTATGTCTGACAAGGTGAGTTCTCCCTTTGTAATCGTCTGGTGCGGCGAACATTTCTTTGTATTCGTAGAGTAGCATCAAAACCTGATTACGTTCCTCGGAAGATAAATCGGGATTTATGTCAAAATTAAGATCAATGGAGGAAACTGCTCGATGGTCTGTCTTGTACATCCTGTCTACTTCCGATATTATCCCTATTTTCATGTGCCGATGAATTTTTATAGGTTTTGAAGAAGGGTTCAAAAGCCAAATATCAGGGAACCTTGTATTTTTCAGCAAAGATCTTGTTGTTATCAGGCCATATTTCGATGTTAGCGATGAGAGATTCTCTATTAATATTTACTTGTCATCAGTAGTTGGTTCGCAATAGCCCTTAACCAGACATAGGCTAAATTCAGGAATTATTCTATCTTCAACCGCCCTAGCATATTTTAAACTTGTATCATCTTGGTCCATATTATTTGGGGATTCAATCCATAAAGTATTGTTTCGGCAGTTTATTAAGGCTTTGTAATGGCTTAAGAAATCGTCTCCCAGAATTATTTTGGGGTTACATTTTTCTAACACTATCATCTGAATTGTATATTTTTCCTGATCCATATTGAATGATACCATTGACCTTCCTTTTGCATTAAGTTTCTGATCACCTGCAGCTTTCAAATTCAGATTATTATCTTTGACAACTTTTAATTTTAGTTTATATGAGAGTTCCTCGTCAATACAGCTAACCACCGCTCCGGTGTCGATTAATGCCTCAACCGTATAATCATTGATTTCTATCTGAGTCGTTTTATTTCTTTGAAGATTCATCACCAAGTTTATTCGACCACCAGAAGCCCGAGATCCATTCAGTCGGGTTAGTTTTTTGACGCTTCTCCCAAAGTAGGAAAATCGTCTTCGCTATTCACATCAAAGTCCAGTTCCTGTTGCCTCGAATCATCGATTCCTCTACAATTTTTTAAATAGTCCTCATTTACAGAGTTGGTTTCGTCCATGGACCTTGAAAACTGCCGTTGTATTGGTCTGATATTGTAAGTCGGTCGTTCAGTGTTACGAGGGCAATACCTCGATATGTGTCCCTGTTCGGAGCAGTTCCAGCATATTCTTCGATCCTGGTATAATGGCCTTTGATAACGCCTGTTACTTGGGGGCGTCGTGTACGTCTGCCTCCTGGGATACTGCTCGGGGGTTCTGTTGGTTGGGGTTGGTGCTGAGCTCCTATAATTGTTTCCAACCGGTTCCATCCCTGTGTCATTAGGTCTAGCCCTCTCGAATCTACCTGGGGCGAAGGTTGGTCTACTGTCACTTGCGATTGGTCTTCTATCGTTTGCGAACGATCCTTTTTGGAATCGAGGTATGTCGAAACCACGATTATGGTCTGTTTGGTTGTTGTAGTTTCTCCTAGGAGGGAATGGTCTGGTCGGGCGGTTATTTTGCCTGAAGCTTCTTCGTTGCTCAAAATCCACTAGATGTTGATCTATTCGCCTCGCTAGTTCCAAAAAGTCTTTGACCGTGCTGCAAGGTGTTATCATCATAATGAGTGATAGGTATTTGTTTAGACCAGTCTTCATGTAGTATAATTTATCGTTCGTTGTCATTTTGGGGTTGACCTTGTTACAGAGGTTGAGGACATCCTCGGCGTAACGCAGAGTTGACTCATTGGGCTGCTGGATTCTGTTTTGCAGGTCCATTATTAATTTAAATTTGGCAGTATCTGCCCTCCTAAAGTCTCTCAGGAGTGCCTTTTTGAATACACTCCAGGCCGAAAAAATGTGAGGGCTGTTGAGTTTTGCCCATTTCTTCGCAGGTCCGTCCATGTAGCTCCGGGCATATGCCAGCATGACATCGTCTGGCCATCGTTGTTGTCTTGCTAACAACTCGATTTCTTCCAGCCATTCTGAAGGATCTTCGTCTGAGTATCCGCCAAATACTTCCAGACTTGGAGGAGGTGGTTGGCAGAAGAAAATGTTGTTGCAAGGTGTAGCGTCATCTTGATTCACAATGGCGCGTCTTGTTGGAGAGGCACTGAAGGATCTCATTGGAGGTTGTCCTCGTAGACGACGGCTTCTTAAGGTAGCTTCATTTTTGATGGTAGGATCAGCATCTCCACCAGTGTTGCGATGGTGTTCTGGGGTGCCGCGAGGAAACATGGAGACAGCGGGAAAAAAATGTTTATTTTGTTTATTTTACAACCGTCCACTGGACAAGTCGAGGAAAAATCTAATCTAATGATTGTTAAGATGGAATTTATAATGGTGCGAAAAAATAAGAAACATGTAAAACAGGCGAACAAAGAAAATCAAAAGCATAAATGCAAATTAGGTTCGGGCAAATTTACAATAATGGATAAAATAAAATGTACTTTCAAACTCTTCTTAACAATATATAAAATATTCGAATAATAATTCTCCTAGACATAATTATTTAATTCCTATTTTGGTTGAGAATTAATGTTGTTTAAATGAAGTTAGATAATGGCTATACCACAATATCTAAGGCAAAAAGAATTCTCGAATATATTTTATTCTATGATAATTGTTTCAATATATCTTTTTCAAAGGTTAATGGAACAATTTTTCAACTCGGGATTTAATTCTTTCTTTTAAATCAATTGGTTTATTAGAGCACTCATACTTCCCTGACAAGTACTTATCTACAAGATATGCAACTTGATTTACTCTGAAATTAGGTCGAAGATAAAATATTATAATTAAATCCTTTTGAACATGTACTTTTTCTCTGAAGTTAGATAATCATTTATTGACACTTTGCCATATTTGTATATAATAGGTTTTGTTGTTGCTTATTCCTCAAGTCGTTTAAATGATCTCTTTTAGGTCCCATTGTCTCAGCTTTTCTATTATAGTCCTAGGAATCTTCATATAGATGTATTTTTTGGAGGATTTGATACAATTCAATAGATGTTCAGGACTGGCTGGTCAGGAATCGCATTTTGGGTATTCCGGGAATGTTTTGATTTTTCCATTAAATTTGAGCATTCTAAGATGTCCTGTTCATAATCTTGAATTCACCGTTTGACTTCATTTTGTCAGCAAGATGACGGGATGAGAAGTGTTGATGAGAGTAAAGGTCAAAATTGGCATTGCATTTAGTTAGAATTCAACAGATAAATATTTTTTTATTTTTCTCGGGTTTTATTGAGATTTGTCATTACAATAAATTTTAAGGTTTGTAATTCTCCTTATTATGGTATTATATAAGGATAACTCAACAAATGTAAATAAGCAAAATATAACCTGAGGCAGCAGCCGAACAAAATGCCCAAGTTATTTTATTACCTAATTTTATAATTTGAATTCCATTTGTTAACAACATTTTGTCATGTTAAGAGAGATAAAGAAATTTTGTCTGCTTGTAAATCAAGTGAAACGTGATATTGAAAATGAGAATATAATTATCTATCTAATCATGAAATGAAATCAAAATTTTAGGAATGAAATTATTAAATCTTAGGCTCAAAAAAAAATAAATTTACACAGCACATTGAATGAAATTTTCATAAAGCGCATTGCATGAAAAATCTTTTTTCCCTCAGCGGCAAAATATAGAATATAACCTCTAAAAAAGAATGATTTTGTATAAGACAGAAAGAAACATATGATGTAAAATTTTCCCATCACTGAACATTTTTATTTTTCTGTTTATCATTACTTTTCACATTTCATCCTTTCATACATCATTCCTAAAGATAGAAATAATCGTTATTTCTCTTTAAAATAAATTAAGATTTTTCGTTCAAAAGAAACATTTCCGTTAAATTGTCAAAGGTCATTTTACAATCATAAGCTTCATACTATTGTATTATAAGTATTAATGAATCACTAAATTTAAGCGTAAACACTTCATCACTACAAGTACTAATCTTTAATTTTTTTAAATGCATAAGTCTTGCTTTACCTAGGATTTCATATATTTAGGTGAAATGACCAGAAAAGAATATAAAAGAGCTTAAACCCAAACAACTCGAACAACGAACATAAATATCGGCTACAAAGAGGCACCGAACTTCAACCCGGAAGCAAGAATTGAAATCCATACGGGCGCATCGATGGTGGAGTTAGGAGCCTTTCTAATACAACCTGACAAAGAAGGGTTTCTTCACCATGTACATTACTTATCGAGAACCACGTCTAAACATGAGTATGAATATGGTATCTCAGAATTGGAATATTTTCCTATAATCTGGGCGTTACATAAATTCATACCGTACATATTTGGTAGAAGCTTTAGAGTAGTAACCGACCATTGCGCGTTAACTTGGTTAGCAAATGTGCGCGATCCATGCCCGAAATTTACGAGGTGGGGCCTAAAACTGATGGAATACGATTTCGATATAGTACACAGGGCGGACAGGAAGAACGTTGCTCCAGATGCATAATCATATAACCTGTTTTACAAAACTGACGCGAAGAAGGAAGAAAATTTTAATGGGTTGGCGGCATGGACAGTATGCATTGACGAAAACACGCAGAGGGATGACCAGTTTATTCGCCAGATAAATTAAAAAAATCGAGTAAGGATGTTAAGGACGAATTTAAAACGATTAAAGGTGTCTTGTTTAGAAAAAAAACACGCACTGCATGGGAATCAATGGCTAGTAGTCGCTCCCAAACATAGTATTCCTGAGATAATGAAACTACCCTACGACATATCAGAAGCGGGTCACATGGGCGTGGCTAAACCGATTCACCGTGTTAAACAACGGTTTTATTTGAAAGGTCTCGAAGAGGACGTGCGGAAGTATATAAAGTCCTGCAGAACATGCCAAGCATTCAAAACGCCAAAATTCAAACCGGCAGCTCCGCTAGAACCACTACCATCCGCGAAGGATGTATGGGAACGTGTAGGTGTAGACTTTAAAAGGACATTTAAGAATTCGGTGGAAGGGTAGGAATACATTTTCACGATTGTGGACCACTTTCGAAAATACGCTTTAGCTATTCCGGTTAAGGACACCAAACCGGAAACTGCTTGTAATGCACTCGCGGAAAATTTGTTGTATGTTTTCGGTACACCTAAGTGTGTAATATTGGATCAAGGGAAAGCATTCGATTAAGGCACGTTCAAAGACTTCACTCGACTTTACGGAATAAAACACATAATGGTGTCGGTAGCACATCCTCAAACTAACAGACAATGTGAGAAACTCAACAGTATAATAAATATGGTATCAGATCTTATCTTGCAGATGACCACGCAGAAGGGACGGAGTTCATGAAATCAACAACGTTTGCGCACAATTCGTCAGTCCAATCGTCGACGAAAGTTACACCGCATAAAATTGTCTTCGGCAGAGAACAAAGGACGTCACTAGACGCAGGGTTACTGACAATGGACGAACCGATAAAAACATTCAACAAGTATGTAACGAATGGCATACTAGAAAACGAATGACTCAAGGATATGGCCAGTAAGAATTACAAAGATCGGACTATGATGAGAAAATGCCACTTTGACATAAAAAATCCAGAACACTTTTGTAAGTTTGAAGTTGGAGTCTTAGTGCATTTAGAATCTTCATGAAGGAAACCGGGCAAAACGGAAAAATTACTTTAAAAGTACGTGGGACCATAAGAGATTACTAACTGGATGAAAGAAACCACATATAGGTTACAGCTACTGCACGGACGAAACGGAAGCAATAGGCGGCAGTGCACTTTAGCACACGTGTCAAGACTGAAATAATTCATAGAAAGAAACAACGGCGACTCGAGGGACCGAGTCTAAGATAAGAGGGGGGTGGTGAGGGTGTCACAAGTAGCCGACCGATGGTACAAAGGGCAGTACAAATTATTATTTTTTTATTTATTATTTTTGTTTTATAAATGAGAGAAACGGCACCACAGAGATGTCGGGTATAAATTGTATTTGACCATTGACCAACGTTTCGCGGCAATGCGTTAAATACAAGGTGCAGTTATCTTAAGTCTCTTGATAGGAATACACTGTGAAGGAATTCTTTAACATGTCCTGCCTTAGCTCCAGCTCCGTTCCCTCCTACAAACGACCCAGCGAGACCCCGAACATAGTGACCTTCCTGGACCGGACCACGAATCCAGCACTGCACCAAATAAACCACCTGAGCATCACATCCCCGCCTTTGTCTCAACAATATTCTACTAGAGGTCCCATAAGAGAGGTAGATTTTACCCACTCTATAATCCGAAATATACACTTGATTAAAGTATTTTTCACAATATAATCAAATAAAAACCTTTATCAGTTTAAACTTCATTATTTTAAATAAATGAAGTTATTTACCCTATTATTTTAAGGTTTTTAAACACTAATTTCATTCTCTCTGGATTGTAAAGCATCACTCCATATATTTTTTGAAAGCCAGGGAAGATGTGGAATTTATTTTTCATTGGGGTTCGATTTAAAAAAAAAACAATATATCAATTATATTAAACATGATGTTTTTTTAATGGAACGAAGTAGTCCTTCATGATATAAAAATGTCAGTTCAATTTATTAATTTCAATCTTGCCCTATTTAGATAGACCTATTTTTATTTTCTTTACATCAGGACGAGGGTTTTAAACCGTTATATTTTTAAACATTAATTCAATTTTATATCTCTTATATATGATATTAATAGCAAATCAATTGTATATGAGACTGAATAACATTTATTTATTTTTTAGAGAATTCGAAATATATTAATATAATGTTTATTAAATACTAGCGGACATACCCGGCATCGCCCGGGTTTTACCCGAGTAAAGGTTTGTCTAACGAATCTCTCGATAAAGTGAACATTTTTTCCCAGTCCCTTGAAAAATACTCGATAAGTTGAATAAAATCAATATTAATTGGTTCCCTCGGTAATTGGAAGTTAAAGGAATAGTATCTTGCCTTGGAATTGTATCATTATTCTTGTATGGACGTACCTGGCTTCGCCCGGGTTTTACCCGAATAAAGGTTTGTCTAACGAATCTCTCAATAAAGTGAACATTTTTTCCCGGTCCCTTGAAAAATACTCGATAAGTTGAATAAAATCAATATTAATTGGTTCCCTCGGTAATTGGAAGTTAAAGGAATAGTATCTTGCCTTGGAATTGTATCATTATTCTTGTCTCAAATAAATTGCCGTGTCATCCTGAATTTTGTCTTTCCTAATTTTCTACATTACAAAATCATCATATCATCATGATAATATTTAGAGCAGATTGTCTTCCCAGAGTTTCATGGCGTTCCAATGAGTGGTTTGGTCTGGCATAAAGGACAAACAGACCACACACACACACACACATACCTTCATTTTTATGTGTATAGATAATTTTAAAGTTCCTCTATCTCTCGAATGTATATGAATGATTTATTGAATAAAAACTATATGTTTTGCGAACATATATCGATTCTTTTTGAATGTTAGAATATGTTTAAACTAAAATAATGGGTTATTAATAGGTATCAATTTATTACCTGTGTGTGTAGACGAACAAGTGGTTTCACCTAGAGACACAAAACAATAATTTATTCTTTTCTTAAAGGCATTAATTTCAAACACCAATGATCTATGATTACAAAAGTTTTGATGTAAATGTATATTTGATTAAAAAAAAAATTCATTGATATTAGAAGGTCATTTTCATAGGAGTTAATGAGTTTGCATAACCATTTATAATTAATAAAAATATATTATTAAAAAATTCTTACTTGTTGATGAGGTTGATGATTCACCTGAAATAATGTCAATATCATTAGAGTATTTTCATTTCCTCCCATGATATTTTGATTGTTCAATTTTTTAGGTAATTAGTTTGCAATATCCAATAATATATTGACGTCATAATGGTAGCAAAGTGACTGAATGATATGTATGATGTAGAGATAAAGTCAATAAAATAGCCTGGATTATTGGGAATTCAGCATGTGAAGGTCTTTCAATTTATTATCTAGATTTCATAAAGGTATTTTGATATTCCAAAGTATTTTTATTCATATGAATCTTTAAATTGACAAAATCCGCCTTTGACGGTCCCAAGCCCGGATAAGAAAGGAGGAGGGGGAGCAGTAACAAGTTCGTTAAAAACCTGGGCTCAGCTGACCTGGCTGATAGTACCCTGTGAGGGATCCTAATCCAGGATACAGGATGAGCAGCGTTTTTATTCCATATTAAGTGAGGCTGCACATGGCGTCTTTTCCTCATGTCTGAGGCGGCCATTTCTTTTGGAGCTAAGTCGGCCTGCCACTGAGTAGTGCTCCCAGTCTTAATGACAAAGGCAGACGCAATCTACTTCACCCAATCATGATTGTTGTCAACTTTACAAGCTTGATACTGTAATATGATTGAGTAGAGATAAGAAATTAGAAGAAGATTAAATTGACACTTACTTGAAAGTGTAGATGGACTTGAAGATTCACCTGAAAACGCATCCTAAAGTTAACTTTAAATCTATACCATCTAAATATAATAAAATATTCGAGAAAATATTAATCACCTCAAAAGATATTACTGCTATTAAAGCGTTTATCATTTCAATTATTTTATAAGTAAAAATAAATTATCATATCAAATATGAAAAAAAATATTGTTATATTATCATTAAACCTTTTTAGCATATACCTTTTTCCTTAGAAGATAATATATTGTTATTTTGTCAAAAATAAATATATTAATATATATATATATATATTTATAGTAAAAAATAAGGAATTAGTGTTGAAATAATACCTGTGTATGTGGAGGGACTAGAAAATTCACCTTGCATGGAAAATAATCTTCAATTATTTTTACTAATGAATTAAGTTCAAATATAGCAAAGTAAAATATATTTAAGTTTATCAGAAAAAAAATATCTTTTTTTTTTTTTTTATTGACAAGAAGTCTTTAAAAGTTCATTTGAATGAAAGGTAATTAATAATATCATGCCATATCAAAATTTTAATGACTTTTCATGTGAGCAAAATGACTTGGAAAGAAGTATCAATGAGAGTAAAGTTCAAAAGTGACATCTCATTTGTTTGAATATTAGCAGATGAAATATATTTCAATCGTTTTCCTAAGAATAATTTATCAAATATAAAACAAGGCTTTTTCTATCAATTTTACTCATATAAATAATAAATAAAACTTACTTGGAGGTGTAAAAGTACTGGAAGTACTGCCTGAAAATATTATTTCATATTTAAATTAATTATACCGAATATGATCATTTAGGCAATATTATTTTTTCGGGATATATCGTCATTATTCATAAATAAGCATAATATCACCTAAAAAGTCAGCCTACAAATATGCCCGAATAATTTGATGAACTAACTTTATAATCTTTTTCATTTGTTGACAACATTCTGTTATGTTCAGAGAGATCAACAAATTTAACCTACTTGTGAATCATTTTAAAAATGGTATTTGAGTAAGAGAATAGTAATATATTTATAAATAAATCATGGTCCAATTTTGTAAAATATAAGACCAAATTCCACTCAAAAATTATGGTTTCAGATCAATGGGGCGATTTTGTTAAAGTAAATCAACTTTCTAACGTCAAATATTAAGTTCACAGAACTTGGAATAGATATAATAAAGGTGAATTGTTGATTAATTTATTATGTTCAAGTAGACAGATATATTATTTATGGGTTTTTCTAAAAAAAAAGCACAAACATCTCGAATATCAGTTTATAATTATTATTGATATATGTGTGAAAAGAAAATGTAAAAATGTCAAATAATAATTTTGAATTTATATATATATATATTCTATAGGTAGTTCTTCAATGATGGTATGTTATTTTTTTTCTGAAAAATAAAATTCATTCAGGTAATATTTCTCATTACAATAATCTAGATGTATTTATTAGTGCCCATATTGCATTATAAACCAAATCCTTTCATCTACAGAGGTGAATAAAAGTTAAAACCTTTGAAGTTTCATCTTACATCGAAACAAAATAAATTATTTAATTTAATGAATTAACTTCAAATACATCATAAAATATACTGATATGATGGTTTTCTGAAAAGTACCTTAATAATGAAAAGAAGTAATCAAAATTTATTTTAATATTTATTTATTTTATGAAAAGGTTATTTAATAATATGCCATATCAAAAATGAAATTGATTTCATTGAGGTAGCAAAATGACTGGAAGGAAAGGATCGATGTGAGTAATGGTCAAAAGTGACTTTGAATTTGTTCAGAAATCAACAGATTGAATATTTATATTTATTATACAATCTCCAAGAAGTATATTTCTCAAATATATAGGAAGGCATTGTATATCAATATCACTCAAATAAAAGGTGAATAAAACATACTTGGCGGTGAAAAAGGACTGGAAGTACTGCCTAAAAACATTATTTCGAATTTAAATAAATATTATATAATGAGATAAATTGGAAAATAAAAAGAAGATGCTATTTATTAAAGCACTTATATTAGTATATACAATATTTTGGGAGATTTTGAGCGCATCTATTTCATATTATATAATTGTGATGAATATAAAATTCATCTTATTTTTTATTTCAATATACCGGGTATATGTACTTCGGTCAATCGCCTAATATACTATATATAGATAAATAGATATATTTGTTATTTAAAATATAAATAAAACAAACATATTTAAATATTTTGTGAAAAAATTATAGTTTGGAATGAAGTGGATTTATTTATACCTGTTTGCGATATAGTTGGTTTAGTGGTCTTAGTAGGGCCAGGAGTAGTAATCGTTCCAGTTGTTTCTGGAACAAAACATGAAAATAACTAGTTCAATCAATATTTATATTAAATATACAACGTCAATTTTACAAGTGTTTCTAGTTAAATGACATAAGAGTGTTTTCAATGGTCAAAAATTAAATCATAAAAATATAAATGAGTGTGAAATTAGTTCTAAAAACAGCCTACATATAAGGTCGACACTTAAACAATAATATAAACTGTAGAGGTAATTCTTGTCTCTCATATTGATCAACCTTCACTAACAAATGATAGTTTTTTGACTTAATTTCTGTTCTGCTACTCGGTTTTGGGATATATTGAAATGGATTATTATATTTCAAATGGAGAAATTATTACTATTTGTCTTATAGATTTCTAAATAAAAATTATTCATGCTATATTTCAATATTTGATTTATTCAACTTAAAGAGAATAAATTGGAGCTTAAATTTGGAAATTCTAATTATCATTAATTAAGATATATTTTCAAAGACTCTTACTTGTGTATGTTGGTGAAGTCGGTGATTCGCTTAAAATAATGTCACTATCATTACAGTATTTCCTTTTCTACCATGGTATTTTAGATGGTACCATCTTGTAAATATATATATATATATATATTCTATCAGAAGTCCTTTAATGATAGTATGTTCAAGCACTTTATTTCCATATATTTTAATGGAATATTTTATTTCAAATGAAGCAATTATTACTATTTCTATTATATATTTATAAAAACTGAATTTGTGCTCTATTTTGATATTTGAATCAATCAAGTACAGTCATTAAAAGGGAATATTCTGGAGTCTAAAATGGGAAAGTCCAATTATTATTAATAAAGATATATTTTTCGAAACCTCTCACTTGTATATGTTGGTGAAGTCGTTGATTCACCTAAAATAATGTCACTGTCATCAGTGTATTTCTTTTCTCTCATGATATTTTGAATAGTACTATCATGTAAATATAAATATATAATTTCAAACAGAATTCATTTAATGATAGTATGTTCAAGCTCTTTAAATCCAGAAACACAATTTATCTAGGTATTTATTTCCACTACTGTCATCTAGATGCACATATCAGATTCCATATTATAATGATACACCAAATTCTTCCATCTAAACAGACGAATATGTAATTGAAAATGCAACTTGAGTTACAATAAATTGAGGTCTAAGATTAAATATTATCATTAAACCTTTTTAGCATATACCTTTTTTCTTAGTTATAAAATAATTTATTGATATTTTTTTTGTCAAAAATAAATATATTTATATTATATAAAGTAAGGAATTAGTGTTGAAATAATACCTGTGTATGTGGAGGGACTAGAAGATTCACCTTGCATCGAAAAAATATTCAATTATTTTTTCTAATGAATTAACTTCAAAAATAAAAATATACTATATTGAAGTTTGACAGAAAAATATATATTTGATGACAAGAAGTATTTGAAAGTTCATTTCAATAAAATGTCATTTATAATATGTCATATCAAAGTTTTAAATGACTTATCGTTTTAGAAAAATGACGTATTATATTAGATAAATGCCAACTATTGATGAAAGTAAAGTTCAAAAGTGGCATTGCTTTCTGTTTTAAATCAGCAGATTAAGTATTCTTATTCATTTTCCTAGAGAATTTTCGAATATATAACCAGGCATTTTCTATCAATTTCCTTCATATAAATAGTAAATAAAACTTACTTGGAGGTGTAAAAGGACTGGAAGTTGTGCCTGAAAACAGTATTATAAAATAAATAAATAATATAGAATATTATAAACGTGAAAATATTATTATTTTCCTCTGGTGTTATTGAGATTAGACATTACTGTAAAATATCTTAGGTCTATAATTCTTATAATGAAAAAATTTAATAAGAATAACTCAAGACATAAAGCTACGCATAATATAACTTTAAAAGCAATGGACCAAAAATACGAGAGAAGAATTATGAACTAACTTTATAATCTGAATTCCATTAATTGACAAATTTTGTTATGTTTAGGGAGATCAACAAATTTTGCCTACTCTTTAATCAAGTTAAAAGTGTTATTGGAGTAAGAAAATCTATATATATATATATATATTCATATGTTCTTCGAATATTATGGAAATTTAGATATATGTTTTTAGGTATTAGTGGCGCTTTCATCAATATAAATCAACTTTCTAACCTGAAATATGAAGTTCACAGAACTTTAAATAACATTCATGAAGGTGAATTATTGATCACTATAATTTTGTACAAGTGAACAGAGATATTGTTTATGAAATTCGCATAAATATAAAAGTAAATTTTTCTTTTATATAAGTTCAAAATCTTCTGGCACCTAACTTTATATTTTTAATACCCCAAGGAGAAAGTTTCTACGATTAAATAAGTTTAAAATCATTAATGATATCCGCCTAAAAAGAAATGTGAAAACATTTAAAATATTCATTTTTAATTCATATATATATATATTTAAATTTAGCAATCCAATTTAATAACATTGATGAGCTTAGAAAGAGTTTGGATTCCTTGAGAAATATAGGCAAACAGCCTCATTGAAATATCGGTAATATTTATATAAATTATATTGATTCAAAATATGCCTTTGTTTAAAAAATATATAATTATCGATTATTATTTGAAATTATATTTTATATTAGGTATAAAAAAACTAATTGTCACACCATATCCATTTCCATCAAAGTAAGCCTTTATCAACTAGACGTATGTATTTCATATGCTTTCTATTATTTGAAAAAAAAAATACTTTTTTTAAAGCAATTCTCAAGTTTTTCATATAATAATTGCAAAATGAGATAGAATAAACAATACAAATAGAAAATTGGAATGACTGGTTCTACGTATACATATAAATTAAATATACAAAGTTGATAGAGAACAAGTTTTTTTTATAATAATTAAATGATATGTTTTATATTGTTATCATATTTCATAATAAAATCATATATATATAAATGTGAGACACAGGTTGAATTTGAGACTATATATTGCTTGTTGGATGATATAATAAATATTGATATATGATTTCATTTCAATTAGAAAAATTTACTATACATATCATTGTTGTAAGAAATGCATATTCGTAGCTCTATTTCTGTATTTAATATTTTTCAATTATAAGTCACTAGATTGGAGAATAATGAAACCTTGAACCCAATATTATTGATTTCTATAATTTTCAATATATTAGTTAAAGATTCTCACTTAGGTATGTTGGTGAGGTCGTTGATACACCTAAAATAATGTCACTATCGTTAGAAAAATTTAATTTCCCTCCATGACATTTTAAAAAATACAAAATTGTGTTTATATATATTATATCAGAAGTCCTTAAATGATAGTATATTCAAGCATTCAAATCCTGGAACACAATTGATCAAGGTAATTTTTCGCTCTAAAATAATCTAGATGCATTTATTAGATTCCATATCATATTGATAAACCAAATCCTTTCATCTACACAGGCGAATATGTATTAGAAACAGTAAATCCATTTTCTCTAAATTTTAGTTAATACAGTCCATACTGATATTAGAAAATGTCTGATATTCTCGACCTTATAAATTCGAAAAAACTTGAGCGCGTGCGTCTGTGTGATCAATTTTTTTTTTTTTCTGTGTTAATAAATGATTATCTATGAGGTCCTTATAAAAGTATTTCATTATTTCGAATATTTTACGTGATCCAGTCTCATTCCTGATAATTATTGATCACAGGTTGTATAAAAATAATTTTATATTAATTAGGCACCTAGGTTCAAAGAATTTCTAAATCAAATTTTGAATTTTCGCGGGTTACGTATATTCGAATTTCGATCTTTTTGTGGCTTTATTTGGTACTCATGTCTCTCACTTATGCCGACAAGCTCGACCATTTTGAATGTTCACTTAATTGTTGACAGCTGTTTTGCTTGCAGGTGTTTTGGATCTTCTTCGATTTTTACCTATTTAAAAAATGGATCAAAGAACCTGTATCAAATTTTGTGTGAAAAACGAAATTAAGTGCGCGGATGCATTCCGAATGTTGACTGTGGCATATGGAGAAGCTACCTTGGACCAAAGCAATGTTTATCGGCGGTACAAAATGTTCTCAGAAGGCCAAGAAGATGTGAACGACGAAGGGCGAGCCAGACGCCCGAGCACTTCAACAACAGACGAAAAAATTAATGAAGTGGAGAAAATGATATTGGCCAATCGTCGAATCACGTTAGAGAAGTTTCTGACGACCTGAACATATCGATTGGCTCGTGCCATTTGAATTTTATCAATGATTTGGGCATGAGACGGGTCGCCGCGAAATTTGTACCAAAAATGCTCAATTGCGAGCAAAAACAGAATCGCATGAACATTGCTAATGAGATGTTGGACTCTGTCCGCGACGTCCCAAATTTGCACCAGAGGGTCATAACTGGTGACGAAGCGTGGGTTTATGGTTATGACGTGGAAACCAAATCTCAATCATCTCAATGGAAGCTGCCGCACGAACCAAGCCCGAAAAAGCGCGCCAAGTTCGGTCGAATGTGAAAGTTTTGCTGACAGTTTTCTTCGATTGCAGGGGCGTGGTGCATCATGAGTTCTGGCTACAGGGTAGAACGGTCAATAAGGATTATTACCTGCAAGTTATGCGCTATTTGCGCGAAGCAATCCGCCAGAAACGCCTGGATTTGTGGAAGAACAAAAATTGGCTTTTGCACCACGATAACGCCCCTGCTCACACATCGTTGCTTGTGCGCGACTTTTTGGCCAAAAACAACACACTAATGATCCCGCAGCCACCGTATTCCCCAGATCTGGCCCCCTGTGACTTTTTCTTGTTCCCTAAACTGAAGAGGCCCATGAAAGGACGACGTTACGATACGCTTGACGAGATAAAGACGGCTTTGAAGGAGGAGCTGAAAAAAAATTTTGAAAAATGATTTTTTGAAGTGCTTTGAAGATTGGAAAAACCGTTGGAACAAGTGTATAATATCTCATGGGAATTACTTTGAAGGAGACAAAATAAGTATTCATGAATAAATAAATATTTTTTTTAAAAAACACAACATAACACCTTGTATATATTTATATATTGGTTTATTATTAATGCCTGAAAAGTGTTCACCAAAATCGATGATGCAAGAGAGGAAAGATTTTCACCATCTTCTTTAATATTGCAATATATATTTCATCATTTTTCAGTTAATATTTTGAGGCCCAATGAAAATATTTTTAAATATATTTGAACAAGTAATTTTTTTATATTTATATTATATGTTTATAATAAAAAATGATACTTGAAATTTTATTCCCTCAGAGCCAATAACTTGAATTAACCTATCGAACAATATTAATTCATTGTATTTTGAAATTGATTGTTTTCTAATTATTTTTTCTCGTTATATCAAATTGAGTGCAAACCTTTTAAATTGAAGTCTATATTCACTCACTATATCTATGGGTTGATATTAACAAAAATAAGTTACAACTATTGAATGGGAAAGTGAGTTTCTTAGTATCATATATTTTTGAATGATTTCTAGAACAAACCAAGATATAATCGATTGATATTTTATTCTATTGTTAATAATTTCCATATATTACTATTAATGTATGCAAACTTTCAAATATCTTTAACAGGTACCCAACTTCAGAATTTTTAGTTTCGATATTTTGAGAAAGTTGTTAATGTTTAAAATATATTAATTAATTGTTACCACAGACTGTGTGTAAGTTCACAGGTGAATGGGCATAATCGAAAAAAGTTCCTTTGTTTAATATTAGTTTCCTTTTATAATTTGTTCTCTCTCTTGTAAATCAAAAATATAATGTTTCATTAATATTCCTGTAATCAGTTTCATTAAATTTTCTAAGCAGAGTCAACAATTCGAAGCAGAACGTGGTTGTTTGATATAAATCTCAAAAGCGAAAATATTTAAACAGAAGATTAAGCAAAAGTTTATTCTGATCAGCAAACTGAAGCACTTCTAAGAAGATTTAAGGTATTTATATAGATTAATTTAAAATATATCTATTTATTGCATGTATAAAATCACTATAATCATGTAAAAGTGGAAAGAGATATGGTGAATGGGTTTTTAACAAATAAAAAGCACAATAATCTCGAATATCAGTTTTTAAATCATTAATTATATCCGCGTGTAAATATGAAGTGAAAGAATGGCGAATATTAATTTTGGGATTCTGAGGGTAGCCACCTTATAATATAAAATTGTGGTGAATATTAAAATAACATTTTTTTTATTCATACACACCCACATATATGTATTTGGGTCATAACGACGAAATTCAGATGTTTTGTGAATATATGAAGATTTTAATAAATACAATTAGTTATACCTGGTGTCGATATAGTTAGTTCAGTTGTCTTAGGAGGATGAGTAGTAGATATCTGTTCAGTTGTTTCTGGAACAAAACATAAACAAAACTTGTTCCATTTATTTTTATTAAAGATTATCAACGGTGAGTTAGCAATTGCTTCTAGATAATTAATATTAGAATGTATTCAAAATATATCAAAATTAAAATATAAATATTTCAATAATAGGTTATATTAGAGCTAAATACAAAATATTTTATTTTGGTCAACAAACGTCTCGTTTCTCTTCTTGGCCTTGCCTAGTCGACCTCCTGTTGTATATATATTAATTAATTATTACCACAGAGTGTTGATTAATTCACGGGTAAATAGGCGTTCACCGAAAGAAAAAAAGACCCTTGTTTTAATATTAGTTTCCCTTTTATATTTTGTTCTCTCTCTTGTATATCAATAAATATAATGTTTAATTAATAATTATTGGAATCAGTTTCATTAAAAATTCTAAGCAAAGTCAACAATTAGTAGTAGAGCGTGGTTGTTTAATATAAAGCTTAAAAGAGAAAATATTCAATCAGTAGATTAAGCAAGAATTTTATTCTGATCTGTTAACTGAAGATTTATTCTGAGAAGATTTAAGGTATTTATATAGAATAATTTAAATTATATCTATATATTGCATGTTTGAAAGCTACCCAATATTAAAATAAATTTGAAATATATATTTGCATTTAAAATATATTGGATTTTTATATTAATTTAAAAGGCGAAAATGGCTGAATATAATTTTTATCCCGAACAAAAATTGAATCTTTAACAGGAACTAATTATCAGATATAGGCCTTGCAAATCGGCGCAGTTCTGAGAGAAAGAAAATTATTTAAATGTGTAATTTCCGATCCAGATCCGGATATGGAAGAAAAAAGTTCTTGGGAGATCTGGAGTGAGAAAAAAATGATGAAGCATTTAGGATAATCATCTCTACGTTGACAAATGAACAAGCTGGAATGTTCATAGGAGAAACAAATGCGAAGAAAGTATGGGACACACTGAGAAAAACATACACAGGAAATTTGGAAGATAAAATTATTAATATAGGCTAGGAATTGAAGAACATAAAATGAAAGATAATGAAACTGTAGATGAATTTATAAAAAGGGCACAAAATATTTCTGTGAGAAGTTAATCATTAGCGCATCAATTTCCCTCAAGAGAACTTTCATTTCATATTGTTAGAGGCATACATCCAAGGTTTGAAAATATTGTTATTGTCTTACGATCTAAGAGAGAGACAACAATTAAAGAGATTCAACAAGCTCTAAGAAAAAAGGAGTGAAGAAGAAATATGAGATTAAATCAATCGGTTGAGAATGGGTATGAACAAGCATACAGAATTAAAGATAGAAAAGTTAAACATTTCATCCAAAAAGATGTTTTGTTTTTAATAAAAAGGGACATCTAGCTAATGATTGCTGGTTTCGAGATAAGTAGAAACCAGGTTATCAAAAGAAAGGGACTCCTGATTTTGGAAATCACAAATACAGTAGATAACATTCTAATAACTCAGTGGAAACTATAAAAAGTGGATTTAAAAAGTGCAATAATTCCATAATAATATTGTCCTTACTTGTTACCCAAAACTCTTAAATTTTCTATTTAAAAATGGGTGCATAATATATAAAATATTCGAATTATAATTCTCCTAGACATAATTATTTAATTCATATTTTGGTTGAGAATTAATGTTGTTTAAATGAAGTTAGATAATGGCTATACCACACAATATCTAAGGCAAAAAGAATTCTCGAATATATTTTATTCTATGATAATTGTTTCAATATATCTTTCTCAAAGATTAATGGAACAATTTTTCAACTCAGGATTTAATTAATTCTTTTAAATCAATTGGTTTATTGGCGCACTCATACTTCCCTGACAAGTACTTATCTACAGGATATGCAACTTGATTTACTCTGAAATTAGGTCGAAGATCAAATTTTATAATTAAATCCTTTTGAACATGTACTTTTTCTCTGAAGTTAGGCGATCATTTATTGACACTTTGCCATATTTGTATATAATAGGTGTTGTTGTTGCTTATTCCTCAAGTCGTTTAAATGATCTCTTTTAGGTCCCATTGTCTCAGCTTTTCTATTATAGTCCTAGGAATCTCCCTATAGATGTATTTTTTGGAGGATTTGATACAATTCAATAGATGTTCAGGACTGGCTGGTCAGGAATCGCATTTTGGGTATTTCGGGAATGTTTTGATTTTTCCATTAAATTTGAGCATTCTAAGATGTCCTGTTCATAATCTTGAATTCACCGTTTGACTTCATTTTGTCAGCAAGATGTCGGGATGAGAACTGTTGATGAGAGTAAAGGTCAAAATTGACATTGCATTTAGTTAGAATTCAACAGATAAATATTTTTATTCAATATGAAATTTACCTAGAGGATTATTTCTCAAATTTATAGAAAGGCATTTTTCATCAATTTCATTCGTATAAATAGTAAATAAAACTTACTTGGAGGTGTGAAAGGACTGGATGTGGTTCCTGAAAACATTTTTTCAAAATGAATGATTATTATTGAATGATATAATTTGGATTTTTTTATTTTTCTCGGGTTTTATTGAGATTTGTCATTACAATGAATTTTAAGGTTTGTAATTCTCCTTATTATGGTATTATATAAAGATAACTCATCAAATGTAAATAAGCAAAATATAACCTGAGGCAGCAGCCGAACAAAATGCCCAAGTAGTTTTATTACCTAATTTTATAATTTGAATTCCATTTGTTAACAACATTTTGTCATGTTAAGAGAGATAAAGAAATTTTGTCTGCTTGTAAATCAAGTGAAACGTGATATTGAAAATGAGAATATAATTATCTATCTAATCATGCAAATGAAATCAAAATTTTGGGAATGAAATTATTAAATCTTAGGCTCAAAAAAATAAATTTACACAGCACATTAAATGAAATTTTGCATAAAGCGCATTGCATGAAAAATCATTTTTCCCTCAGCGGCAAAATATAGAGTATAACCTCTAAAAAAGAATGATTTTGTATAAGACTTTTATTAGATCTATTCTAACATATGGACTTGAAATTTGTTTTTCCCCAAAAAGCAATACTTGTAAACAAAAATTAAATTTGATGCAATATCAAGGTATTATTTGGGCAATTAGATTCATTCATAACAGATGGCCTGCTGATGCGTCATAATATAATTGAACTACAAAGTCGAGGATGAACATTTATATAGGAAATGAAGTAGATGTTGGCTTCTCATATCCATTTTCCTTTACTAACAAATATAAAATATTCTGATTATTTGTAATTTAGTTTGAAGGTAAAAATTTTTTTCAGTTTTTCAACAGAAAGAAACATATGATGTAAAATTTTCCCATCACTGGACATTTTTATTTTTCCGTTTATCATTACTTTTCACATTTCATCCTTTCATGCATCATTCCTAAAGATAGAAATAATAGTTATTTCTTTTTAAAATGAATTAGGAATTTTCGTTCAAAAGAAACATTTCCATTGATTTGTCAAAGGTCATTTTACAATCATAAGCTTCATACTAATGTATTATAAGTAATAATAAATCACTCAAATTTAAGCGTAAACACTTTATTACTAAAAGTACTTATCTTTGATTTTTTTAAATGCATATGTCTTGCTTTACCTCCGAATTTATATATTTAGGTAAAGTGACCAGAAAAGAATATAAAAAAGCCTAAAACCCGAACAACTCGACTATTACTATTAATAATAAATTAGAAAGAAATACTTACTTGTGTATGTTGGTGAGGTCGATGATTCACCTGAAATAGTGCAAATGAAATAAGAGTTTTCTATTTTATATTAATCATTATATTTCATGGATTTTTATCTATATTTTTTATTTATAAATAATATTGTACAATAAGGATGTATAAGTATATATTGTTGTGTGTCAAAAAGTCGCCGACCGATGGTACACGGGAAAGCAGTACAAATTATTATCTTTTTTATTAATCAGAGAAACGGCACCACAGAGATGAGGGTATAAATTGTATTTGACCATTGTCCACCGTTTCGCGGCAATGCGTTAAATACAACGTGCAATTATCTTGAGTCTCTCGATCGGAATACACCGTGACGGAGTTGTTTAACATGTCCTGCCTTAGCTACAGCTCCATCCCCTTCTACAACCGGCCCAGCGAGACCCCGAACATCGTGAACTTCCTGGACAGGACCACGAGTCCAGCACAGCACCAAATAAACCACCTGAGCATCACATCCCCGCCTTTGTCTCATCACATGGTGGAGTGCAGTGTCGGCCCAGCACCTCAAGCCACGAACGTAAATATTGGCTACGTAGAGGCACCGAAATTCAACCCGGATGCAAGAATTGAAATCCATACGGACGCATCGAAGGTGGGGTTAAGAGCCGTTCTAATGCAACCTGACAAAGAAGGGTTTCATCACCCTGTACATTACTTATCGAGAACCACGTCTAAACATGAGTGTAAATACGGCATCTCAGAATTAAAATGTTTAGCTATATTCTGGGCGTTACATAAATTAAGACTGTACATTTTTGGTAGAAGCTTTAGAGTAGTAACCGACCATAGCGCGTTAACTTGATTGGCAAATGTACGCGATCCATGCTCGAGATGGGGCCTAAAACTAATCGAATACGATTTCGAGATAGTACACAGGGCGGGCAGGAAGAACGTTGCTTCAGATGCATTGTCTGGTAACCTGTTCTACAAAACTGACGCGAGGGACGAAGAAAAATTTAATGAATTGGCGGCATGGACAGTATGAATTGACGAAAACACGCAGAGGGATGACCAGTTTTGTCGCAAGATAAATAAAAAATGTCGAGTAACGATGTTAAGGACGAATTTAAAACGATTAACGGTGTCTTGTATAATCAGAGAAACGGCACTACAGAGATGATGGGTATAAATTGTATTTGACCATTGACCACCGTTTCGCGGAAATGCATTAAATACAACGTGCAGAGTTCTTGAGTCTCTCGATTGGAATATATCGTGACGGAATTGTTTAACATGTCCTGCCTTAGCCACAGCTCCATCCCCTCCTACAACCATCCCGGCGAGACCCCGAACATCGTGACCTTCCTGGACCGGACCACGAGTCCAGCACTGCACCAAATAAACCACCTGAGCATCACATACCCTCCTTTGTCACATCAATATTCTACTGGAGGTGCTCTAAAAAAGGTAGTTTCACCCACTCTATAATCCAAAATATACACTTGATTAAAGTTTTTTTCACACTATAATCATATGAATATATCTATCAGTTTAAACTACATTACATTTAGAGCCTCCAATCCCGGGATCCCCGGATCCCGGAGCAAAATATTGATCCCGAAATCCCGGGATTCTGCTCGAAAAATCCCGGGATTATTGGTTTGTGCATGAAAACCAGCGCAAAAATATATTTTTCTTATCTAGCATTTTTGGTAATCAAACAGATCATGAGATAGCACACTTTTGACGTTTTGTTTATACAGCTGCATTTCGGGTCTTTTTTTTCTGAGAGATTTGCAATTATTTTCATGCACTAATAACGAAGGGTTATTCTGCAAGATCTTTCCAAAATGGCAGCCTCTAGAATGAGAGTATGCAGCAGTATACATGGAGGGCCCCGCAGTTTTTGTTGACATGCAAATAGTGGCTTCTTAGATAGTAGCGGCATCCCTTTATTTTTGTGGCGGACCTGCGTATAACATGGACCCGCCACTAACCTCTTATCTGGGCTCCAAATTGTTTTATATATTTTTTTTAATCTATGTTTATACTCTCCATCCTGTACTCTGTATGCATGGGTCATCATGAACGCACTGCTCTGCTGTTCATTTTGTGAAACCCTCGCTAGCTTTTTTGTCATTTAATTTAAATTAAATTTATTTAATGTCATTTCATTAAATGCTTCGTCACTATCAAGCATCAGCCTGAAGTAGTTTTCAACTTATATGAACATAAAACATAGTCTCTAAAACAATATTATCGGACCTTGTTATTTCTCAATAGAAAACGCGTCGGACATTTTTGGTAAGCTTATCACTTCTTGATTGTGATGGAGAAGTTTATTCCTTTTAAATCAGAAGGAATCTGGTGCTATTACCTACGAGACGAATCTACCTACGATCGCCGCTGAAGAACGAGATCTTACTGAACTACATGCGGCAAGATAATCGCATTCCCACCAGTATGTGTCACATTCTCGACTGCAGAACGCGCTGGGATAGTTTATTGAACATGTTGGAGAGACTTCTCAGTGTGAATTCAGCGATTCAGAAGGCGCTAATAGATGTGAATGCAAATGTCCGTCTAACTGATGAAGATTTTGATATCATGACGCAAGTAATTTCCGCACTGAAAACATTTCGGGCAGCTGTGGCGGCTATCTGTAGACGCGACGCTACGCTTTTGACTGCAGAAGCAACAGTAAAGTTTCTTCTAGAGGAGCTGCAAGGACAATCTCATTCTCTCAGCAAAGATCTGCAAAAATCTTTTCAGAAGAGAATTTTAGAAGAGCAATGCAATAAAACATCTTTAGTCCTCCAATATCTGCAATATCCGCAAGCACAGTTAGAAAAAAGAAGATGATTAGTTCATAAGCAGGCGCAAAATATATGGCTTTCAGATTGTTTTCATCGAATTAAGTGCCACGTCATTGGCACTATATAAGGGAAAAAATTAAAAATATAACGAAGGAAACGATATACCTCTTGGCGTAGAAAGACGAAAATGTTTTTCAATCCCGGGATATCCCGGGATCCCGGGATTGAGAAAAAAGCAATCCCGAATCCCGGGATTGAAAATATGAACCGGGATTGGAGGCCCTAATTACATTAATAAAATGAAGTCATATACCCTATGAATTTAAGGTCTATCACACTCTAATTATATTCTCCCTGGACTACAAAGCATGAATCCATATATTTTTTGAAAGTCAAGGAATATATGGTATTTATTTTTAATTGGGGTTCGAAATTGAAAAAAAACAAGATATCAATTATATTAAACTTGAATATTTTTAGAATGGAACGAAGAAGTCCTTTATCATATAGAAATTTCAGTTCAATTTATGAATTTCAACCTTGCCCTATTTAGGTAGACCTATTTTTAATTTCTTTAAAGCAGGACTCGAGTTTTAAACCGTTATATTTTTGTAAACATTAATCCAATTTTATAGCTTTTTTATATGATATTAATAGAAAATCAATTGTATATGAGGATGAATGTAATTTCTTAATTTTTGAGAGAATTTGAAATATATTAATATATTGTTTAATAAATATAATTTTGAAGTTTCTCTCTCACTCAAATGTATATATATGATTTAATAAATAAAACCTTATGTTTTGCGAACATTTATAGTTTCTTATTAAAGGTTTAAAATATGTAAAAAACATATATATAAGTTTATTAATAGGTATCAAATTATTACCTGTGTGTGTAGATGAACAAGAGGTTTCACCTAAAGACACAACACAATATTTGATTATATTCCTAATGGGCTTTAACTTCAAACAACAAAGATCTTTAATTTGAAAAGTAGCAAGGTAAATAAATACTCGATATAGACTTTTTAATTGATATTGGAAGGTCATTTTAATAGGTGTTAATTAGTTTGCATTAAATAATTTTTATAAAAGAAAATATATTATTCAAATATTCTTACTTGTTGAAGAGGTTGATGATTCACCTAAAATAATGTCACTATCATTAGAGTATTTTCATTACCTCCCAATATATTTTAAATGTTCATTTTTTAGAAGAAATGAGTTTGCATTATCCAATAATATAATGACGTCATAATGGTAGCAAAGTGACTGAATGATATGTATGATGTAGAGATGAAGTCAATAAAATAGTCTGGATTATTTAGAATTCAGCATGTGAAGGACTTTAAATTTATTATCTACATTTCATAAAGGAATATTGACATTCCAAAGTATTTTTATTCAAATGAATAATTAAATTGACACCCACTTGAAAGTGTAAATGGACTTGAAGATCCACCTGAAAACACATCCTAAAGTTAACCGCAAATCTATACCATCAAAATATAATAAAATATTTGAGAAAATATTAATCACCTCAAAAGATATTGGTGCTATTAAAGGGTTTATCATTTCAATTATTTTATAAAAGTAAAAATAAAATTTTCATATCAAATGTGGAAAAATTATTGTTACACCAAATATGTCAGTTACTGTTTTCACCTAGACAAGTGTAGTGCTGAATATTCCTCTCGTTAGAAAAAGAGGTTATTTAGTGTAAAATAGATCTTTGAGCAGCCAAACTTAAAGGTCAAGAGGCGAACATTTAATATAGACTATGTTGTTTATGTTGGTCTCTCATATCGATTATCCTCTACTAACAAATAATAAATTATAATCATTTGTAAATGTGTTTAAAATTCATTTTATTTAGTTTCAGCCTCTAAATTAATGAAAGACGTTAATTTAAGTATAAGAACTTTATTTCTATTCATTTTTAATATTTATCAAAATATTCATATGTCTTGCTTTACCTCCGGATTTCATATATTTATGTAAAGAGACCAGATAATAATATAACAGAGTTTAAAACACAATTAACTTCTCTATTACTATTCATAATATATTAGAAAGAAATACTTACTTGTGCATGTTTGTGAGATCGATGATTCACCTGAAATAGTGCCAATAAAATAAGAGTATTCTATTTTATATTAATCATTATATTTTATGGATTTTCATCTATATTTTTATTTATAAATAATATTGTACAACAATACACCAAATTCTCTCTCTCTCTCTCTCTACAGAAGAATATATAATTGAAAATGCAACTTGAGTTACAGTAAATATATATATAGGTCTAAGATTAAACACTATCATTAAACCTTTTTAGCGTATGCCTTTTTCCTTAGTTATAAGATAATTTATTGATACTTTGTCAAATATAAATATAAATATATTAACATATATATATATATATATATGGAAATTTGCCGGGAGGAAATTAATCCATGGAAGCAATGGTCGCCTCTCCCGTCAAAATAAACGTCAGAAACTGACGCCATCTATTGACCGTCGCCGCAACTAGCGGCATCGGGTCGGTGACAAAGCCACAACACCAACTTTGGCAAACTGATAAGCGTCCACCTAGAGACCATGGTTTCGGGCTAATGGCCCTCGTCAGTCTTCAATTATTTTTTCTAATGAATTAACTTCAAATATAGCAAAATATACTATATTCAGGTTTGTCAGAAAAATATATATTTTGTGACAAGAAGTAAATAAAAGTTCTTTTTGAATGAAAGGTAATTAATATTATGCAATATCAAAATTTTAATGATTTTTCGTGTGAGAAAAATGACTTGGCAAGAAGTATCGATGAGAGTAAAGTTCAAAATGACATGTCATTTGTTTGAAAATTAGCAGATGAAATATGTTTCAATCATTTTCCTAAGAATAATTTCTTGAATATAAAACAAGGCTTTTTCTATCAATTTCACTCATATAAATCTATATATATATAATTGAATGTCTGTCTGTTTGTTTGTACTCTATAGATTCAAAAACCATACATCCAATCGCCGTGAAATTTGGGATATTATTAGGTATATCACCGGGAAGGTTTTTGAAAAATAATTTCATGAATATCTTGAATATCCTTAGAGTTATTTGCAGATTTGTAGATTTAACTCGCAAGCAGCGCCCCCATTGTGACGATGTTAACAAGTTTTCTTATCACTAAGTTTGTTATCTTAAATATTATTTATCAAAAGTAAGATTATCTCAGGATGATACGGCAATGTGACACGGGAAAAAATGTTCACTAGATAAAACTATGATTTTCTATATGATATAAAAAGCCAACAATGAAGAGTGAATGTAATATAAAAAGCCAACAATGAAAAATGAATGTAAGATAAAAAGCCAACAATGAAGAGTGAATGTAAGATAAAAAGCCAACAATGAAGAATGAATGTAAGATAAAAAGCCAACAATGAATAGTAAATGTAATATAAAAAGCCAACAATGAAGAATGAATGTAAGATAAAAAGCCAACAATATGTAGTAAATATAATATAAAAAGCCAACAATGAAGAATAAATGTAAGATAAAAAGCCAACAATGAAGAGTAAATGTAATATAAAAAGCCAACAGAGTGAATGTAAGATAAAAAGCCAACAATGAAGAGTGAATGTAATATAAAAAGCCAACAATGAAGAATGAATGTAAGATAAAAAGCCATCAATGAAGAGTGAATGTAATATAAAAAGCCAACAATGAAGAATGAATGTAAGATAAAAAGCCAAAAATGAAGAGTGAATGTAAGATAAAAAGCCAACAAAGAAGAGTAAATGTAATATAAAAAGCCAACAATGAAGAATGAATGTAAGATAAAAAGCCAACAATGAAGAGTAAATATAATATAAAAAGCCAACAATGAAGAGTGAATGTAAGATAAAAAGCCAACAATGAAGAGTAAATGTATTATAAAAAGCCAACAGAGTGAATGTAAGATAAAAATCCAACAATGAAGAGTGAATATAATATAAAAAGCCAACAATGAAGAATGAATGTAAGTTAAAAAGCCAACAATGAAGAGTAAATCTCTATATATATATATAAAAGTCAATTTCTGTCTGTCTGTCTGTTTCGCGATAAACTCAAAAACTACTGAACCAATTGGTACCATATTTTGCATGTCGCTTTTTATAAACCTAAGGAAAATTTTCGGCTGCATTTTGATTAGTATTTTTGGCTATTTCTTTTTTTTTTTTTTTCATTTGAAGAACTTTTTTTACGCGGACTAATCCGGAATGGAATGAATACCTAAATATGGCCATTTTTTTAAGCATCGGTGGTTCAGTGGTAGAATGCTCGCCTGCCACGCGGGCGGCCCGGGTTCGATTCCCGGCCGATGCATTTTTTTTTTTACAATTTTTAAAACTCATTTATATTATCTTATATATATATATAATTGAATGTCTGTCTGTCTGTACTCTATAGATTCAAAAACCATACATCCAATCGCCGCGAAATTTTGGGATATTATTAGGTATATCACCGGGAAGGTTTTTGAAAAATAATTTCATGAATATCTTGAATATCCTTAGAGTTATTTGCAGATTTGTAGATTTAACTCGCAAGCAGCGCCCCCATTGTGACGATGATAAACAAGTTTTCTTATCACTAAGTTTGTTATCTTAAATATTATTTATCAAAAGTAAGATTATCTCAGGATGACACGGCAATTTATTTGCGACAAGAATAATGATACAATTCCAAGGCGAAGATACTATTCCTTTAACTTCCAATTACCGAAGGAACTAATTAATATTGATTTTATTCAACTTATCGAGTATTTCTCAAGGGACCGGGAAAAAATGTTCACTAGATAAAACTATGATTTTCTAATGTAGAAAATTAGGAAAGACAAAATTCAGGATGACAAGGCACACAGGGACCGGGAAAAAATGTTCACTTTATCGAGAGATTCAAATTTACGAGTTTCAAATTATCAAAATATATCTTTTTTTATTTTTTAATAAGTTTTTAGAGAATTGTTTTAACAAATGTTCGCTAGACAAACCTTTACTCGGGTAAAACCCCGGGCGAAGCCGAGTACGTTTTATAAGTTTAAAGAGAATTGTTTTAACAAATGTTCGTTAGACAAACATTCACTCGGGTAAAACCCGGGCGAAGCCGGGCACATCCGCTAGTATAAATATATAATAAAAAATATAATGTAATGAATATTATTATCATTATTATCATAATAGTCTATGTTCCGGAAAATTATTTTCAATAATATTTGTTAGGCAAACTTTCACTCAGATAAAACCCGGGCGAAGCCGGGTACACATCCGCTAGTATATAAATAAAAATATCTAGAGATATACTACATGATTTCAGCCAAAAAGCCGAGAAACGATATTTTATATATAGAGATGACCTGGCTTCGTGTGTCTTCTTCTCGAGTGAATGTTTTGCTGGTAGAATTTTGTTCCTGCCTACTGAAAATTATTATCTTGCTTCGCCCCTGGTCTCCTTTAGTGAATATTCCCCTAAAGAATTTTGTAAATGTCCATAAAGCATGATGCAGCAATATTGTCATCATCATTTCTAACTAAAAATTATTGTTGCTCAGTACTTGGTTAATTATCATTTTTCTTGGTTAAATCGCGACAAAAACTCTTCCAGATTTAACTCTCTGGCCTGTTCAAATTTCAGCGAGATTAGTTACATATTGAGGGCGTGCATAACCGACAAATATATATATGTTCCCGGCTTCGCCCGGTTTTACCCGAGTAAAAGTTTGCCTAACGAACATTTGGTAAAACGATTCTAGCAAACTTCCAATCCCTACTGAATCTGCACATGTCTATACTCTCGATAAATTGAATTTTTTTCCCGGTCCCTTTAAAAATATTCGATAAGTTGAATAAAATAAATTTTAATTGGTCCACTCGGTAATTTGAAATTGAAGGAATAGTATCTTGCCACAAACGAACATTTGTAAATTACTGTATTTAGCGAATGAACCCGGCCTCGGCCGGTTTTTACCCGAGTAAAAGTTTCCCTAACGAACATTTGTTAAAACGATTCTAGAAAACATCCAATCCACCTATATATAGATTTATAAACGTAAATAAATATAAATATTGTTATATGCGTCAAATATATTTTTGAAACATAATTTTTAAAAATATATTTATTAAATTTTAAAAATAAAATATTGTTACGTTTATGAATTTTATAATTAACTAGCAGTGATATAATCCGAGTGAAAGTTTGCCTAACGAATATTATTGATAATAATATTCCTGAAAATACAGAATATTATGATAATAATAATAATAATATTCGTTACATTATCTATATATATAAAATTGAATGTCTGTCTGTCTGTCTGTTTGTCTGTACTCTATAGATTCAAAAACCATACATCCAATCGCCGTGAAATTTTGGGATATTATTAGGTATATCACCGGGAAGGTTTTTGAAAAATAATTTCATGAATATCTTGAATATCCTTAGAGTTATTTGCAGATTTGTAGATTTAACTCGCAAGCAGCGCCCCCATTGTGACGATGATAACAAGTTTTCTTATCACTAAGTTTGTTATCTTAAATATTATTTATCAAAAGTAAGATTATCTCAGGATGACACGGCAATTTATTTACGACAAGAATAATGATACAATTCAAAGGCAAAGATACTATTCCTTTAACTTCCAATTACCGAGGGAACCAATTAATATTGATTTTATTCAACTTATCGAGTATTTCTCAAGGGACCGGGAAAAAATGTTCACTAGATAAAACTATGATTTTCTAATGTTGAAAATTAGGAAAGACAAAATTCAGGATGACAAGGCACACAGGGACCGGGAAAAAAATGTTCACTTTATCGAGAGATTCAAATTTACGAGTTTCAAATTATCAAAATATATCTTTTTTTTAAATAAGTTTTTAGAGAATTGTTTTAACAAATGTTCGCTAGACAAACCTTTACTCGGGTAAAACCTCTGGCGAAGCCAGGTACGTCCGCTAGTATTAAATAAAACTTACTTGGAGGTGTAAAAGTACTGGAAGTACTGCCTGAAAATATTATTTTGGATTTAAATTAATTATACCGAATATTCTAATTTGATCAATATTATTTTTTTGGCTAATACCGTGATTATTCATAAATAAGCATAATATCACCTAAAGAGACAGCCTACAAATATTCCCGAATAATTTGATGAACTAACTTTATAATATTTTTCCATTTGTTGACAACATTCTGTTATGTTCAGAGAGATCAACAAATTTAACCTACTTGTGAATCATTTTAAAAATGGTATTTGAGTAAGAGAATAGTAATATATTTATAAATGAATCATGGTCACATTAGTGTAAAAAATAAGACCAAATACTACCTAAGAATTATGGTTTCAAGTCAATGGGGTGAGATTTTTTTAAATAAATCAACTTTCTAACATCAATTATTAAGTTCACAGAACTTGGAATAGATATAATGAAGGTGAATTGTTTATTAATATATTATGTTCAAGTAGACAGATATATTATTTATGGGTTTTTCTAAAAAAAAAGCACAAACATCTCGAATATCAGTTTATAATTATTATTGATATATGTGTGAAAAGAAAATTTAAAAAATGTCAAATAATAATTTTGAATTTATATATATATATTTTCTATAGGTAGTTCTCCAATGATGGTATGATTAATTTTTTTTCCGAAAAATGCGATTCATTCAGGTAATATTTCTCATTACAATAATCTAGATGTATTTATTAGTGCCCATATTGCATTATAAACCAAATCCTTTCATCTACAGAGGTGAATAAAAGTTAAAACCTTTGAAGTTTCATCTTGCATCAAAACAAAATAAATTATTTCATTTAATGAATTAACTTCGAATACATCATAAAATATACTGAAATGATGGTTTTCTGAAATTTACCTTAATGATGAAAAGAGGTATTCTAAATTTTTATTTTATTTAAAAGTTATTTAATAATATGCCATATCAAAAATAAAAAGACCTCATCGTGGTAGCAAATTGACTGGGAGGAAAGGATTGATAAGAGTAATGGTCAAAGTGACATTGCATTTGTTCAGAAATCAGAAGATTGAATATTTTTATTTATTATATAATTTCCCTAGAAGTATATTTAATTAAATATATAGCAAAGCATTGTATATCAATATCACTCATATAAAAGGTGAATAAAACTTACTTGGCGGTGAAAAAGGGCTGGAAGTACTGCCTAAAAACATTATTTCTGTTGTTAATGTTGTTCTTTGTGCCTCTTTTATCACGTAGACTGAAACTGAACTAAGCTCTTTATTTATTAGCTTATCTTTTATAACATGGTTATATATCTAAGAATGTTTACCAGTCGAGTCTGCCGTGTAGCCGGATCAACTTGTCAGTTCAATCATAACATGTTCCCTTTAAACAAAAATAAAAAAGGATTGCAGTTCTCCTAGTCTCTATAACGCAAAGGTTTTCTCACTGTTCTACCACTGCGGGTTCGCACACTAGGAGAAGTAGATGATTCTTCACCTTTCTTGGCAACGTCCTCCCTTGGATCATATGCTCTTCTGTTTTCAGAAGTGGGTCTTCCATTATCTTGTATGTTGTCATCCATGGCTGTCCCTGCTTGAGATCCAGGAATGCTTGAACTTTGAATTGTTGGGGCAGAATCTTCTACACTGAACTTTCTCGGTCTAAGGTGAGACCTGTTCCTGCGGTATTCAGACCCACTTGGTGTTTTCACCATATATGAGCGTGGAGTTTCATGCTTTGCGGTCACTGTTGCCGGAACCCATTTTCTATGCCTTTCCTGCAACATGATGTTGTCTCCTACTTCCAAAGGTCTCGAAATTCTCTTTGGAATTCCTGCATATTTTTGTTGATGGTCTCTCAATTTTTGGTAATTCTTAGTTGTGTCAAACAGTGGTTTCAACTGTTGTCGGGTGTATGTCGAAAGAGTTCTCACAGATCTTCCCATAAGCATTTGGGTCGGAGATGGCACGTCATACTTAGTTGTGTTGTTGAACTCCATCAAAGCCAGATTGGGATCTCTTTCTGACTTCACAGCTTTAATTATCAGTCCTTTGATGGTTTGAATTGTCCTCTCAACTTGTCCATTAGATCTTGGATATTTAGGACTGGAGGTTTGGTGTTTGAATTCATATTTCTGAGCAAATTTTTGAATCCAGTAGAGTTAAAAGGGGGTCCATTATCCGAAACTAGAGTTCTTGGAATTCCATGAGTCCTGAAAATGGTTTTCAACTGCATGATGGTTTCGGTTTCTCTTTTGCTTGATAATTTCCGGATTTCAACAAACTTTGAGTGGTAATCGACAACCAATATGGAGCTGGTTCCACTCACCTCCATGAAATCTACAGCATTTTTTCCCATGTAAATTCAGGGATTTCATGAGCTATTCTTGACTCCTCAGGATTCTTTCTTGAATATTCCTGACATGTTCTGCACTTTTCCACTTCATTTTCTACTTGTGTTATCATGCCGGGTCAGTAAAATGCTGATCTTGCTTTTTCTTTGGAAGCTGCTGTGCTCTGGTGTGATGAATGAACAACCTGCATGATTTCTTTTCGAAGAGTCGATGGCACCATGATGCAATTTCCTTTGTAAACAATTCCGTCACTCACATGAATTTCATCTTGAAATTGCCAGTAGGGTTTTGCTTCATCACAGACCTTAGTTTTATATTTCGGCCATCCATTCTCTGCATACTCTATTAGTTGTATCAAGGTGTGGTCCCCATGAGTTTCCTTTTGTAGTCTCTTTATTTTTTCATCTGTGGTAACCAGCAACATGTGCACTGATTCAGTTTGACCTTCTAAATAGCTTGTGTCCACCTCATCTTTTAATGGATCTCTAGACAGATGGTCAGCTACAAACATGTTTTTTCCTGGTGTAAACTTCAAAGATATTTGAAATTTCATGAGACGTAAGACCATTCTTTGCAGTCTTGGGGAAAGCTTTTCTAAAGGTTTCTTAACAATACTCAGGAGAGGTTTGTGGTCAGTTTCCACAAATCAAGGTGTTGTTGTTAATGTTGTTCTTTGTGCCTCTTTGATCACGCAGACTAAAACTGAACTAAGTTCTTTATTTATTAGCTTATTTTCATAACATGGTTATATATCTAAGAATGTTTACCAGTCGAGTCTGCCGTGTAGCTGGATCAACTTGTCAGTTCAATCATAACAATTTCGAATTCAAATAAATATTATAGAATGAGATAAATTGGAAATTAAAAAGAAGATGCTATTTATTAAAGCACTTATATTAATATATACAATACTTTGTGAGATTTTGAGCGCATCCATTTCAATTATATAATTGTGATGAATATAAAAATCATCTTATTTTTTATTCCTATATACCGGGTTATATGTACTTCGGTCAATCGCCTAATATACTATATATAAATAAATAGATTTATTTGTTATTTAAAATATAAATAAAATAAATATATTTGAATATGCTGTGGAAATATATAGTTTGGAATGAAGATGAATTAGTTATACTTGGCTGCGATATAGTTGGTTTAGTTGTCTTAGTAGGGCCAGGAGTAGTAATCGTTCCAGTTGTTTCTGGAACAAAACATAAAAATAACTAGTTCAATCAATATTAAATGTACAACGTAAATTTTACAATTGTTTCTAATTAGGTGACATTAGAGTGTTTTTAATGTTCAAAAATGAAATCATAAAAATATAAATGAGTGTGAAATTAGTGCTAAAAACAGCCTAAATATAAGGTCGACACTTAAACAATAATATAAACTGTAGAAGTAATTCTTGTCTCTCATATTGATCAACCTTCACTAACAAATAATAGCTTTTTGACTTAACTTCTGTTCTGCTACTCGGTTTTGGGATATATTGAAATGGATTATTATATTTCAAATGGATAAATTATTAGTATTTGCCTTATAAATTTCTGAATAAATAATATTTAAGCTATATGTCAATATATGAATTATTCACCCTAAAGAGAATATATTGGAGCCTAAATTTGGAAATTCCAATTATTATTAATTGAGATATATTTTCAGAGAATCTCACTTGTGTATGTAGGTGAAGTCGGTGATTCGCCTAAAATAATGTCACTATCATTAGAGCATTTCCATTTCTACCATGATATTTTAGATGGTACCACCTTGTAAATATATATATATATATATATTCTATCAGAAGTCCTTTAATGATAGTATGTTCAAGCACTTTATTTCCATATATTTTAATGGAATATTTTATTTCAAATGAAGCAATTATTACTATTTCTATTATATATTTATAAAAACTGAATTTGTGCTCTATTTTGATATTTGAATCAATCAAGTACAGTCATTAAAAGGGAATATTCTGGAGTCTAAAATGGGAAATTCCAATTATTATTGATAAAGATCTATTTTCCGAAACCTCTTACTTGTATATGTTGGTGAAGTCGTTGATTCACCTAAAATAATGTCACTGTGATCAGTGTATTTCTTTTCCTCTCATGATATTTTGAATAGTACTATCATGTAAATATAAATATATAATTTCAAACAGAATTCATTTAATGATAGTATGTTCAAGCACTTTAAATCCAGAAACACAATTTATCTAGGTATTTATTTCCACTATTGTCATCTAGATGCATATATCAGATTCCATATTATAATGATACACCAAATTCTTCCATCTAAACAGACGAATATGTAATTGAAAATGCAACTTGAGTTACAGTAAATATTGAGGTCTAAGATTAAATATTATCATTAAACCTTTTTAGCATATACCTTTTTCCTTAGTTAGAATTTTTTTGTCAAAAATAAATATATTTATATTATATAAAGTAAGGAATTAGTGTTCAAATAATACCTGTGTATGTGGAGGGACTAGAAGATTCACCTTGCATCGAAAAAATATTCAATTATTTTTTCTAATGAATTAACTTCAAAAATAAAAATATACTATATTGAAGTTTGACAGAAATATATGTTTTTGATGACAAGAAGTATTTGAAAGTTCATTTCAATAAAATGTCATTTATAATATGTCATATCAAAATTTTAAATGACTTATTGTTTTAGAAAAATGACGTATTATATTAGATAAATGCCAACTATTGATGAAAGTAAAGTTCAAAAGTGGCATCGCTTTTTGTTGAAAATCAGCAGATAAAGTATTCTTATTCATTTTCCTAGAGAATTTTTCGAATATATAACCAGGCATTTTCTATCAATTTCCTTCATATAAATAGTAAATAAAACTTACTTGGAGGTGTAAAAGGACTGGAAGTACTGCCTGAGAAAACAGTATTATAAAATAAATAAATAATATAGAATATTATATAAACGTGAAAATATTATTATTTTCCTCAGGTGTTATTGAGATTAGTCATTACTGTAAAATATCTTAGATCTATAATTCTTATAATGAAGAAATTTAATAAGAATAACTCAAGACATAAAACTACGCATAATATAACTTTATAAGCAATGGACCAAAAATACGAGAGAAGAATTATGAACTAACTTTATAATCTTTTTTTTTTTTTTGCTTATCCCTAGTACACGTGGTAAAGGCCATGATAATCATGGTGGGTAGTTAGCGACTGCTTTTTACTGTAAGCGCACCACATGTCTACACATGTGAAAGCAGTTCGACTTTGCACTTACAAATGTGCCAGAGCCCCGTTTGGTTACTTGCACTCGCTGGTGGGGTTGGACTTTTGCAAGAATCGGCGGGCCATTGGAGCATTTTTTTTTAAACAGAAAAAAGTGTCCAATGCGGGGATCGAACCCGGGTCGTAGTGGTCGTAAACCAAACGGTTTAACCATGAATTCCATTAGTTGAAAAATTCTGTTATGTTTAGGGAGATCAACAAATTTAGCCTACTCTTTAACCAAGTTAAAAGTGTTATTGGAGAAAGAAAATCTAAATATATATAATCATATGTTCGCCGAATATTATGGAAAATTTAGATATATGTTTTTAGGTATTAGTGGCGCTTTCCTCAAAATAAATCAACTTTCTAACCTAAAATATTAAGTTCACAGAACTTTAAATAACATTCATGAAGGTGAATTATTGATCACTATATTTTTTGTGTGTACAAGTGAACAGAGATATTGTTTATGAAATTCGCATAAATATAAAAGCACATTTTTCTTTAATATAAGTTTAAAATCATTAATGATATCCGCATAAAAAGAAATGTGAAAACATTTCAAATATTTATTTTCAAATCAAATATATATATATATATATATTTAAATTCAGCAATCCAATTTAATAACATTGATGGGCTTAGAGAGAGTTTGGATTCCTTGAGAAATATAGGCGAACAGCCTCATTGAAATATCGGTAATATTTTCAATAAATTATATTGATTCAAAATATGCCTTTGTTTAAAAAATATATAATTATCGATTATTATTTGAAATAATATTTTATATTATGTATAAAAAAACTAATTGTCACACCATATCCAAATCCATCAAAGTAAGCCTTTATCAACTAGACGTATGTATTTCATATGCTTTCTATTATTTGAAAAAAATACTTTTTTTAAAGGAATTCTCAAGTTTTTCATATAATAATTGCAAAATGAGATAGAATAAACAATACAAATAGAAGATAGGAATGACTGGTTCTACGTATACATTTAAATTAAATATACAAAGTTTATAGAACAAGTTTTCTATAATAATTAAATGAAATGTTTTTTATTGTTATCATATTTCATAATAAAATCATATATATATAAATGTGAGACACAGGTTGAATTTGAGACTATATATTGCTGGTTGGATGATATAATAAATATTGATGGATGATGTCATTTCAATTAGAAAAATTTACTATACATCTCATTGATATAAGAAATGCATATTCGTAGCTATATTTCTGGATTTAATATTTTTCAATTATTAGTCACTAGATTGGAGAATAATGAAACCTTAAACCCAATATTATTGATTTCTATAATTTTCAATATATTAGTTAAAGATTCTCACTTTGGTATGTTGGTGAGGTCGTTGATACACCTAAAATAATGCCACTATCGTTAGAAAAAATTTATTTCCCTCCACATGATATTTTAAATAGTACAATATTGTGTTTATATATATTATATCAGAAGTCCTTAATTGATAGTATATTCAAGCATTTAAATCCTTGAACACAATTGATCAAGGTATTTTTCGCGCTAAAATCATCTATATGCATTTATCAGATTCCATATCACATTGATAAACCAAATCCTTTCATCTACACAGGCAAATATGTATTTGAAGCATTATATCCATTTTCTCTTAATTATAGGTAATGCAGTCCATACTGAAGTTAGAAAATTTCTGATATTCTCGAGCTTATAAATTCGAAAAAACGTGAGCGCGTATGTCTGTATGATCAATTTTTTTTCTAAGTGTTAATAAATGTTTTATTTATAAGGTCCTTTGGTTTATTATTAATGCCTGAAAAGTGTTTATTAAAATCGATGAATGCAAGAGAGGAAGGTTTTCACCATACTCTTTAAATATTGCAATATATATTTCATCATTTTTCAGTTATTTTTTTAGGCCCAATGAAAATATTTTTTGAATATATTTGAACAACTAATTTTTTAAAATTTATATTGTATGTTTATAATAAAAAATGATAATTGGAATTTTATGCCTCAGTGTCAATAACTGAAATAATCTATTGAACAATATGAATTCATTGAATTTTGAAATTGAAGTTTTCTAAATTTATTTTCACCTTATATCAAATTGAGTGCTAACCATTTATATTGAAGGCTATATTCACTCACTATATATCTATGGGTTGATATTAACAAAAATAAGTTACAACTATTGAAAGGAAAAGTGTGTTTCTTAGTATCATTTTCAATGATTTATTGAACAAACCAAGATATAATCGATTAATATTTTATTCTATTGTTAATAATTTTCATATATTACTATTAATGTATGTAAACTTTTAAATATCTTTGACAGGTACCCAACTTTAGAATCATTAGTTTCGATAATTTGAGAAATTTGTTAATGTTGTATATATATATTAATTAATTGTTACCACAGAATGTGTGTAAGTTCACAGGTGAATGGGCATAACCGAAAAAAGGTTCCTTTGTTTAATATTAGTTTCCTTTTATAATTTGTTCTCTCTCTTGTAAATCAAAAATATAATGTTTCATTAATATTCCTGTAATCAGTTTCATTAAATTTTCTAAGCAGAGTCAACAATTGGTAGCAGAACGTGGTTGTTTGATATGAATCTCAAAAGCGAAAATATTTAATCAAAAGATTAAGCAAGAAGTTTATTCTGATCGGCAAACTGAAGCACTTCTGAGATTTAATTTGAATTATATCTATATATTGCATGTATAAAATCACTATAATCATGTAAAAGTGGAAAGAGATATGTTGAATGGGTTTTTAACAAATAAAAAGCACAATAATATCGAATATCAGTTTTTAAATCATTAATGATATCCGCGTGTAAATATAAAGTGAAAGAATGGCGAATATTAATTTTGAGATTCTGAGCGTAGCCACCTTATAATATATATATATTATAAGAAGCTGAGAAGCTGAGAGCTCTACCTTACCCTACAAGAAATGGAAAAGCTTCCTGCACCGCCTGCGGCGGACCCCCAGATATCCAGCATCGCTATACAGAATGCGCTTTGACGAAACCATTTATCGACAACGCTATTAAAGAATGCCGAAACATCGACCCTCTATACATGTTCAATCCTTCTAAATTTATCCTCGAAGGGGAAAAGATCGAATTACGTCGCATTTTAAACAGAACAAAATACGATATTTATAAATTTTTCATCAATGTAGATTTTAATTGTACCCCCTCCCCCACTAACTCTTAAAATTGTAACGTCGTTCTTTATGACTTAATAAAAATCGATTTTGTGTTTATATATATATATATATATATATATATATATATATATATATATATATATATATATATATATATATATATATAAAATTATGATGCATATGAAAATAACATTTTTTCATTCCTACACCCCCGCATATATGTATTTGGGTCAATCGCAATATATACAATTTAAAATATATATTGATTTATATAATATTCAAAATTAAATAACACAACTATATTCAGATATTTTGTGAAAATATAAAGGTTTTAATAAATAAAATTAGTTATACCTGGTGTCGATATAGTTAGTTCAGTTGTCCTAGGAGGACGAGTAGTAGATATCTGTCCAGTTGTTTATGGAACAAAACATGAACCAAACTTGTTCCATTTATTCTTATAAAATATTATAAACGGTGATTTAGCAATTGCGTCTAGTTAATTAATATTTGAATGTATTCGATATATCAAAATTAAAATATAAATATTTCAATAATAGATTATATTAGAGCTAAATACAAAATATTTTATTTATTCTCACTCTTCCACAATTAATTTCATACACTTTACTACATTCTTTGGTCCGCAAATGTCTCGTTTCTCTTCTTGGCCTTGCCTAGTCGACCTCCTGTTGTGTATATATTAATTAATTATTACCACAGAGTGTTGATTAATTCACGGGTAAATAGGCGTTAACCGAAAGAAAAAAAGATCCTTTGTTTTAATATTAGTTTCCCTTTTATATTTTGTTCTCTCTCTTGTATATCAATGAATATAATTTTAATTAATAATTATTGGAATCAGTTTCATTAAAAATTCTAAGCAAAGTCAACAATTGGTAGTAGAGCGTGGTTGTTTGATATAAAGCTCAAAAGCGAAAATATTCAATCAGAAGATTAATCAAGAATTTTATTCTGATCGGTTAACTGAAGATTGCTTCTGAGAAGATTACAGGTATTTATATAGATTAATTTAAATTATATATATATATTGCATGTTTAAAAGTTACACAATATTAAAATAAATTCTAAATATATATTTGCATTTAAAATATATTGGTTTTTATATTAGTTTGAAAGGCGAAAATGGCTGAATATAATTTTTATCCCGAACAAAAATTGAATCATTAACAGGAAATAATTAGCAGATATAGGCCTTGAAAATCGGCGCAGTCCTGAGAGAAAGAAAATTATTTAAATGTGTAATTTCCGACCCACAGATCCGGATATGGAAGACAAAAGTTCTTGGGAGATTCGGAGTGAGAAAAAATGATAGAGCATTTGGGATAGTTATCACTTGGTTGACAAATGAACAAGTTGGAATTTTCATAGGAGAAACAAATGCAAAGAAAGTGAGGAATTCACTGAATAAAAACATACACAGGAAATTTAGAAGATAAAATGATTAATATAGGCTTAGAATTGAAGAACATTAGAATGAACGAAAAAAATGAAACTGTAGATGAATATATAACAAGGGCAAAAAATATTGCTGTGAGAAATTAATCATTAGGGCGTCAATTTTCCTCAAGAGAACGTTCATTTCATATTGTTAGAGGCATACATCCAAAGTTGGAAAATATTGCTATTGCCTCACGATCTAAGAGAGAAACAACAATTAAAGAGATTCAACAAACTCTAAGAAAAGAGGAGTCAAGAAGAAATATGAGATTAAATCAATCGGTTGAGAATGGGTATGAACAAGCATAGAGAATTAAAGATAGAGAAGTTAAACAATTTAAGCCGAAAAGATGTTTTGTTTGTAATAAAAAGGGACATCTAGCTAAAGATTGCTGGTTTCGAGATAAGTAGAAACAAGGATATCAAACGAAATGGACTCCTGATTTTGGAAATCACAAATACAGTAGAGAACATTCTAATAACCTAGTGGATACTATAAAAAGTGGATTTAAAAAGTGCAATAATTTCATGATAAATATTGTCCTTACTTGTTATCCAAAACTCTTAAATTTTCTATTTAAAAATGGGTGAATAATATATAAAATATTCGAATTATAATTCTCCTAGACATATTTATTTGATTCATATTTCGGTTGAGAATTAATGTTGTTAATATGAAGTTAGATAATGGCTATAACAATATCTAAGTTAAAAGGAATTCTCGAATATTTTTTTTCTATGATAATTGTTTCAAGATATCTTCTTCAGAGGTTAATGGAACAATTTATCTACTCAGGAATCAATTCTTTTTTTTTTTAATAAATTAGTTTATTAGAGCACTCGTACTTCCCTGAGAAGAACTTATATACAGGATCTGCAAATTGATTTACTCTGAAATTAGGTCAAAGTTTAAATATTATAATTAAAACTTATTGAACACTAGACAAATGACCCGGGCAACGCCCGGGTTTACCCGATTAAATGTTTTATTCAAACACTATTCGTTACAATTATAAATTTGGCGCCGTGGATGTCACTCTTGTGAAACCTGCCGCTCCAAACTTTACAGTCAGATTAGTTACGATATACACATGTGTAAATCTTCAAATCGAGCGAGCGTCTATAAATATCTCGATTTAGATCAAGTATTTCAATTATTAAGCGAACACTATTACTAATAAAATTTTGAGAAGATATCGATTTTAAACGTATTTATAACCTTGATAGAGGGCGCTGTTCGTGAGCTAAGTAGAATAATTTGAATATATTTTTTTAATATTTAATTTATATATAATTTAAAATAGCCTATCGTTTTCCTCGTACTTTTTTTACCTATGTATGGAAATCTTGGTACTGTAAAAAAACTTTGCTTCAATAATATAAAAAAAAAACACCCAGGCTAAGTTTCGAACCAAGGTTGTGTAAATACGAAGCCGCACACCTAACCATTAAGCTACGCTTGGCATAATAAATATTCGCATGCAAATCTATTTCAGGCATTACATATTTCTAACGACCTTTTTGAAATAGGTTTTTGAAACATGGAAATTATAATACTTCAAATAAATAGAAATAGAGTGAATACAAATAAAACATACCAAATATTTCGAATTAGAGCAGTTATGTTAAACGGCGAATTAGATCAGTTATATCAAAAAATGAAAATATATAAATAAATAAAACATACCAAATATTTC
Source organism: Cordylochernes scorpioides (assembly GCA_030710605.1). Taxonomy (NCBI): domain Eukaryota; kingdom Metazoa; phylum Arthropoda; class Arachnida; order Pseudoscorpiones; family Chernetidae; genus Cordylochernes; species Cordylochernes scorpioides. Next base: position 4,098,274 of record CP092871.1, on the reverse strand, counting down.
AAGAGCAATTATTTTAAACGGCGAATTAGATCAGTTATATATAAATATGAAAATATATAAATAAATAAAACCTACCAAATATTTCAAATTAGAGCAGTTATTATATAAATATTTATATTATGTGTTATTAAGCGAACTATTATTAGTTATTTTAAACGGCGAATTAGATCAGTTATATCTAAAAATGAAAATATATAAATAAATAAAACCTACCAAATATTTCAAATTAGAGCAGTTATTATATAAATATTTATATTATATGTGTTATTAAGCGAACTATTATTAGTAATTTTAAACGGCGAATTAGATCAGTTATATCTAAAAATGAAAATATATAAATAAATAAAACCTACCAAATATTTCAAATTAGAGCAGTTATTATATAAATATTTATATTATATGTGTTATTAAGCGAACTATTATTAATAAAAAATTGAGAAGATTTAGATTTTAAACGTATTTATAACCTTTTAGTACTTGATAGAGGGCGCTTTTCGTGAGCTAAGTAGAATAATTTAAATATATAGTTTTAATAATTGATTTATATATTTTTTAAAATAGCCTATCGTCTTCCCTGTTATTTTTTACCTATGTATGAAAATGTTGGTTTGAATTAGTGAACTACTGCGAATTTGTATACCGGACATACATACAAACATTCATTTATATATATATAGATGTACTTTTTTCTCTGAAGATAGACAATCATTTATTGACACTTTGCCATATTTGTATATTATAATTTTTGTTGTTGTTGTTGATTATTCCTCAAGTCGTTTAAACGATCTCTATTAGGTCCCATTGTCTCAGCTTTCCTATTATAGTCCTAGGATTCTCTCTATAGATGTATTTTTTGGAGGATTTGATACAATTCAATAGATGTTCAGGATTGGCTGGTTGGGAATCGCATTTTGGGAATTTCGAGAATGTTTTGATTTTCCATTGAATTTGAGCATTCTAAGATGTCCTTTTTGTAATCTTGAATTCCCCGTTTGACTTCATTGTGTCAGCAAGATGATTGGATAAGAAGTGTTGATGAGAGTAAAGGTTAAAAGTGACATTACATTTAGTTACAATTCAACAGATAAGTATTTTTATTTAATATGAAATTTACTTAGAGGATTATTTCTCAAATTTATAGAAAGGCTTTTTTCATCAATTTCATTCGTATAAACAGTAAATAAAACTTACTTGGAGGTGTGTAAGGACTGGAAGTAGTTCCTGAAAACATTTTTTCAAAATGAATTATATCATAGAATGAGATAATTTGGATTTTTTTTATTTTCCTTGGGTATTATTGAGATTAGTCATTACTATAAATTTTCAGGTTTGTAATTCTCTTTATGATGGTATCATATAAGGATAACTCAACAAATGTAAATGAGCAAAATATAACCTGAGGCAGCAGCCAAACAAAATGCCCGAGTAGTTTTATGACCTAATTTTATAATTTGAATTCCATTTGTTAACAAAATTTTGTGATGTTAAGAGAGATAAACAAATTTAGCCTACTTGTAAATCAAGTGAAACGTGATAGTGAAAAAGAAAATAAAAATATCAATCTAATCATATAAAAAGGTAAAAATATGTGATCGAATAAAGCCTGCAAATGAAATCAAAATTTGGGAATAAAATTATCAAATCTTAGGCTCAAAACAAAAATAAATTTACCCCGCACATTAAATGAATTTTGCATAAAGCGCATTGAATGAAAAATCTTTTTTCCCCTCAGCGGCAATATATAGAGTATAAACTCTAATAAAAAAATAATTTTGTATAAGACTTTTATTAGACCTATTCTAACATATGGTATTGATATTTGTTTTTCTCAAAAAATAAGAACTGTAAACAAAAATTAAATTTGATGCAATATCAAGGTATTCTTTGGGCAATTAGATTCATTCATAACAGATGGCCTGCTGATGCGTCATAATATAATTGAACTACAAAGTCGAGGATGAACATTTATATAGGAAGTGAAGTAGATGTTGGCTTCTCATATCCATTTTCCTTTACTAACAAATATTAAATATTCTGATTTATTGTAATTTAGTTTGAAGGGGTAAATTTTACTCAGTTTTTCAACAGAAAGAAACATTTGATGTAAAATTTTCCCATCACTGGATATTTTGATTTTTCTGTTTATCATTACTCTTCACAATTCAGCGCGTTAACTTGATTAGCAAATGTGCGCGATCCATGCTCGAGATTTACGAGATGGGGCCTAAAACTGATCGAATACGATTTCGAGATAGTATACAGGGCGGGCAGGAAGAACGTTGCTTTAGATGCATTGTCTGGTAACCTGTTCTACAAAACTGACGCGAAGGACGAAGAAATATTTAATGAGTTGGCGGCATGGACAGTATGAATTGACGAAAACACGCAGAGGGATGACCAGTTTTGTCGCGAGATGAATAAAAAATGTCGAGTAACGATGTTAAAGACGAATTTAAAACGATTAACGGTGTCTTGTGTAATCAGAGAAACGGCACCACAGAGATGATGGGTATAAATTGTATTTGACCATTGACCACCGTTTCGCGGCAAAGCGTCAAATACAACGTGCAGAGTTCTTGAGTCTCTCGATCGGAATACACCGTGACGGAATTGTTTAACATGTCCTGCCCTAAGCCATATATTGTTTAATAAATATAATTTTGAGTTTCTCTCTCACTCAAATGTATATATATGATTTAATAAATAAAAACCTTAGGTTTTGCGAACATTTATAGATTCTTATTAAAGGTTAAAAATATGTAAAAAAATTATGTATAAGGTTATTAATAGGTATCAAATTATTACCTGTGTGTGTAGATGAACAAGAGGTTTCACCTAAAGCACAACACAATATTTGATTATTTTCCTAATGGGCATTAACTTCAAACAACAAAGATCTTTAAAATTTTACACAAATAAATTTACTGGCAATGCGTTTCTTTTAAATATCATCAAATATTATTAAACAGACCTTACTGCAATGATATGAGTTATTGAATGAGAGGGTTTGGCTCATCAGTAGTGAACCCTCTCAGCGGTTTCGCCAAATTAATCTCTAGACCGCTCTACTATTGTATTGGACTGGTTTTGTTATATACCTTGCATTTTCTATGGAAGGCAGCTTAGGGGTGTTTAGTGAACTATGGACATAAGTTTATGGGTCTGTAGAGGTACATACATATAATTTCAAGGTATTGCATCGAGCAAAGCTCTTCCGCAAAATATGTTTTCATAACCAATATATATTAGTAAATTAAATTTTATTGCCATCTATCGTTAAATTTTTCCACAAATAAATTTACTGGCAATGCGTTTCTTTTAAATATCATCAAATATTATTAAACAGACCTTACTGCAATGATATGAGTTATTGAATGAGAGGGCTTGGCTCATCAGTAGTGAACCCTCTCCAGTAAGGTCTGTTTAATAATATTTGATGATATTTAAAAGAAACGCATTGCCAGTAAATTTATTTGTGTAATATTTTAACGATAGATGGCAATAAAATTTAATTTACTAATATATATTGGTTATGAAAACATATTTTGAGGAAGAGCTTTGCTCGATGCAATACCTTGAAATTATATGTATGTACCTCTACAGACCTATAAGCTTATGTCCATAGTTCACTAAACACCCTAAGCTGCCTTCCATAGAAAATGCAAGGTATATAACAAAACCAGTCCAATACAATAGTAGAGCGGTCTAGAGATTAATTTGGCGAAACCGCTGAGAGGGTTCACTACTGATGAGCCAAGCCCTCTCATTCAATAACTCATATCATTGCAGTAAGGTCTGTTTAATAATATTTGATGATATTTAAAAGAAACGCATTGCCAGTAAATTTATTTGTGTAAAATTTTAACGATAGATGGCAATAAAAAAAAAAGATCTTTAATTTGAAAAGTATTAAGGTAAATGTCTATTAGACTTTTCATTGATATTAGAAGGTCATTTTCATAGGTGTTAATTAGTTTGCATTAAATAATTTTTATAAAAGAAAATACAGGGTGATCCAAAAGTCCCGCACAACTTTAAAAATTAATAACTCCGCGATTATTTGCGCTAGAGCAATGCAGTAAACACCATTGTGTTCAGAATGCAATGGGATTTTTATGGCAAATAATGAAAAATTCGAAATTGATTTTAGTTACAACTTTATTCGCTAGAGATGGCGCCCTACCAGAATCAGCGATTCAGCGGCCAAATTGTTTGATAAATTGAAAAATATAACTGAACGACACGTATTTTTACTTTTTGAATACCAGGAAAGAACCCTAATAATATCAAATGATAAATTAATAAAACACCATTTCGCCAAAAGTTAGAAGAATTGGTTGACGATTTTTAAATACAAGCTGAGATATGTAAAATAGGTATATGCAAATTAAAACATGTAGCAAAAAAAATTATATTTGAGATGGAGTTTTGTGAAATAAATTGAATGTTTGAAAATAACTACTGATATCAATACACGATTTTTGAAATGTTAATATACACTGCGTGACATTGAAAATGGAACACCAAGAAATAGTGGCCAGAAAGTGATAAAACTCGGCAGACAGAGAGAGACAGGGACGAACAATAAGTGATCTTTATTTCAAAATGATAGTCATAATACAGAGCGAGAACGGCGTCGGCTTAGTAGCAAGTAGGACCACCGCGGACGGCGATGCACGCATCAACACGTCTAGGTAGAGAGTCAATCAGAGTACGGATGGCGTCCTGAGGGATGGCTCTCCATTCCCTCTCAACCATTTGCCACAGTTCGTCTTCTGAACGCGGCTGTGGCAAGGCATGCAAACGGCGTCCAATGATGTCCCAGACGTGCTCGATTGGTGAGAGATCAGGAGAGTACGGTGGCCAGGGAAGCATCTGTACATCTTGCAGAGCTTGTTGGCTAATGCGAGCGGTGTGCGGTCGGGCGTTATCCTACTGATAAAGGGCATTGGGTACCCCCTGAAGGTAGGGGAGTGTCACCGGTCGCAGCACATCATCAACGTATCGTTGGGCCGTCATATGCCCTGAATACGAAGTAAAGGTGGCCTGGAATCATACGCGATTGCGCCCCAAACCATGATTCCACGTTGTCGCACGGTGGGGCGTTCCACAATTGCTGCCGGATTGGACCTTTCTCCACGTCGACGCCACACGCGTACACGGCGACTATCACTGGACAAGCAGAAACGCGACTCATCTGAGAACACGACCCTGTGCCATTCCGTCATTCACGTCGATCTAGCCCGGCACCATTCCAAACCTTGGCGCCTATTCGGTGGGGTCAATGGCAGTCTTCTTAGCGGACGGCATGAGTGCAAGCCATTAGCAACCAATCGACGGGAAATGGTTCTGGTCGAGATGGAATGATCTAGGGTGTCTTGCACATGTTGCAGGATGGCGGTACAAGTGGCTTGTGGGGCCGCCACTGCTTGTCGAAGGATACGCCGATCCACACGTGCTGACGTCACTCTGGTTGCACCGACATTCCTATAAATTGCCACATTTCCTTGTTCCAACCATCTTCTCCACAGTCGGTGCACCGTGGACGCACCAAGGTGTGTATCAGCTGCGATTTGACGTATGGACCAACCTGCCCTTTTCAATCCGATCACCATGCCCCTCGTAAAAGCGTCTGTCTACTTGAACTGCCTCCGTTTACGATGACCTGGCATTCTCTGTTATTACACGTGTCTTTTGACACAAGAACAAAATTTCTACAATGATTTTCCTTGAAGAAATAACGACACGAATACTGTCCTTTCTGCAAGTTCCTTCCCTTATATCTTACTCCATGTACGCACGAGAGCTGCGCATTTTACATCATTTGCATAACTCGGTTAGGCGCGTCTACCCTGAAATTTGCATAATTTTCTGGCCACTATTTCTTGGTGTTCCATTTTCAATGTCACGCAGTGTAGTACCAAAAATTATGATGGCACTACTAATAGGATTTCGTGCTATAAGGAATGTATAGTTTCTTGACTAATTGTCGACACTTGACTATTTAACTGGATATTTGTCATGATCCAAGATTGGAATATAGAGGGGAGTGACAAAATATATTTGTCGTACTTTATTCCAAATATCCTATGGGTTTGTCAAATGTTATCATTGTTTATTATACTGTACATAATTTTGAAAATGTATCCCCTCAAAAAAAATCATTTTTAAATCGACCTTTTGCGTTGAAAAACGTGGTAGTAAAATTATTTTGTATTATTTTTTGCGCAAAATATCTAAAGTTGGGGGGGGAGGATACAGAGATTATTCCTTTTGCTATTTCTTCTAATGAGCGAAAAGCGATAAACTAAACATAGGGGTAAAATTGTGTATACCAGTGTTATTCGAGAAGTTTTAACACTTTGCCCTGCACGACAAAATATAAAATGTGGGCAAATGAAAAACAAAAAAATTACTGTTTACAGAAAAAAAGAGTCAAGATGTGAGGAGAGCATTTATTATTCCCATAACCCAAAACAAAGAGCTGCAAAATATAACGTATGAGGTAACTTCCTTCTCTCTTGTATTAGGTCACAATCCTTGCTCAATGTGGCCCCCTTCATTCTCAAACACCGCCTCCAGACGATAGATGACAGAATGGTCATAATTAAATAGTTGAAATTTATAAAACCTGCCATCTGATAGAAGCCTTCAACATGGCCAATGTGGTAGGCCGGCATCGATAAAAACGCAACTTAAAGTACCCCCATAACCGAAATTGTAAGGCGTCAAGTCTGGTGATATTGGGGGACACTGGTATATAAAGTGGGGACTTATCAACGAATTCCACCGAAAGTATCCTTCAGCAATTGTTTGGCACCGCGGGAGATATGAGGAGGTCCTCCATCTTGCATGAATGTTATTTCGCTTAGTGCTTGTCTGTCCTGCAATATGGGAATAACCTTTTCTCTCAAAAGTTGAACATAACGTTCACCAGTTACAAAAACGCTTTTAAAAGTTCTTCCATTAATTAAAAAAAAAAAATGGCCCAATAATAAAAGAAGAAGTGAACCCACACAAAACTGTAACTCTGTGCTGATGAAGTGGTATTTCTGTAAAAATCCTAGGGTTTTCTGTTGCCAAAATGAGGCAGTTTTGAATGTTAAATTCTCCCTTTAGATAAAAGTGAGCATCATCTGTTCTTAGAACATTTGACAGCCAGTTTTCGTTAATATCAATTTGCCGGAAAACCCATGCAGCGAATTCTTGACGCTTCTCAAAATCGCTGACTTTCAACTTGTGAAAACTTTGAATTTTGTTAGGATATTTTTATAGAAAAATTATAAATGTGTGTTCTCTCCAAACTGTTCCATACGAAATCCCCGTTTGTCGAGAAACTTGTCTAGCACTTACTTCTCCATACGTGGATAGCGTTTCAATAGCTTCAGCATTCTGCAAAACCGTAACAGCCACTGACTTGCATGTCGATGGTTTACCACTCCGAGGTTTTGCTTCCAGAGATCCAGTTTCCTCAAAACTTTTAATCAATCGCTTTAGAGAGTAGCAACTCATTGGTCCTTTACCGCTTCGAATATCTTTAAAGAAACGAAACGCTCGTAAAGCTTCAGTGGCAGATTCTGAATCACCATTTAAAAAATTCACCAAGAGTGCTTTATCCTGTAGTGACGGCATTCCAGGGGGAAGGGGAGAAGTTCGACCGCACCTCCTTACGGTCCCCCCTGGACCCTTGGAATATTTGACCAAATTCTGGTTCGTTTCCAAGATGACTAACGTTGCAACGGCACCCATTTTCAAATGAAGAGCAAAACTGATATCTCCAGTAATGCTACCGCGTCCGGGGTAACCGCCGCGTCAGGAGCTGCAGCTCGAGATCATGATGAGAAATCTACTACGAGGACACAATTCAATCTACTACAACTCAATATAAATGGTACCCAGAGGAAAATAAAGAGCTGACTTGTCTTCTCTGTGACAACAATGTACATATTAATTGTCCTCAGGAGACAAAATGAATCAGAATCTGCGATTCAATATCAAAGATTATACAACACTACGAATGGACAGACCGGGAAAATTCGAAGTTGGACTTGCCGTTTTTATTAAAGGAAATCGCCTATAATCAGAGTAAGCCTAGAGAAAGCACAACAGAAGCTCAGGCAATAGAAATCTATCTTACAGATAAAACAATTCCAATCATAAATGTTTATCACCACGATAATACTAGCATCAATACAGGCCTGATAGAGACATTAAGTGAAGCGTCTTCGGATATCGCAATCATACTTGGTGATTTTAACGCCGAAAGACCAACTTGGGGATCACCTGTCCAGGATAACAAAGGTCAGCAGGTTGAGGACATGCTAACCGACCTCGACCTTACGCCGTTAAATAACGAAAAGAACACCTATCTATCCAAGTCCACAGGCACAGAATCCGCAATAGACATAACAGCGATAAATTACAACATCGCACCCACAACAAAATGGAAAATACTGAAAAGTGCAATCAGTGACAACAGACCAATTTTAACAACCCTAAAATTCAAAATTGAGAATTTTCAACAGAATGAAAGAACACTGGAAGAAAAATTACAGAAATGCTTGAAGAACTGTGCAACGAAGAATTAAATCACAGAACGATTGACAAAAAATTGGAAAAATTCTCTTTGAACATATCCAAAGCTGCAAAAGTATCGATACCTAGAGGTAGACGTAAAGACCTGTGAATACTTTACTGGAAGGACCACAATATCGAGGCAATGATTGCAGAGAGAGACAATAAAAATGAACTTCTTAAAACAAATAAAACAGAAGAAATCATAAAGGAACTCATTGAAATTAGTCACAAAATAGAACAAGAAATTTGGATATTCAAACAAGAAAAATAGGCAGAATTCTGCGAAGAAAATGGATCCAAAAAAGGAAAGCCATCACTGGAATATAATTAGTGTTATAAAACAATCAAAACCAACACTAATCCTTCAATACTCCAACCGATATGAACAGCGAGAACGAACAAACAGATGGCTGACATAATTGCTGAATATCTTTCAAGCACTTCCAAACTCAGCTATACGAATGAAGGCAGGACTCTAAAAAATAATATAAACAAGTTAGTTAAACAAGCAAGAAATGACCATCAACAAGATATTTACTCGAGAGACTTCACACTGAATGAGCTAAATTCATCAATAGGAAAGTTAAATCCAAGATGTCACCTGGAGATGCTCTAATCTTTGGTCAAATGATTAAACACTTTGGAGACGAAGCTAAAAATAAACTCCTACGAATACTGAACATTTCATGGCAAACTGGTAAACTACCAAAGAATTGGAAGATATCAATTATAGTGCCAATACTGAAACCAAACAAAGATGCTAAGGAATGCAAGAACTATCGGCCAATTGCTCTTACCAGCATACTTTGTAAAATAACAGAATGAATTATCCACTCTAGGCTCATAGTCTGGCTCACTAACAATAATAAAATAAACTTCTACCAAACTGCCTAAAGATCCAGACACTGTACAACTGATAAACTGTTCTACTTCTGTAAATCAATAATAGATTTCTAGGAAAAACCGCCAAAGAAGACAACGGCCGTATTCCTGGATATGACCTCAGCTTTTGATCGAGTGTAGAAATTATTTGAAAGGCTGCACATCATCGGGATAAGAGGAAAAACCTTAATCTGGATTACAGACTTCTTAAGGGGAAGAAGGATAAAGGTTCGGGTCAATGGAACATTTTCCAAGGACCGAAGAACATGGGCTGGTGTACCTCAGGGATTTGTGCTCAGTCCTCTACTCTTCTCGCTATATATTAACTCTTGTTTATGTAAATAGATGAATATTATTTGTATTATTTAAAGCCTCATTATGTAAAAATATATGTATTTATAAATTGGACATATGTTGTTGGCCATGGTCAAGTTTGAGCTCTTGTACGTCTAATTACGACACAACAAAAGTGGCGACGAGGATGCGCGATCTACAGCGCCAGTAAAAAGCTGAGGAAAACGGCGTCTATGCAAGTATAACAACTACATCTTTTAAACAAATCTGACTCTCAGATTATGGAGAGGAAAAATAGGAAAATGGGTTAAGATTACATCTTTAAACTATCTGGATCAAGAAAACAAAGGAGTAGAAAAGATCAGCATTACAAGTTCAAAGTTAATAGTACCTTTTAGATGCTATAGCCCAGTGGAGGACACTTCGATATTTTTGTACAAAAATTTGAGGCTTTCTTTTTGGCATCTGAAGGAGGAGATGAAAGTGCTGATTTTTACCTCGCTACCAGATTCTGAAACTTTGAAGCAGGGAAACGACATTTTCTTCCTGGTCTAATGAAAGATCAACCCTATGATACTATCATTCAAAGAATTAAGCTGCATTTGGATCCAAAGAAGAAAGTGATACCACAGCTATGCAGATTTTTAAAGATAATTCAACAGGAAGGAGAATCAATTTCGGAATATCTTAGAGAATTGAAACATTTAGCAATAAATTGTAATTTCGGCGATATGCTGGGAACCATGATGCGAGACCGTTTTGTGGTTGGAATCAAGTTGGAAAGCCTGCAAAAGAACCTACTACAAGAAAACGACGATGTCACCCTGGATAAGTTTTGCAGTGGCGATCTCGTTCGAACTGGCGGAGATAAATACAAGAGAATTACAAGATAAATTAGTGGCCAAGATATCCCCTGTGAATGGGAAAGATAAAAAATGGGAGTACAATAATAGTATGGTGCAGCATAGGCTTTGCAGGCAAAGGGGAGAAATAATGTGTTATAGATGTGGTGAAAGACATTCACACGTGGCCTCTGTTTGCCCTCATAGAACAAAGACTTGTTTTAAAATGTAAAAAAACTGGGTCATTTAAGTAGGGTCTGCAAAGCTAGTAAAAAAATGTGGGGATGTAAATTTGTACAAGAGGACTCTATATATTCTGTACAGGACGAAACTGATGCCACAATAAATTTAACAGTAGATGATTATTCTTTGTGCTTTACAATAGATACAGGGAGTCCAGTTACGTTAATACCTAAATATATTTATAAGCTTTATTGGCAAGGTAAAAAATTATTTCCAAGAAATTTAAGATTAAAATCCTTTTGTGGTAAATAAATAGAGATTATAGATCAAAGAAATGTTTTTGTAAAAGAAGCCAACCAATATTTACGATTAACAGTTGTAAATGAAAAAATCCAGGTAATTTTATTAGGAAAAGAATGGCTTAAACAGTTGAAACTTGATTATTCTATATTGTTTAGCATTAAAATTTTAAATAATGAATATAATAGAAATATATTTAAATATATAAAATTTTGATGGATAGGTATGCAGATTTGTTTAACAAAGATTTGGGCTGTCTAAAAGGCGTTAGAATAAATTTTAATTTAAAAAAGGATGTGACTCCTGTGTTTTGTAAGGCCAGAAGTTTACCTTTCTCTCTAAAAAACAAAGTAGAGAATGAAATTGGTCGTTTAGTGAATTCTTGCATTTTATAACCTATAGTTCATGCATATTGGACCGATCCAATAGTACTGGCATCAAAAAAGGATGGTAGTGTAAGGATATGTGGTGATTTTAGATGTACAGCTAATAAAGTAATAGAATTAGATAGGTATCCCATTCCATCGATCGATGAGATATTTTCAAAATTATCTACAAGCACCGTACTTTCGACTCTAGACCTATCACAGGCTTACTTACAAGTAATGTTAGCGGAAGAAGCCAAAGCTGTTGTTAATATAAACACAACAAAGAGGTTGTTTTCTTATAAAAGACTACCATATGACGTAGCGGTAGCACCAAATAAATTTCAGAGGATTATGGAAGGCCTATTTTCTGATTTGCCAGGTGTAGCCTGCTACATAGATGATATTTTGGTTGCAGGAAAAGACTTTGAAGATCATGAACAAAAGTTGGATCTAGTTTTTAGATGATTGCTAGAAAAAGGTTTCAAGTTAAACAGATATAAATGTAAATTTAAAAAGAAATCGGTGGAATATTTAGGGTTTAAAATGGATAAATATGGACTGCATCCCTTAGAAAATAAAATTAAAGCAGTGATAGAGGTGCCTGAACCTAAATCATGTTTCGCAATTGAGATCTTTCATAGGACTCTTAATTTATTATTATGGATTCATAAAGAATATAGCAAACATTTTAGCGCTATTCTATCAACTTTTGAATAAAAATTGTAGATGGAATTGGACGAAAAAATATCCAATGTTATTTTAAAAATGTAAATCATTATTAATGGACTATGGACTAGGCGTAATTCTGAGTCATAGAAATGATAGAAAGGAAGAATGCCCTATAGCTTTTGCTTCTAGTACATTAACTGAAGCGGGAAAACGTTTCTCTCAACTAGAAAAGAAAGCGTTGAGCATAACTTTTGGCGTTGAGAAATTAAGACAATACTTACTGGGACGAAAATTTGTATTGGTCACAGACAACCGACCCTTAATTCATATATTTTCACTTCATAAACCAATTCCCATATGTGCATCATCCAGAATTAAAAGATGGTCCTTAAAATTAGCCGCATTTAATTATACCGTGGAATTTCGAAAAACTAGTGATAATTCTAATGTTGACGCATTTTCACGTCTTCCTTTTGAATCGAGTGTCAGGGAGTCTCTTGATGAAGACCAGGTACTTCTTCTTAGGAAGTCGAATGAGGTACCGTTCTCTTTTATGGAGGTGGCTAATGAGACGCCCTAAGATAAAATACTGTCTATAGTATTAAGGAATGTTAGAGAAGGCAACTGTGTGTGTGGAAATTCACAAGGGTACCGAGAGAAAACCTACTAGCTCCTCATTATAAGATCAATGAGGAATTAAGTTTGGAGTTTGGTTGTCTTCAATGGCGTGAAAGAGTGGCAATTCCCCAAAAATTAAGATCTTTAATTTTAAATGACTTGCATGAAATACACATGGGGGTTGTTAAAATGAAGATGATTGCCAGACGGTATTTTCTGGTGGCCAGGCATAGACAGTAACATCGAGGAGTTAACTTGAGAATGTAGAGTATGCCAAGAATCGGCAAGCATGCCCCCGGCTACCATCTCGGAATGGACTTGGCCCGAAAAACCGTTGCATCGATTTCATCTTGATCTAGCGGGTCCGTTCATGGGAAGAATGTTTTTGGTTCTCGTGGACGCATACTCAAAGTGGATAGAAATTTCTATCATCAAAGATATTATCAGAAAAACGATTATAAGTCATCTTAGAGAAATTCTCGCCAGAATTGGATTGCCCTAATTTTTTGTTACAGATAACGGAAGACAGTTTGTCTCCGGTGAATTCGAGCAATTTACCAAAATGAATGGTATATGGCACACTAAGACCAGTCCGTATAATCCTAGTACAAATGGTTTAGCTGAGAGATATGTAAGAGAGTTTAAAAATCTTTTGAGAAAGAATAATGGGAAGGATGATTTAGAGACGAATCTACAAAGTTTCCTATTTGCTCATAGAGCATTTCCCCAAACTGTAATAAAGGAATTCCCCGGCGGGGAACTGCTAATGAAGAGAAGTTTAAGATCAAGATTCTCGAATTTAATACCAAGATGGGAAATCCGCGAGAGGTATTTCATGAGGCCGTAAGAAGGCAGGAGCAGTTTACTACAGATTGCGAGGTTTTGTTTCTTCAACTATACAACTGGACCTAAACGGTAAAAAGGTACCATTTTGGAATTATTGAGCTACCGTCACAACCTTATAAGTTGCGAGGGCGTCGTGTATAAGAGGCATATCAATCAATTGCGACCTGTAAGAACAAACAAGTGGAGACAAGAAATTTGATACTTCCTCGAACATCAGGAGAGAAGCCTGTAGGTGGAAGTCAGAAATAAAGTGAAGAGGAGGTTCCAGAGGTTACATCAGGAAACAAGGAGGAGACTGCTTCTGTGCACGTACCCTCTTGCACTCCTATACCAGGGCCTGTTGCTGTTCACGTGCCCTCTTGCACTCCTAAACCGGAAGCTGCCGCTGTGCAAGTGCCCGTCCGCAGTCCTAGACCTCAGAGAGCCAGGAAACCCCTAGACCGACTGGAGTATTATTAAGGGGGGAGATGTGTTGTGTATGTAAATAGATGAAGATTATTTGCATTCTTTAAAGTCTCATTATGTAAGAATATATGTGTATATAAATTGGACATTTTTTGTTGGCCAAACGAAAAGAATCTGAGGCTCTTTATTGGACACGACAAAAACAACAACGGCATTCCAGCGTAAAATAAATCATCAGAGATAGATAAATATTTTTCAAATGAATTAAAATAAATATAATCGATACTGAGAGAGAGTTGAATTTAAAAAAGAATAGAAAATTATTATTTTCGAAATATAAATAGCTGAAGGATTCCAGCAAACCGCATCTAAAATATCATAGTTTTTTTTTTTGCTACATGTTTTAATTTGCATATACCTATTTTACAAATCTCAGATTGTATTTAAAAATCGTTAACCATTTCTTCTAACTTTTGGCGAAATGGTGTTTTATTAATGTATCATTTGATATTATTAGGGTTCTTTCCTGATATTCAAAAAGTAAAAATACGTGCCTTTCAGTTATCTTTTTCAATTTATAAAACAATTTGGCCGCTGAATCGCTGATTCTGGTAGGGCGCCATCTAGCGAATAAAGTTGTAACTAAAATTAATTTCGAATTTTTCATTATTTGCCATGAAAATTCCCATTGCATCCTGAACACAATGGTGTTTACCACATTTCTCTAGCGCAAATATTCGCGGAGTTATTAATTTTTAAAGTTGTGCGGGACTTTTGGATCACCCTGTATATTATTCAAATATTCTTACTTGTTGGAGAGGTTGATGATTCACCTGAAATAATGTCACTATCATTAGAGTATTTTCATTACCTCCCAATATATTTTAAATGTTCATTTTTTCAGAAGAAATTAGTTTGCATTATCCAATAATATATTTACTTCATCGTGGTAGCAAAATGACTGAATGATATGTATGAGGTAGAGATGAAGTCAATAAAATAGCCTGGATTATTTAGAATTTTCAGCATGTGAAGGACTTTAAATTTATTATCTGGATTTCATAAAGGAATATTGACATTCCAAAGTATTGTTATTCAAATGAATCATTAAATTGACACTCACTTGAAAGTGTAAATGGACTTGAAGATCCACCTGAAAACGCATCCTAAAGTTAACGGCAAATCTATACCATCAAAATATAATAAAATATTTGAGAAAATATTAATCACCTCAAAAGATATTGGTGCTATTAAAGGGTTTATCATTTCAATTATTTTATAAGTTTAAATAAAATTTTCATATCAAATGTGGAAATATATTGTTACACCAAATATGTCAGTTACTGTTTTCACCTAGACAAGTGTAGTGCTGAATATTCCCATCATTAGAAAAAGAGATGATTTAGGGTAAAAGAGATCTTTGAGCAGCCAAACTACAAGGTCAAGAGGCGAACATTTAATATAGTTTATGTTGTTGATGTTGGTCTCTCATATCGATTATCCTCTACTAACAAATTATAAATACAGTGGTACCTCGACATACGAGCCCCCCAACATACGAGTTTTTCGAGATACGAGCCGACGAGCAAGTGATTTTTTGCTTTTAGTTACGAGCGAAATTCGAGATACGAGTTCGTTTCGGTAGTAACACGCAGTCGCGCCATCACGATCAGTTAGCAGCGTGCTTCCGCTGTGATAAGTTGTGTTTTGTGTTCGCGTTTTGTGTTGCGTTTACATTTACAGTTTAGTTCATTTATTTTTATAACCATGGATCGGAAGAAAGTTTGTAAAAAGTCAAGTGCTAAGAAAAAGATGATGAGTATTGAATTAAAACGTGAAATTATAGAAAAACATGAGCAAGGTGTTCGAGTTGTTGACTTGTCGAGGCAGTATGGCCGTAGTACGTCCATGATATGTTCTGGGCTTAAACGGAAGGAGTCGATAAAGAGTGTAACGCCGGCTAAGGGCCTTACGATGGTTGCATTGGTTTTGAGGAGTCAGAGGAGGTTATTTCTACAAGTGAGATAAAGGAGATCTTAGGAATGTGGGAGAGAGTTTCAAAGTTCGTGGAAAAAAACACCCAGAAAAAGTTGCAACAGGTCGTGCATCTGACCTTTTTAATGACAATTGCCTAACTCATTTCCGGAACATTCTGAGAGGGAGGAAGAAACAAACCTCCTTGGACATGTTTTTTCTAAACGGCCTACAGGTGAAAACGAGAAAAATGTAGCGAAAAAGGCAAAGACCAGTGAGGATATCTAATTTATTTCTTTACATTCTCTTTTTTGTTTTTGTGCAATAAATATTTGATATTTATAAATACGTTTTTATTATTTAAAACCACGTAACAAAAATAACTGGGGTGACATTTGGAGGTTGGAACGGATTAATGGTAGTTCAATTGTTTTGTATGGGGAAATTTGCTTCGAGATACGAGTAATTCAAGATACAAGCAAGGTTGCGGAACGAATTATTTGTATATGTGTTTAAAATTTCTTTTAATTAGTTTCAGCATATATATTAATGGATGACTTTAATTTAAGTGTAACCACTTTATTTCTATTATTTTTAAATATTTCTCAAAATATTCATATGTCTTGCTTTACCTCCGGATTTCATATATTTATGTAAAGAGACCAGATAATAATATAACAGAGTTTAAAACACAATTAACTTCTCTATTACTATTCATAATATATTAGAAAGAAATACTTACTTGTGCATGTTTGTGAGATCGATGATTCACCTGAAATAGTGCCAATAAAATAAGAGTATTCTATTTTATATTAATCATTATATTTTATGGATTTTCATCTATATTTTTATTTATAAATAATATTGTACAACAATACACCAAATTCTCTCTCTCTCTCTCTACAGAAGAATATATAATTGAAAATGCAACTTGAGTTACAGTAAATATATATATAGGTCTAAGATTAAACACTATCATTAAACCTTTTTAGCGTATGCCTTTTTCCTTAGCTATAAGATAATTTATTGATACTTTGTCAAATATAAATATATTAACATATATATATATAGATGGAAATTTGCCGGGAGGAATTTAATCCATGGAAGCAATGGTCGCCTCTTCCGTCAAAATAAACGTCAGAAACACGCCATCTATTGACCGTCGCCGCAACTAGCGGCATCGGGTCGGTGACAAAGCCGCAACACCAACATTAGCCCGAAACCATGGTCTCTAGGTGGACGCTTATCAGTTTGCCAAAGTTGGTGTTGCGGCTTTGTCACCGACCCGATGCCGCTAGTTGCGGCGACGGTCAATAGATGGCGTCAGTTTCTGACGTTTATTTTGACGGGAGAGGCGACCATTGCTTCCATATATATATTTATAGTAAAAAATAAGAAATTAGTGTTAAAATAATACATGTGTATGTGGAGGGACTAGAAGATTCACCTTGCATCGAAATCAATCTTCAATTATTTTTTATAATGAATTAACTTCAAATATAGCAAAATATACTATATTCAGGTTTGTCAGAAAAATATATATTTTGTGACAAGAAGTAAATAAAAGTTCTTTTTGAATGAAAGGTAATTAATATTATGCAATATCAAAATTTTAATGATTTTTCGTGTGAGAAAAATGACTTGGCAAGAAGTATCGATGAGAGTAAAGTTCAAAATGACATGTCATTTGTTTGAAAATTAGCAGATGAAATATGTTTCAATCATTTTCCTAAGAATAATTTCTTGAATATAAAACAAGGCTTTTTCTATCAATTTCACTCATATAAATCTATATATATATAATTGAATGTCTGTCTGTTTGTTTGTACTCTATAGATTCAAAAACCATACATCCAATCGCCGTGAAATTTTGGGATATTATTAGGTATATCACCGGGAAGGTTTTTGAAAAATAATTTCATGAATATCTTGAATATCCTTAGAGTTATTTGCAGATTTGTAGATTTAACTCGCAAGCAGCGCCCCCATTGTGACGATGATAACAAGTTTTCTTATCACTAAGTTTGTTATCTTAAATATTATTTATCAAAAGTAAGATTATCTCAGGATGATACGGCAATGTGACACGGGAAAAAATGTTCACTAGATAAAACTATGATTTTCTATATGATATAAAAAGCCAACAATGAAGAGTGAATGTAATATAAAAAGCCAACAATGAAAAATGAATGTAAGATAAAAAGCCAACAATGAAGAGTGAATGTAATATAAAAAGCCAACAATGAAGAATGAATGTAAGATAAAAAGCCAACAATGAAAAGTGAATGTAAGATAAAAAGCCAACAAAGAAGAGTAAATGTAATATAAAAAGCCAACAATGAAGAATGAATGTAAGATAAAAAGCCAACAATGAAGAGTAAATATAATATAAAAAGCCAACAATGAAGAGTGAATGTAAGATAAAAAGCCAACAATGAAGAGTAAATGTATTATAAAAAGCCAACAGAGTGAATGTAAGATAAAAAGCCAACAATGAAGAGTGAATGTAATATAAAAAGCCAACAATGAAGAATGAATGTAAGTTAAAAAGCCAACAATGAAGAGTAAATCTCTCTATATATATATAAAAGTCAATTTCTGTCTGTCTGTCTGTTTCGCGATAAACTCAAAAACTACTGAACCAATTGGTACCATATTTTGCATGTCGCTTTTTATAAACCTAAGGAAAATTTTCGGCTGCATTTTGATTAGTATTTTTGGCTATTTCTTTTTTTTTTTTTCATTTGAAGAACTTTTTTTTACGCGGACTAATCCGGAATGGAATGAATACCTAAATATGGCCATTTTTTTAAGCATCGGTGGTTCAGTGGTAGAATGCTCGCCTGCCACGCGGGCGGCCCGGGTTCGATTCCCGGCCGATGCATTTTTTTTTTTACAATTTTTAAAACTCATTTATATTATCTTATATATATATATAATTGAATGTCTGTCTGTCTGTACTCTATAGATTCAAAAACCATACATCCAATCGCCGCGAAATTTTGGGATATTATTAGGTATATCACCGGGAAGGTTTTTGAAAAATAATTTCATGAATATCTTGAATATCCTTAGAGTTATTTGCAGATTTGTAGATTTAACTCGCAAGCAGCGCCCCCATTGTGACGATGATAAACAAGTTTTCTTATCACTAAGTTTGTTATCTTAAATATTATTTATCAAAAGTAAGATTATCTCAGGATGACACGGCAATTTATTTGCGACAAGAATAATGATACAATTCCAAGGCGAAGATACTATTCCTTTAACTTCCAATTACCGAAGGAACCAATTAATATTGATTTTATTCAACTTATCGAGTATTTCTCAAGGGACCGGGAAAAAATGTTCACTAGATAAAACTATGATTTTCTAATTTAGAAAATTAGGAAAGACAAAATTCAGGATGACAAGGCACACAGGGACCGGGAAAAATGTTCACTTTATCGAGAGATTCAAATTTACGAGTTTCAAATTATCAAAATATATCTTTTTTTATTTTTAATAAGTTTTTAGAGAATTGTTTTAACAAATGTTCGCTAGACAAACCTTTACTCGGGTAAAACCCCGGGCGAAGCCGAGTACGTTTTATAAGTTTAAAGAGAATTGTTTTAACAAATGTTCGTTAGACAAACATTCACTCGGGTAAAACCCGGGCGAAGCCGGGCACATCCGCTAGTATAAATATATAATAAAAAATATAATGTAATGAATATTATTATCATTATTATCATAATAGTCTATGTTCCGGAAAATTATTTTCAATAATATTTGTTAGGCAAACTTTCACTCAGATAAAACCCGGGCGAAGCCGGGTACACATCCGCTAGTATATAAATAAAAATATCTAGAGATATACTACATGATTTCAGCCAAAAAGCCGAGAAACGATATTTTATATATAGAGATGACCTGGCTTCGTGTGTCTTCTTCTCGAGTGAATGTTTTGCTGGTAGAATTTTGTTCCTGCCTACTGAAAATTATTATCTTGCTTCGCCCCTGGTCTCCTTTAGTGAATATTCCCCTAAAGAATTTTGTAAATGTCCATAAAGCATGATGCAGCAATATTGTCATCATCATTTCTAACTAAAAATTATTGTTGCTCAGTACTTGGTTAATTATCATTTTTCTTGGTTAAATCGCGACAAAAACTCTTCCAGATTTAACTCTCTGGCCTGTTCAAATTTCAGCGAGATTAGTTACATATTGAGGGCGTGCATAACCGACAAATATATATATGTTCCCGGCTTCGCCCGGTTTTACCCGAGTAAAAGTTTGCCTAACGAACATTTGGTTAAAACGATTCTAGCAAACTTCCAATCCCTACTGAATCTGCACATGTCTATACTCTCGATAAATTGAATTTTTTTCCCGGTCCCTTTAAAAATATTCGATAAGTTGAATAAAATAAATTTTAATTGGTCCACTCGGTAATTTGAAATTGAAGGAATAGTATCTTGCCACAAACGAACATTTGTAAATTACTGTATTTAGCGAATGAACCCGGCCTCGGCCGGTTTTTACCCGAGTAAAAGTTTGCCTAACGAACATTTGTTAAAACGATTCTAGAAAACATCCAATCCACCTATATATAGATTTATAAAACGTAAATAAATATAAATATTGTTATATGCGTCAAATATATTTTTGAAACATAATTTTAAAAATATATTTATTAAATTTTAAAAATAAAATATTGTTACGTTTATGAATTTTATAATTAACTAGCAGTGATATAATCCGAGTGAAAGTTTGCCTAACGAATATTATTGATAATAATATTCCTGAACATACAGAATATTATGATAATAATAATAATAATATTCGTTACATTATCTATATATATATATAATTGAATGTCTGTCTGTCTGTTTGTCTGTACTCTATAGATTCAAAAACCATACATCCAATCGCCGTGAAATTTTGGGATATTATTAGGTATATCACCGGGAAGGTTTTTGAAAAATAATTTCATGAATATCTTGAATACCCTTAGAGTTATTTGCAGATTTGTAGATTTAACTCGCAAGCAGCGCCCCCATTGTGACGATGATAACAAGTTTTCTTATCACTAAGTTTGTTATCTTAAATATTATTTATCAAAAGTAAGATTATCTCAGGATGACACGGCAATTTATTTACGACAAGAATAATGATACAATTCCAAGGCGAAGATACTATTCCTTTAACTTCCAATTACCGAGGGAACCAATTAATATTGATTTTATTCAACTTATCGAGTATTTCTCAAGGGACCGGGAAAAAATGTTCACTAGATAAAACTATGATTTTCTAATGTTGAAAATTAGGAAAGACAAAATTCAGGATGACAAGGCACACAGGGACCGGGAAAAAAAATGTTCACTTTATCGAGAGATTCAAATTTACGAGTTTCAAATTATCAAAATATATCTTTTTTTTTAAATAAGTTTTTAGAGAATTGTTTTAACAAATGTTCGCTAGACAAACCTTTACTCGGGTAAAACCTCGGGCGAAGCCAGGTACGTCCGCTAGTCTATATATATAAAATTGAATGTCTGTCTGTGTGTGTGTGTGTGTGTGTGTGTGTGTGTCCTCTATGGATTCAAAAACCATACATCCAATCGCCGTGAAAATTTGGGATATTATTAGGCATATCCCCGGAAAGGTTTGCGAAAAATAATATCTTGAATATCTTTAATATCCTTAGAGTTATTTGCAGATTTGTAACTTTAACTCGCAAGCAGCGCCGCCATTGAGACGGAGATAGGCTTAGGTTTGCTGCTCCTGATGACCTTGGGTCTGCCCCACCCCGTGAGAGAATGGATTCGCCCGGCCGCCGGCCGACAGTCCAAGTACCCACCGACCAATCAGGGCAGAGTTGGTGACACAGCTATGCCAAGTAGACAAGAAAAAAAGCCTCGCGGGAGCTTGCCCAAGATGACCTCCGGGAACTTCGTCCATCTTCCATAAACGACCATGAATTTATTCAACCTTATCGAGTATTTTTCAAGGGACCGGGAAAAAATGTTCACTAGATAAAACGATGATTTTGTAATGTAGAAAATTAGGAAAGACAAAATCAGAATGACACGGCACACAGGGACCGGGAAAAAATGATCACTTTATCAGTTTCAAATTATCAAAATATATCTATTTCTTTTTATAAGTTTATAGAGAATTGTTTTAACAAATGTTCGTTAGACAGACCTTTACTCGGGTACCGATTAATATTGATTTTATTCAACTTATCGAGTATTTTTCAAGGGACCGGGAAAAAATGTTCACTTTATCGAGAGATTCGTTAAACAAACCTTTACTCGGGTAAAACACGGGCGAAGCCGGGTACATCCGCTAGTATTAAATAAAACTTACTTGGAGGTGTAAAAGTACTGGAAGTACTGCCTGAAAATATTATTTCAGATTTAAATTAATTATACCGAATATTCTAATTTGATCAATATTATTTTTTTGGCTAATACCGTGATTATTCATAAATAAGCATAATATCACCTAAAGAGACAGCCTACAAATATGCCCGAATAATTTGATGAACTAACTTTATAATATTTTTCCATTTGTTGACAACATTCTGTTATGTTCAGAGAGATCAACAAATTTAACCTACTTGTGAATCATTTTAAAAATGGTATTTGAGTAAGAGAATAGTAATATATTTATAAATGAATCATGGCCACATTATTGTAAAAATTAAGACCAAATACTACCTAAGAATTATGGTTTCAAGTCAATAGGGTGATTTTTTTAAATAAATCAACTTTCTAACATCAAATATTAAGTTCACAGAACTTGTAATAGATATAATGAAGGTGAATTGTTGATTAATATATTATGTTCAAGTAGACAGATATATTATTTATGGGTTTTTCTCAAAAAAGCACAAACATCTCGAATATCAGTTTATAATCATTATTGATATCTGTGTAAAAAGAAAATTTAAAAAATGTCAAATAATAATTTTGAATTTATATATATATATATTCTATAGGTAGTTCTTCAATGATGGTATGATTAATTTTTTTTCAGAAAAATGCGATTCATTTAGGTAATATTTCTCATTACAATAATCTAGATGTATTTATTAGTGCCCATATTGCATTATAAACCAAATCCTTTCATCTACAGAGGTGAATAAAAGTTAAAACCTTTGAAGTTTCATCTTACATCAAAACAAAATAAATTATTTCATTTAATGAATTAACTTCGAATACATCATAAAATATACTGAAATGATGGTTTTCTGAAATTTACCTTAATGATGAAAAGAGGTATTCTAAATTTTTATTTTATTTAAAAGTTATTTAATAATATGCCATATCAAAAATAAAAAGACCTCATCGTGGTAGCAAATTGACTGGGAGGAAAGGATTGATAAGAGTAATGGTCAAAGTGACATTGCATTTGTTCAGAAATCAGAAGATTGAATATTTTATTTATTATATAATTTCCCTAGAAGTATATTTAATTAAATATATAGCAAAGCATTGTATATCAATATCACTCATATAAAAGGTGAATAAAACTTACTTGGCGGTGAAAAAGGGCTGGAAGTACTGCCTAAAAACATTATTTCTGTTGTTAATGTTGTTCTTTGTGCCTCTTTTATCACGTAGACTGAAACTGAACTAAGCTCTTTATTTATTAGCTTATCTTTTATAACATGGTTATATATCTAAGAATGTTTACCAGTCGAGTCTGCCGTGTAGCCGGATCAACTTGTCAGTTCAATCATAACATGTTCCCTTTAAACAAAAATAAAAAAGGATTGCAGTTCTCCTAGTCTCTATAACGCAAAGGTTTTCTCGCTGTTCTACCACTGCGGGTTCGCACACTAGGAGAAGTAGATGATTCTTCACCTTTCTTGGCAACGTCCTCCCTTGGATCATATGCTCTTCTGTTTTCAGAAGTGGGTCTTCCATGATCTTGTATGTTGTCATCCATGGCTGTCCCTGCTTGAGATCCAGGAATGCTTGAACTTTGAATTGTTGGGGCAGAATCTTCTACACTGAACTTTCTCGGTCTAAGGTGAGACCTGTTCCTGCGGTATTCAGACCCACTTGGTGTTTTCACCATATATGAGCGTGGAGTTTCATGCTTTGCGGTCACTGTTGCCGGAACCCATTTTCTATGCCTTTCCTGCAACATGATGTTGTCTCCTACTTCCAAAGGTCTCAAAATTCTCTTTGGACTTCCTGCATACTTTTGTTGATGGTCTCTCAATTTTTGGTAATTCTTAGTTGTGTCAAACAGTGGTTTCAACTGTTGTCGGGTGTATGTCGAAAGAGTTCTCACAGATCTTCCCATAAGCATTTGGGTCGGAGATGGCACGTCATACTTAGTTGTGTTGTTGAACTCCATCAAAGCCAGATTGGGATCTCTTTCTGACTTCACAGCTTTAATTATCAGTCCTTTGATGGTTTGAATTGTCCTCTCAACTTGTCCATTGGATCTTGGATATTTAGGACTGGAGGTTTGGTGTTTGAATTCATATTTCTGAGCAAATTTTTGAATCCAGTAGAGTTAAAAGGGGGTCCATTATCCGAAACTAGAGTTCTTGGAATTCCATGAGTCCTGAAAATGGTTTTCAACTGCATGATGGTTTCAGTTTCTCTTTTGCTTGATAATTTCCGGATTTCAACAAACTTTGAGTGGTAATCGACAACCAATATGGAGCTGGTTCCACTCACCTCCATGAAATCTACAGCATTTTTTCCCATGTAAATTCAGGGATTTCATGAGCTATTCTTGACTCCTCAGGATTCTTTCTTGAATATTCCTGACATGTTCTGCACTTTTCCACTTCATTTTCTACTTGTGTTATCATGCCGGGTCTTGCTTTTTCTTTGGAACCTGCTGTGCTCTGGTGTGATGAATGAACAACCTGCATGATTTCTTTTCGAAGAGTCGATGGCACCATGATGCAATTTCCTTTGTAAACAATTCCGTCACTCACATGAATTTCATCTTGAAATTGCCAGTAGGGTTTTGCTTCATCACAGACCTTAGTTTTATATTTCGGCCATCCATTCTTCGCATACTCTATTAGTTGTATCAAGGTGTGGTCCCCATGAGTTTCCTTTTGTAGTCTCTTTATTTTTTCATCTGTGGTAACCAGCAACATGTGCACTGATTCAGTTTGACCTTCTAAATAGCTTGTGTCCACCTCATCTTTTAATGGATCTCTAGACAGATGGTCAGCTACAAACATGTTTTTTCCTGGTGTAAACTTCAAAGATATTTGAAATTTCATGAGACGTAAGACCATTCTTTGCAGTCTTGGGGAAAGCTTTTCTAAAGATTTCTTAACAATACTCAGGAGAGGTTTGTGGTCAGTTTCCACAAATCAAGGTGTTGTTGTTAATGTTGTTCTTTGTGCCTCTTTGATCACGCAGACTAAAACTGAACTAAGTTCTTTATTTATTAGCTTATTTTTATAACATGGTTATATATCTAAGAATGTTTACCAGTCGAGTCTGCCGTGTAGCCGGACCAACTTGTCAGTTCAATCATAACAATTTCGAATTCAAATAAATATTATAGAATGAGATAAATTGGAAAATAAAAAGAAGATGCTATTTATTAAAGCACTTATATTAATATATACAATACTTTGTGAGATTTTGAGCGCATCCATTTCAATTATATAATTGTGATGAATATAAAAATCATCTTATTTTTTATTCCTATATACCGGGTTATATGTACTTCGGTCAATCGCCTAATATACTATATATAAATAAATAGATTTATTTGTTATTTAAAATATAAATAAAATAAATATATTTGAATATTCTGTGGAAATATATAGTTTGGAATGAAGATGAATTAGTTATACTTGGCTGCGATATAGTTGGTTTAGTTGTCTTAGTAGGGCCAGGAGTAGTAATCGTTCCAGTTGTTTCTGGAACAAAACATGAAAATAACTAGTTCAATCAATATTTATATTAAATGTACAACGTAAATTTTACAATTGTTTCTAGTTAGGTGACATTAGAGTGTTTTCAATGTTCAAAAATGAGATCATAAAAATATAAATGAGTGTGAAATTATTGCTAAAAGCAGCCTAAATATAAGGTCGACACACTAAAACAATAATATAAACTGTAGAGGTAATTCTTGTCTCTCATATTGATCAACCTCTACTAACAATAATAGCTTTTTGACTTAATTTCTGTTCTGCTAATCAGTTGTGTCATATATTTTAATATATTATTATATTTTAAATGGATAAATTATTACTATTTATCTTATACATTACTAAAAAATAAAATTTAAGCTATATTTCAATTATTTATTAATTCAATTAAAGTCACTAAAATCGAATATATTGGAGCCAAAAATTGGAAGTTCCAATTATTATTAATAAAAGTATACACTGCGTGACATTGAAAATGGAACACCAAGAAATAGTGGCCAGAAAGTGATGAAACTCGGCAGACAGAGAGAGACAGGGACGAACAATAAGTGATCTTTATTTCAAAATGATAGTCATAATACAGAGCGAGAACGGCGTCGGCTTAGTAGCAAGTAGGACCACCGCGGACGGCGATGCACGCAGCAACACGTCTTGGTAGAGAGTCAATCAGAGTACGGATGGCGTCCTGAGGGATGGCTCTCCATTCCCTCTCAACCATTTGCCACAGTTCGTCTTCTGAACGCGGCTGTGGCAAGGCATGCAAACGGCGTCCAATGATGTCCCAGACGTGCTCGATTGGTGAGAGATCAGGAGAGTACGGTTGCCAGGGAAGCATCTGTACATCTTGCAGAGCTTGTTGGCTAATGCGAGCAGTGTGCGGTCGGGCGTTATCCTGCTGATAAAGGGCATTGGGTACCCCCTGAAGGTAGGGGAGTGTCACCGGTCGCAGCACATCATCAACGTATCGTTGGGCCGTCATAGTGCCCTGAATACGAAGTAAAGGTGACCTGGAATCATACGCGATTGAGCCCCAAACCATGATTCCACGTTGTCGCACGGTGGGGCGTTCCACAATTGCTACCGGATTGGACCTTTCTCCACGTCGACGCTACACGCGTACACGGCGACTATCACTGGACAAGCAGAAACGCGACTCATCTGAGAACACGACCCTGTGCCATTCCGTCATCCACGTCGATCTAGGCCGGCACCATTCCAAACGTTGGCGCCTATTCGGTGGGGTCAATGGCAGTCTTCTTAGCGGACGGCATGAGTGCAAGCCATTAGCAACCAATTGACGGGAAATGGTTCTGGTCGAGATGGAATGATCTAGGGTGTCTTGCACATGTTGCAGGATGGCGGTACAAGTGGCTTGTGGGGGCCGCCACTGCTTGTCGAAGGATACGCCGATCCACACGTGCTGACGTCACTCTGGTTGCACCGACATTCCTATAAATTGCCACATTTCCTTGTTCCAACCATCTTCTCCACAGTCGGTGCACCGTGGACGCACCAAGGTGTGTATCAGCTGCGATTTGACGTATGGACCAACCTGCCCTTTTCAGTCCGATCACCATGCCCCTCGTAAAAGCGTCTGTCTGCTTGAACTGCCTCCGTTTACGATGACCTGGCATTCTCTGTTATTACACGTGTCTTTTGACACAATAACAAAATTTCTACAATGATTTTCCTTGAAGAAATAACGACACGAATACTGTCCTTTCTGCAAGTTCCTTCCCTTATATCTTACTCCATGTGCGCACGAGAGCTGCGCATTTTACATCATTTGCATAACTCGGTTAGGCGCGTCTACCCTGAAATTTGCATAATTTTCTGGCCACTATTTCTTGGTGTTCCATTTTCAATGTCACGCAGTGTATTTTTCAAAACTCTTACTTGTGTATGTTGGTGAAGTCGTTGATTCACCTAAAATAATGTCACTATCATTAAAATGTTTTTCTTCCCCCCTTGATATTTTAAATGTTCCATCTGTAAATATATACTATCAGAAGTTTTTAAATGATAGTATGTTCAAGCACTTTAAATACAGAAACACAATTGATCAAGGTATTTATTCCCACTTCAATCATCTAGATGCATTTATTATTACATTAATAAACCAAATTCTTTCATCGACACAGCCGAATATGTAATTGGAACTTGAATTACTGTAAAATTAGGTCTAAGATTAAATATTATATAAATAAACCTTTTTAGCCTATATGCATTTCTCTAGTTAGAAGATAATTTATTGACACTTTGCCAAATTTGAATGTGGAGGGACTAGAAGATTCACCTTATATCGGAAACAATCTTCTATTATTTTCTCTAACGCATTAATTTCAAATATATCAAAATATGTACTATATTGAAGTTTGTCAGAATAACAAGAAGTATTTTAAAGTTCATTCCAATAAAAGGTCATTCATAATATGTCATATCAAAATATCAAATTACTTATAATGTTAGAAAAATGATGTATTATATTAGAAAAATGAGAACTATTGATTCGATTGAAGTTCAAAAGTGGCAGTGCATTTTGTTGAAAATTAGCAGATGAAGTATTCTTATTTAATTTTCCTAGAGAATAATTTCTCGAATATTAAACCAAACATTTTCTATAAATTTCCTTCATATAAATAGTAAATAAAACTTACTTGGAGGTGTAAAAGGACTGGAAGTACTGCCTGAAAACAGTATTATAAATATAAATAAATAATATAGAATGTTATAAACGTGAAAATATTATCATTTTCCTCAGTTTTTATTGAGATTAGTTATTACTGTAAAATCATAGGTCTATAATTCTTATAATGATTAAATATGATAAGAATAACTCAAGACATAAAACTACGCATAATATAACCTAAGAAGCAACGGTCCAAAAATACGAGAGAAGATTTATGAACTAACTTTATAATTTGAATTCCATTAGTTGACAAATGTTGTTATGTTTAGGGAGATCAACCAATTAGCCTACTCTTTAATCAAGTTAAAAGTGTTATTGGAGTAAGAAAATCTGAATATACAAGGTATGTCCCATAAGTTCCCGGACTGGGTCCATAAAAAAAAAAGGTAAGATTTTTTCTGAATTTTTTTATTAAAACTTTTCAAAGTAATCCCCCCTTGCTTCAACGCACCAGCGCCATCGTTTCTCCCAATTGTCGAAACAGTTTTTATAAGCCTCTTTTGGAATGCTCTTCAATGCTAACGGCGATTTTTCTATTATGTCATCCCTGGTGTCAAAATGTCTTCCTTTTAGAACTGCTTTAAGTTTGGGGAACAGGAAAAAGTCATTTGGTGCGATGTCTGGGAAATAGGGTGGTTGAAGTAGGATTTGTGTCCCGTTTTTCGCCAAAAAGCTAGTCATCAAGTGCGCTGTGTGAGGGCGAGCATTGTCATGGTGTAGGATCCAGCCACCATTAGTCCATTTTTCTGGCCGTTTTTTTCGAATCGCTTCCCTTAGACGGCGAAGAATGCCCAAATACATTTCCTTAATAACTGTTTGACCTGCAGGAAGATACTCGTGATGAACAATGCCCTTGTTATCCGAAAAAGCGACCAGCAACACCTTGTTTCTGGATTTTTTGGGTCTAGGCTCACCCTAACCTCTCCACTCGGCAGATTGAGGTTTGGTTTCAGGGTCATAGCCATAGACCCATGTCTCGTCGCCTGTGATTATCTTGTCTTTCCATTCTGGATCCGTTCTTGTCATTTCCATCATGTCCTCACAGGGTGCAAGCCGACACAGTTTTTGCTCATTGGTGAGGAATCTTGGGATGAATTTTGCAGGAGTCTTTTTGAGCTTCAAATCTTCGGTTACGATCCTTCCAATCGTTGTTTTAGAGATGCCTGTGTCTTGCTCTAGCTCCAGCAAAGTGGTTCGAGGATTTTCTTTTATCAAATCGGTGATTTTTTGCACATTTTCATCAGTCCTTTGAAATTTTGGGCGTCCTTGACGAGGATCATCTTCAATGGGAATTCTGCCAGCTTTAAATTTAGAATGCCATTCAAAAACAGTTGTTCTCTTTGGGGGGTCATTGGGGAATGCTTTATTAAGCATTTCAAAAGTTTCGGTTGTTTATATTTGAAGTTTCACACAAAATTCTATGCAAATCCTCTGCTTCAATTTTTGTTCCATCGTAAAATCGCCGCAGCGCTAGGTGTGACCTTTAAATAAATTAGAATAACCTTGGCGCGCGCGCAAGTACCGCCGTGATATTGGTACCACCGTGTAGCCAGATATTTTTTCTATAATAAACAGTCAAATTCATTTACATTTTTCATTTATTTATTTTTTTATGGACCCAGTCCGGGAACTTATGGGACATACCTTGTATACAATATACCTTCTATATTGGAATCCCATTCAATAAAGCCAAATTTCCTCAATTATAACTCACTAGATTAGAGAATAATGGAACCTTATACCCAATATTCTTGATTTCTGAAATTTTTAATATATTAGTGAAAGGTTCTCACTTAGGTATGTTGGTGAGGTCGATGATTCACCTAAAATAATGCCACTATCATTAGAAAAGTTGAATTTCTCTCCATGATATTTTAAATAGTACAATATTGTGTATATATATATATTTTATCAGAAGTCCTTAAATGATAGTATATTCAAGCATTGAAATCCTGGTACACAATTGATCAAGGTAAATTTTCGCGCTAAAATCATCTAGATGCATTTCTTAGATTCCAAATTACATTGATAAACCAATTCCTTTCATCTACACAGGCGAATATGTATTAGAAACAGTAAATCCATTTTCTCTAAATTTTAGGTAATACAGTCCATAGTGATATTAGAAAATTTCTGATATTCTCGACCTTATAAATTCGAAAAAACGTGAGCGCGTGCGTCTGTGTGATCAATTTTTTTTCTGTGTTAATAAATGTTTTATCTATAAGGTCCTTATAAAAGTATTTCATTATTTTGAATACTTTACGTGATCCAGTCTCATTCCTGGAAATTATTGATCACACGTTGTATAAAAATAATTTTATATTAATTAGGCATCTAAGGTCAACGAATTTCTAAATCAAATTTCACGCTTCCCAGATAAATATATATTTATATTTTGGTTTATTATTAATGCCTGAAAAGTGTTCACTGAAATAGATAAAGGCAAATCAGGAAATTTTTCACCATCTTCTTTAATATTACAATATATATTTAATCATTTTTCAGTTAATTTTTTGAGGCCCAATGAAAATATATATATTTTTTTTAATTTGTATTGTATGTTTATAATAAAAATGATAATTAAAATTTTATTCCCTCAGAGTCAATAACTTTGAATAAATCTATTTAACAATATGAAATCATTGTATTTTGAAATTGATTGTTTTCTAATTTTTTTTTTTTCATTTATATCAAATTGAGTGCTACCTTATAAATTGAAGGCTATATTCACTCACTATATATCTATGGGTTGATATTAACAAAAATAGGTTACAACTATTGAATGGGAAAGTGTGTTTCTTAGTATCATTTTTCAATTATTTATTGAACAAACCAAGATATAATCGATTAATATTTTATTCAATTGTTAATAATTTCCATATATTACTATTAATGTATGCAAATTTGTAAATCTTTTTAACAGGTACCCAACTTTAGAATCTTTAGTTTCGATACTTTGAGAAAATTTGTTAATGTTGTATATATATTGTCAAATAGCTCCATCCAGATGGGACAACTGTCAATCATCCCTGGACCCCGGGAGGGGGGAAGCTGATATGTAAATAAGGAAAACGGGACGGTGGCTAACGCCGTTCATTAGGATTAACTTTTAACTTGGGTAAGTTGTACAAAACTCTCTCTCTCCCTACAAATACCCCTTGTAATAAATTATTTATTCCCAAATTTGCCCTTGCTTTATTTATCTCCGCGACATATTTTGGTGGAGACGCTGGGTAGCGTGACGGAACTTCGAAGAAGTCGGCGTCTACAGGGACGTGAACCAATTCTTCAACCTTTGCCACAACGAATAGAAATGGAAGACGACCACAGACCTACTGTTAACGGATCCTACCTCCCTTGTCAACGCCAACGAGATCCTTCTACCTTTTCTGGAGATGGAAATATAAACCCTGGACAGTGGTTGAAAGAGTACGAGAGAGTTTCGAAGTACAACAGATGGGACGAGACCATGAAGCTTGCCAACGTCGTATTTTACTTGAACGGAACTGCTGGACGGTGGTTTGATAATAACGAAGAATCACTCAACTCGTGGAGAAGCTTTGAAGACGCATTCCGCGGTGTGTTCGGACTGCAGGAGGATTCTGCTCGACGCGCCGAGGAAGTTCTGAAGTCAAGAGCACAGAAGGCCGAAGAATCCAGCGAGTCATACATCCAGGAGATTCTTAGTCTCTGCCACCAGGTGAACCCTCGCATGGAAGAAGGTGAGATAGTTGCTCACATTATAAAGGGAATTTCGGAGGACACATACCAGGTATTGGTGGCGAAAGACATACAGACGGTAGATGAGATCCTGAAGTTCTGCCGTCATCTGACAACCGTCAAGCAGCGCCGGATCGGCCGTACGAAATTCGCCAGGTTGTCAAACGTAATGCCCATTTCGTGTGTTGACGACTCAGACGACTTGGCCGGCTTAATTCGCCGCATCGTTAGAGAAGAGATACAAAAGGTTTTCTCAGCACCTGAAGTGATCAATCCTCTCCGAGAGGTGAACGCCCTGGAACAGACTGTGAGGGAAGAGGTCAGCCGTGCTCTACAACCTACCAGACCACAAGTCAACGTGGTACAACAACAACCACGAACGCCCTATTATAATATCGACCGACCAACCCAACCCAGGAAGACGGAACATTGGAGAACCTACGACGACAAACCTATCTGCTTCCACTGCGGACGACCCGGACATGTCGTCCGTTATTGTAGGGAACGACGGCAGGTCTTCGCTGAAGCCAGGTCAAGGAATGGCGGAGAAGGAAGAAATGTTGGATTTTCGAGTCGACCCCCGAGATATGACGCCGACGACGACTATGTAACGCCCCAAACCTCGACGTACTTCTACCGGAGCTCTTCCCCACATCCAAGCCGCGCAAGGTCGCCAGCCCGAAGACAATCCCAGTCGCCAACCCGTCGTTTCAGCCGTTCTCCCAAGCCTCAGAATGTGAAAAACTAAGTGGAGCGGCTTCTAACGGGGGTGAGGTCGCCATTGAGGAAAATCCTCCAGGGTATATCGCCGCTAAATTAAAAGAAAATTTTGTTATGGTCGAAATAAATGGACGCAAAATTAAAGCATTGGTGGATTCAGGAGCCGACTTTTCTGTTATTTCAGACAAATTTCGACGCGAACTAAAGACACCTCTCTTCAAAGAACCAGGTCCCATTCTTAAAGCCGCAAATAAAATTTAATAGAGACCTTAGGAAAATGTGTCCTGAACATAGAAGTTAATGGTCTGAAGATATCCTTTGAATTCGTTGTTATGGTGGAATGCAGCCATGACATCATATTCGGATGGGACTTCTTCAAGGCCACCGAAGCCGTCATTGATTGTGGCAGAAATGAACTCCATCTCGGGGAAACCTCCGTCCTGGAATCTCGAGAGGAGGAAAACCAGAGATTGTTTGCTTCCGACGACTTTGTCATCCCGCCTAAATCAATAAAGAAGATCAGTGTGATAAACGAAGAAGTATGCGGTGTTAGAGATGTTTTAGTCTCAACTTCTAAGGACTTATTATTAAGAAAAGAAGTTCTTATACCAAACTCATTGGTTACATTTCGACACGGCCGAGGTAGCATTTGGGTGGCGAATGGAGCGTCTTGGCCGCAACTGATTCCATCAGGAATGAATATGTGCACCATGGAAAGTTATGAGAATGGGAATATCTGCAGTCTTATTGAATCCAGCGATAAGTTACAAGAAACGCAGCTAAAGTCACGTGAATGGTCACAGAAGATAAACCTTACTCTAGATCCAGGGCTGTCTGAAATTCAAAGGTTACAGCTTGTCTCATGCCTTGACGAGTTTATCGACATATTTGACTTTGGGAGTACTTCTATTAATCCCACCAGTACTGTGAAGCACAAGATAAACACAGGAGACCACTCTCCTATCAAACAGAGGCCCTATAGAGTAGCACCAAGTGAACGACGACTAATTCAAGATGAAGTGAACAAGATGATTGAAAATCACATCGTGAAGCCCTCTGAAAGTCCTTGGTCATCTCCAGTTATTCTAGTTCGAAAGAAAGACGGGACCTGGAGATTCTGCGTAGATTACCGTCGATTAAATAAGATAACAAAAAAAGATGTTTACCCTCTGCCACGCATTGACGATGCCTTGGATAGTTTAGCCGGCTCTAGTTACTTCTCCACGATGGATCTTCGGTCCGGGTATTGGCAGATTGAAGTGGACGAAAAAGACAGGGAGAAAACTGCTTTCATCACTCCAGATGGGTTGTATGAATTCCAAGTAATGCCTTTCGGTCTTTGTAACGCTCCAGCAACGTTTGAAAGGATGATAGATAGTGTTCTGGGCAGTCTTAAATGGAACATGTGCCTTTGCTACCTGGACGACATCGTAGTTTACGCACCTACCTTTGAGGAACATCTACGTCGTCTACAACTTGTATTAAGCTGCATCCAGAAAGCTGGACTAAGCTTGAACCACAAAAAGTGTCTTTTTGGATCAAGGAGGATAAAGATTTTGGGACACCTTGTTGACGCCAATGGAATTCATCCAGATCCAGATAAAGTTGAAGCCGTCTCTAAATTTCCGAGGCCAAGGAATATTTCTGAACTGAGGAGCTTTCTTGGATTATGTTCCTATTACCGAAGATTTATTGAGAACTTTGCCGACAAAGCTAGATCTTTGCATGACCTACTGAAGACTGAAAAACAATTTTATTGGGATGCAGCTCAAGAGAAAGCGTTTGAAGTCCTTAAAACAGCTCTAATTTCAGAGCCTGTCTTAGGACACTTTGATGAATCCGCTGATACCCATCTACACACGGATGCAAGCGGACATGGTATTGGAGCTGTTCTTCTACAAATACAAGGTGGAAAGGAGCGGCCTATAGCTTATGCATCTAGAAGCTTGACAAAGGCTGAAAATAACTATTCTACAACGGAAAAAGAATGCCTTGCTGTAGTCTGGTCTATTAGCAAATTCCGCCCATATTTGTTTGGTCGACCATTCACGGTTGTCACTGACCATCATTCTCTATGTTGGTTGGTAGGGCAGAAAGATCCTTCTGGCCGTTTGGCAAGATGGGCGCTGAAGTTGCAAGAATTTGACGTGACCGTTATCTACAAGAGCGGACGCAAACATAAGGATGCCGATTGTCTGTCAAGGAGCCCGCTTGAGAACGATCCACCAAGTGCTGTGATGTCACTAACCAACGTCGATATAGAGCAGACTAAAGACCCGGATTTAGCTAAAATAATCGATAATTTAAACTCGGGCTACACCAGAAAGGAATTCAGCATTATCGACGGCATATTATACAAGAAAAACTATAGTACAACTGGAAGACCCTGGCTTATGATGATCCCTAAGCACTTAAGATCGGAAGTTATGGCAGATTTACATGACGCTCCTACAGCTGGGCATTTGGGTTTCGCCCGAACGTATGACAAAGTCAAGAAACGATTCTATTGGCCTGGCCTTTATAGAACTGTTCGCCAATATGTAAGCCATTGTCGGGAGTGTCAACGAAGGAAGAAATTACCTCGACGTCCGGCTGGACAACTTGTATCCATACCGCCCGTAGAAAAGCCATTCTATAAGGTCGGGGTCGATCTCCTTGGAAGATTTCCAGTTTCTAAAGATGGAAACCGTTGGATCATTGTGTGCACCGATTATATGACAAGGTATGCCATAACGAAAGCGATCCCAGACGGAGGAGCAATCGAAACAGCTAAGTTCCTGGTTGAAGATGTTATCTTGAAGCATGGAGCTCCTAGAGAAATGATAACAGATCGCGGAAGAAATTTCATTTCTCAAGTAATAAAAGAGATCAATGCTCTGTGCGGAATTGTGCACAGATTTACAACGGCCTACCATCCCCAGACCAACGGCCTGACTGAAAGGTTCAACAAAACTCTGGGAGACATGTTGTCCATGTACACAGGTGTCGAGCAGAAGGACTGGGACCAAGTTTTACCCTACGTGACTTTTGCTTACAACACTGCTAAACAGGAGGCGACCGGCTACACTCCGTTCTTTCTTGTCCACGCCCGCGAGGCCGAGACCTACATCGATGCCGTACTACCCTACCTACCAGATGAGATCTCTGACGACTACGTTGGGGAACTTGTGACCAGAGCTGAGGAAGCGCGTCAACTCTCCCGATCACGCCTTCTACAATCACAGGCGAAAGACCGTAGACTTTACGACCAGAAACATACTCCAGTCTATTACCAGAAGTTACGTATGAAGTAGAGCCCGTGGACCCGTCTCCCCGATCACGGAAATCCAAGGATATCGTTCATGTCATTCGGATGAAGCCCTACCTGGACCCTGAAGAACAACATTCCATTCTGCTAGGGAACACAGGCCGTGATAGATTTCCTTCCAGAACAAGGGCTGAGACAAGCTAATCAGCGGGTCGCTGTTTTTTTCTAAAGAGGGAGTAATGTCAAATAGCTCCATCCAGATGGGACAACTGTCAATCATCCCTGGACCCCGGGAGGGGGGAAGCTGATATGTAAATAAGGAAAACGGGACGGTGGCTAACGCCGTTCATTAGGATTAACTTTTAACTTGGGTAAGTTGTACAAAACTCTCTCTCTCCCTACAAATACCCCTTGTAATAAATTATTTATTCCCAAATTTGCCCTTGCTTTATTTATCTCCGCGACAATATTAATTTATTGTTACCACAGAATGTGTGTAAGTTCACAGGTGAATGTGCATAACCGAAAAAAAAGTTCCTTTGTTTAATATTAGTGTCCCTTTTAAAATTTGTTCTCTCTCTTGTAAATCAAAAATGTAATGTTTCATTAATATTCCTGGAATCAGTTTCATTAAATTTTCTAAGCAGAGTCAACAATTGGAGGCAGAACGTGGTTGTTTGCTTTAAATCTCAAAAGCGAAAATATTTAATCAGAATATTAAGCGAGAAGTTTATTCTGATCGGCAAACTGAAGCACTTCTGAGAAGATTTAAGGTATTTATATAGATTAATTTGAATTATATCTATATATTGCATGTATGTGAAATCATTATAATCATGTACAACTGGAAAGAGATATGGTGAATGGGTTTTTTAACGAATAAAAAGCACAATAATCTCGAATATCAGTTTTTAAATCATTAATGATATCCGCGTGTAAATATAAAGTGAAAGAATGACGAATATTAATTTTGATATTCTGAGCGTAGCCACCTTATAATATATATATATATATATAAAATTATGATGCATATGAAAATAACATTTTTTCATTCCTACACCCCCGCATATATGTATTTGGGTCAATCGCATAATATACAATTTAAAATATTTATTGATATATATAATATTCAAAATTAAATAACACAACTAAATTCAGATGTTTTGTGAAAATATAAAGGTTTTAATAAATAAAATCAGTTATACCTGGTGTCGATATAGTTAGTTCAGTTGTCTTAGGAGGATGAGTAGTAGATATCTTTCCAGTTGTTTCTGGAACAAAACATAAACAAAACTTGTTCCATTCATTTTTATAAAAGATTATCAACGGTGAATTAGCAATTGCTTCTAGTTAATTAACATTAGAATGTATTAAAAATATATCAAAATTAAAATATAAATATTTTAATAATAGGTTATATTAGAGCTAAATACAAAATATTTATTACTATGTTACTTGGTTACGTTACGTAGACGACATTTTCTGCCTGCATCGAGATACCGATCATTCGCCCATTCTCTCCGCTCTAAACTCTTACCATCCGGATCTACTTTTTACACACAACCCGTCCCGCTCTAACTGTATTCCATTTTTAGACATTTTAATTATTAACACCGACGTTAAATTCCACACAACGGTCTTTCGCAAACCTGGCTTTACCCCCTCGTACCTACATTTTTCATCCCACGCCCCCGTCTCCCACAAGATCACCACCGTCCGAACTCTTTCCAAACGTATCTACACCCACTGTTCCCTCCCTTTCTTTAACAATATCGAGAGGCGTAAGGTCTACTCGCATCTCCTGTCCGCGGGCTATCCACGCAGTTTTATCGACCGGCATTTTTTCACACCCAACCAAAAAAGAACCACACCTCCTGTATTTAAAAGCACCTGCGTCCTCCCATACTCCACCACGAATTCCGGTATTGGTTCCTTTTTACGTAAATACGGCATTCGCACTTTTTACAAGTGCACACCTTCCCTTCACACCTTCTTAAGACATCCTATCACAAAAAGCTCCGCCAAACGTAACCCCCAATCCCTTTCCAACGCCGTTTACAAAATTCCCTGTAACGATTGCGATTTACACTACATTGGAGAAACAGGCCGAACAATCGCCATCAGAGCCAGTGAACACGCCCGTAACATCCGCTCGAAAGACAAAAAATCGCTCATATACCAACATATCGCCGAGTCCGGACATTCCTTCAATCTCGACAACACAACCCCCATTTATAGCGATATAGCAAACAAATATCAACGCTTAGTTCTTGAGGCCCTTGTTTCTAATACTACCCCCAGCCTCAACAGAAAGATTGACCTCCCGCCCCAATATTCTGTTTTTTATTCTACCTCAGATACACCTTCTTCGTAACTTTTAACTTTATCTTTATTCCGCTGATTTTTTATTTTTTATTTTTTATTTTTATTGTTGTTTTTTCTTGCTTTTGTCTTCGCCTCTCGTTGTCCGCCTTTCTCACTTCGTCTTAGGTATACAGATTTTCAACGGGCTGATATTCTTTATACAAACTCAAAATAATATTTATACAGAGTAAAATTGAAAATATTTTGTTATTAGCATGTGCTCTCGCGGGCGTGCATCAGATTGTTTTTAATATTTTTAATACTTTTAAACTGTCGCTTATAAATATTGCATCTCCTCCTTATTCATGTCAACACCTGATGAAGGACGGGTGACGTCCGAAAGCTTGTTTACAGCTCAATAAAGAAACTCACCACTTTCCTCTTGATCTCCCTTTTACACTTCAAACGTGGCTATATCTCTTCTACAAAATATTTTATTTATTCTCACTCTTCCACAATTAATTTCATACACTTTACTACATTCTTTGGTCCACAAACGTCTCGTTTCTTTTCTTGGCCTTGCCTAGTCGACCTCTTGTTGTATATATATTAATTAATTTTTACCACAGAGTGTTAGTAAACTCACGGGTAAATAGGCGTTAACCGAAAGAAAAAAAGTTCCTTTGTTATAATATTAGTTTCCCTTTTATATTTTGTTCTCTCTTTTGTATATCAATGAATATAATGTTTAATTAATAATTATTGGAATCAGTTTCATTAAAAATTCTAAGCAATGTCAACAATTGGTAGTAGAGCGTGGTTGTTTGATATAAAGCTCAAAAGCGAAAATATTCAAACAGAAGATTAAGCTAGAATTTTATTCTGATCGGTTAACTGAAGATTGCTTCTGAGAAGATTACAGGTATTTATATAGATTAATTTAAATTATATATATATATTGCATGTTTAAAAGTTACACAATATTAAAATAAATTCTAAATATATATTTTCATTTAAAATATTGATTTTTTATATTAGTTCGAAAAGCGAAAATGGCTGAATATAATTTTTATCCCGAACAAAAATTGAATCAATAACAGGAAATAATTAGCAGATATAGGCCTTGAAAATCGGCGCAGTCCTAAGAGAAAGAAAACTATTTAAATGTGTAATTTCCGATCCAGATCCGGATATGGAAGAAAAAAGTTCTTGGGAGATCTGGAGTGAGAAAAAAATGATGAAGCATTTTGGATAATCATCTCTACGTTGACAAATGAACAAGCTGGAATGTTCATAGGAGAAACAAATGCGAAGAAAGTATGGGACACACTGAGAAAAACATACACAGGAAATTTGGAAGATGAAATTATTAATATAGGCTAGGAATTGAAGAACATTAGAATGAACGAAAATGAAACTGTAGATGAATATATAACAAGGGCAAAAAATATTGCTGTTAGAAATTAATCATTAGGGCGTCAATTTCCCTCAAGAGAACTTTCCTTTCATATTGTTAGAGGCATACATCCAAGGTTTGAAAATATTGCTATTGTCTTACGATCTAAGAGAGATACAACAATTGAAGAGATTCAACACACTCTAAGAAAAAAGGAGTCAAGAAGAAATATGAGATTAAATCAATCGGTTGAGAATAGGCATGAACAAGCATACAGAATTAAAGATAGAAAAGTTAAACAATTTCAGCCAAAAGGATGTTTTGTTTGTAATAAAAAGGGACATCTAGCTAAAGATTGCTGGTTTCGAGATAAGTAGAAACAAGGATATCAAAAGCAATGGAGTACTGATTTTGGAAATCACAAATACAGTGAGAACATTCTAATAACCTAGTGGATACTATAAAAAGTGGATTTGAAAAGTGCAATAATTTCATAATAAATATATTGTCCTTATTGTTATCCAAAACTCTTAAATTTTCTATTTAAAAATGGGTGAATAATATATAAAATATTCGAATTATAATTCTCCTAGACATATTTATTTGATTCATATTTCGGTTGAAAATTAATGTTGTTAATATGAAGTTAGATAATGGCTATAACAATATCTAAGGCAAAAGGAATTCTCGAATATATTTTATTCTATGATAATCGTTTCAAGATATCTTCTTCAAAGGTTAATGGAACCATTTTCAACTCAGGATTTAATTCTTTCTTTTAAATCAATTAGTTTATTAGAGCACTCGTACTTCCCTGACAAGTACTTATATAAAGGATCTGCAACTTGATTT
This sequence comes from Cordylochernes scorpioides, assembly GCA_030710605.1. Classification (NCBI taxonomy): domain Eukaryota; kingdom Metazoa; phylum Arthropoda; class Arachnida; order Pseudoscorpiones; family Chernetidae; genus Cordylochernes; species Cordylochernes scorpioides. The sequence continues at coordinate 4,057,469 of CP092871.1, read as the reverse complement.
ACTCTGAAATTAGGTCGAAGATTAAATATTATAATTAAAACTTATTGAACATGTACTTTTTTCTCTGAAGATAGACGATCATTTATTGACACTTTGCCATATTTGTATATTATAATTTTTGTTGTTGTTGTTGTTCTTTTTTAATCCTCAAGTCGTTTAAACGATCTCTTTTAGGTCCCATTGTTTCAGCTTTTCTATTATAGTCCTAGGATTCTCTCTATTTTTTATTTATTATAGTTTACAAAGCACGCGATATCCGTCTTGGATATTTGCATGCATACACAAGTTTGGGAGCTTATTAACAGTAATTATTAATATGATTTTAGTTATTATAATAGAAATTATTAACATATTTGTCAGTTAGGTTAACTAACTGCCCTAACTTAATTACCCTATAATGAATATTAGTGAACATCACATAAGAACAGAAATTTAGAGTTATTTACAGCATATAACTATTTACCATTTATTACAGCCCAGGCTATCTATTACTAAAAAACATTCTACAAAATCTATTAAAATTTATATACATTATATCTATTATTAACTATTTGATTTAGACAATTTATATTTATTTGATTTTTGACTCTCAAGTCCTCTACAAGTCGACAGTCCGTTAAAATATGTACATGATTTTCTTCTTCTGCATCACATGAGCATTTAGGCGAATCCGTCTTTCTGACTTTGTACAAATATGGTCTAAAGTTACCGTGTCCAGTAAAAAATTGGACATTGTAAAAATTTGGCTTGACATATTTGGGTATTTGGGAATCAGTGAAGAAGGACTTGAAAATGATATTAGTCTTCTCATAGTATTTCTGCAATTTTTCCCTTATGTAATTAGAAATTATATTCCTACTTGAAGAGTCAAATCGGTTGTAATTTATTTCGGTTTTCAACATGTTAGATTCAATATATTCAGTAAGTTTGGGGACTTGTGCAAGTATATGTGTACAATCCGATGATGTTGTACTGTAGGCCTGTATACAATGTTTTAATATACTATATTGAAGAGAATTTAGTTTGTCCTTAGACTTTTTGTTTATGAATGGATACCATATTGGATAACCATAAGTAATTGTACTTCGATATAATGTCTTATACAATATCAGTCTTCGTCTAAAGTCCAGACCCTATGCTTTCTTTGTCAGGCCAAATAGGTATCCACTAGCTCTAGTTACTTTTATGATCATTTCATTAACGTGAGGCGTAAAGTCCAGTTTGCTTCTGACTCGGTGATTTTTAATAGTTACTCCTAGAATCTTAAGTTCTTCAACCGGTTTAATTAACTTGCTACCTGAGACTATTATATCGCTATTGTATTTATATAAATATAATATTTTTGTTTTTTTCATCTGACAATTTTAATTTACGACTTTCACACCACTTATTGATTTTTCTTAATACATTATCTATTGTCTTTCTTAGTTGTTCAGGAGTTTTATTCCAACATATTAACGTAATATCATCTGCATATCCTATTGTTTCACAATTATCATCCAGATTATTATTCAGTATCTCATTAATAAGAATATTCCATAATGTGGGAGACAGTGGTCCTCCCTATGGACATCCTTTACTTAGTTTCTTATTAATTTCAGTTGAGGAATATCTAAATCTTATTCTTCTATTATCAAAGTATGATTGTAGAAGTTTTATCATTGAAGCTTGCAAACCATCTTCATCTAGTCTTTTCATCAGTGCCGGCCACCATGCATTATCAAACGCTGCACTAATATCCACTGCAATTATTGCTGCATATTCTCTTGTTTTATGTTCTAACGCAATTTTTATTATTTCAGTTAGTGCTGTAATTTCGATCTTCTAAAGCCATGTTGTCGACCACTTAGTAAATTAAAATCTTCATAATATTTTATTATTCTGTTATTAATTATTTTTTCAAATATTTTAGAAATGTTGGAATTAAGACATAAAGGTCTATAATTTTTATAGTTATTAAAATCTGTTTTTCCAGGTTTCGGAATAATTATTGCCTCTGCTCTTTTCCATTCAGCAGGATAGTATTGTATGTCTAAACATTTTTGAAATAGTTTCACCAATATAGGAGCTATAAATTGTTTAGTGTGCCTTATCATGTTGTTAGAGATGTTGTCTATTCCGGGAGATTTCTTTGGATTTAATTTGTCAATTAAGTCGTTAACTTCAGTAATCATAACCATCGGTTTTTCTTTATTGAGTAGTTTTAAATTATAATTTCTTATACTTTTATGGATGTTTGTATCTTCTTCACATTTATCATCTGGAAATAAGTTATTCAATAATTCCTCACCCTTCTGCAAACATTCCATATCAGTATTACCCTCCAAAATTTGCATATTTCTCTTCCGCTTAGATCCACTTTTGATGTTTTTGTACACCTTATATAAGTTTCCATAAGGGTTGTTCGATTTGTTTTCCTCCAGAAAAATTCTCCATGATGCTTTCCTAGCATTTTCTATTTTTCGTAAATACTTATTTCGTATGCTTTTATAGTATTGTTTAATATGATTAGGGCAATTTTTGTTTCTATAGTAACAGTTTCTAAGATAATGACAGTGATCCTTTAGAAGCTGTAAATTCGTATTCCACCACTTATTACTAATATTATTTTTTGTTGTCAAAATTATAGATGTCTTTTTTGGAATATTTGATACAATTCAATAGAAGTTCAGGACTGGCTGGTTGGGAATCGCATTTTGGGAATTTCGGGAATGTTTTGATTTTCCATTAAATTTGAGCATTCTAAGATGTCCTTTTTGTAATCTTGAATTCCCCGTTTGACTTCATTGTGTCAGCAAGATGATTGGATGAGAAATGTTGATGAGAGTAAAGGTCAAAAGTGACATTACATTTAGTTAGAATTCAACAGATAAATATTTTTATTTAATATGAAATTTACCTAGAGGATTATTTCTCAAATTTATAGAAAGGCATTTTTCATCAATTTCATTCGTATAAATAGTAAATAACACTTACTTGGAGGTGTGAAAGGACTGGAAGTACTTCCTGAAAACATTTTTTCAAAATGAAATTTATTTTAAAATGCATAAGTCTTGCTTTACCTCAGATTTCATATATTTAGGTAAAGCGACCATAAAAGAATATAAAAGAGCTTAAAACCTGAACCACTCGACTATTACTATTCATAAAAAATCAGAAGTAAATACTTACTTGTGTATGTTGGTGAGGTCGATGATTCACCTGAAAAAGTGCAAATGAAATTAGAGTATTCTATTTTATATTAACCATTATATTTCATGGATTTTTATCTATATTTTTTATTCAATAATAATATTGTAAAATAAAGTTGTATAAGTATATATTGTTGTGTGTCAACAAATAGCCGACCGATGGTACACGGGAGCAGTACAGGTACAAGTCCAGAACAGCACCAAATAAACCACCTGAGCATCACATCCCCGCCTTTGTCTCATCACATGGTGGAGTGCAGTGTCGGCCCAGCACCTCAAGCCACGATTGTAAATATCGGCTACGTAGAGGCACCGAACTTCAACCCGGAAGCAAGAATTGATATCCATACGGACGCATCGATGGAGAGGTTAGGAGCCGTTCTAATGCAACCTGACAAAGAAGGGTTTTTTCACCCTGTACATTACTTATCGAGAACCACGTCTGAACATGAGTGTAAATATGGTATCTCAGAATCATAATATTTAGCTATAGTCTGGGCGTTACATAAATTAAGACCGTACATTTTTGGTAGAAGCTTTAGAGTAGTAACCACCATAGCGCGTTAACGTGGTTAGTAATTGTACGCGATCCATGCCCGAGACTTACGAGATGGGGCCTAAAACTGATGGAATACGATTTCGAGATAGTACACAGGGCGAGCAGGAAGAACGATGCTCCAGATGCATTGTCTCGTAACCCGTTCTACAAAACTGACGCGAGGAACGAATAAAATTTTATTGAGTTGGCGGCATGGACAGTATGCATTGACGAAAACACGCAGAGGGATGACCGATTTTGTCGCGAGATAAAAAAAAATGTCGAGTAACGATGTTAAGGACGAATTTAAAACGATTAACGGTGTCTTGTTTAGAAAAAACCACGCACCGCATGGGAATCAATGGCTAGTAGTCGCTCCCAAACATAGTATTCCTGAGATAATGAAACTAGCACACGACATACCAGAGGCGGGTCACATGGGCGTGGCTAAAACGATTCACCGTGTTAAACAACGGTTTTATTTGAAAGGTCTCGACGAGGACGTGCGGAGGTATATAAAGTCCTGTAGAACATGCCAAGCATTCAAAACCCCAAAATTCAAACCGGCAGCGCCGCTAGAACTACTACCACCCGCGAAGGATGTATGGGAACGTGTAGGTGTACATTTTCAAGGGCCATTTAAGAAATCGGCGGAAAAAAACAAACACATTTTCATGATTGTGACCCACTTTAACAAATACGCTTCAGCGATTCCGGTTAAGGACACCAAAGCCGAAACTGCTTGTAATGCACTCGCCAAAAACTTGTACGTTTTCGATACACCTAAGTGTGTAATATCGGATCTAGGGAAAGCATTCGATTAAGGCACGTTAAAAGACTTTACACGACTTTACGGAATAAAACACATAAAACACAATAGCACATCCTCAAACTAACGGACTATGTGAGAAACTCAACGGTATAATAAAAATAGGTATCAAATCTTATCTTGCAGATGACCACGCAGAATGGACGAAGTTCGTGAAATCAGCAACGTTCGCGTACAATTCGTCAGTCCAATTATCGACGAAAGTTACACCGCATAGAATTGTCTTCGGCAGAGAACCAAGGACGTCACTAGACGCAGGGTAACCGACAATGGACGAACCGATAAAAACTTTCGACAGGTACGTAACAAACCGCAAACTAGAAAACGAACGACTGAAGGATATGGCCAGTAAGAATTACGAAGACCAGACTATGATGAACAAATGCCATTTTGACATAAAAAAAAATCGGGAACACTTTCAAATTGAAGTTGGGGACTTAGTGCTATTAGAATCCTCACGAAGGAAACCGGGCAAAACGTAAAAATTACTTCCAAAGTACGTGGGACCATACGAGATTACTGACCGGATAAAAGAAACCACAAATAGGTTACGGCTACTGAACAGACGAAACGGAAGCAATAGGCGGCAGTGCACTTCAGCACACGTGTCAAGACTGAAATAATTCATAGAAAGAGACAAAGGCGACTCGAGGGACCGAGTCTAAGATAAGAGGGGGTGGTGTTGTGTGTCACCAAGTAGCCGACTGATGGTACAAGGGAGCAGTACAAATTATTATTATTATTTTTTTATTATTATTATTAATCAGAGAAACGACACCACAGAAATGACGGGTATAAATTGTGTTTGACCACTGACCACCGTTTCGCGGCAATGCGTTAAATACAACGTGCAGTTATCTTGAATCTCTCGATCGGAATACACCGTGACGGAATTGTTTAACATGCCCTGCCTTAGCTACAGCTCCATCTCCTCCTACAACCAGCCCGGCGAGACCCCGAACATCGTGACCTTCCTGGACCGGACCACGAGTCCAGCACTGCACCAAATAAACCACCTGAGCATCACATCCCCGCCTATGTCTCAACAATATTCTACTAGAGGTGCCCTGAGAAAGGTAAATTTTACCCACTCTATAATCCGAAATATACACTTGATCGAAGTACCTTTTCACGCTATAATCAAATGAATACATTTATCAGTTTAAACTACATTACATTAATTTAATGAAGTAATTTATCTTCTGATTTCGTGGTTTTTTACACTTCATTTGTATTCTCCCTTTATTATATATAAAGCATTATTCCATGAATTTTTGCAGAACAAGGAAGATGTGGTATTTTTTTATTAGGGTTCGAAAAAAACAAGATATTAATAAAAATGAATATTGATATTTTGAGAATGGAACGAAATAATCCTTCATGATAAAAAATGGCTGTTCGACTTTTTAAATTCAACTTTGCCATATATAGATAGACCTATCTTCATTATCATAAAAGCAGGACGCGAGTCTTAAACCTTTATATAATTTCAACATTAACCTTATTTTATAGCTCTTATATATAATATTAATAGAAAATCAATTGTATATGAGGATGAATGTAATTTCTTTATTTTTGAGAGAATTTGAAATATATTAATATATTGTTTAATAAATATAATTTTGAAGTTTACCTCTCTCTCAAATGTATATAAATGATTTATTAAATAAAAACTTTATGTTTTACGAACATATATAGTTTCTTATTAAAGTTTAGAAATATGTAAAAAATCATATACGAGGTGTGTTCAAAAGGTATCGCGACCTTTGTGTGTGTTTTTTCAATAATTATTCATTTATTCATGAATACCTATTTTGTCCCCTTCAAAGTAATCCCCATGAGATATCATACACTTGTGCCAACGGTTTTTTCCGATCTTTGAAGCACTTCAAAAAATCATTTTTTTTTTATCTTTTTCAGCTCCTCCTTTGATGCCGTCTTTATCTCGTCAAGCGTAGCGTAACGTCGTCCTTTCATGGGCCTCTTCAGTTTAGGGAACAAGAAAAAGTCACAGGGGGCCAGATCTGGGTAATACGGTGGCTGCGGCATCATTAGTGTGTTGTTTTTGGCCAAAATGTCGCGCACAAGCAACGATGTGTGAGCAGGGGCGTTATCGTGGTGCAAAAGCCAATTTTTGTTCTTCCACAAATCCGGGCGTTTCTGGCGGATTGCTTCGCGCAAATTGCGCATAACTTGCAGGTAATATTCCTTATTGACCGTTTACCCTGTGGCAAGAACTCATGATGCACCATGCCCCTGCAATCGAAGAAAACTGTCAGCAAAACTTTCACATTCGGCCAAACTTGGCGCGTTTTTTCGGGCTTGGTTCGTGCGGCAGCTTCCATTGATATGATTGAGCTTTGGTTTCCACGTCATAACCATTTACCCACGCTTCTTCACCAGTTATGACCCTCTGGAGCAAATTTGGGTCGTCGCGGACAGAGTCCAACATCTCATTAGCAATGTTCATGCGATGCTGTTTTTGGTCGGAATTGAGCAATTTTGGTACGAATTTTGCGGCGACCCGTCACATGCCCAAATCATTGATAAAAATCGAATGGCACGAGCCAATCGATATGTTTAGGTCCTCAGCAACTTCTCTAACGGTGATTCGACGATTGGCCAATATCATTTTCTCCACTTCATTAATTTTTAGTCTGTTGTTGAAGTGCTCGGGCGTCCGGCACCCTCTTCGTCGTTCACATCTTCTCGGCCTTCTGAGAACATTTTGTACCACCGTTAAAATTTGCTTCGGTCCAAGGTAGCTTCTCCGTATGCCACAGTCAACATTCGGAATGCATCCGCGCACTTAATTTCGTTTTTCACACAAAATTTGATACAGGTTCTTTGATCCATTTTTTTAATAGGTAAAAATCGAAGACGATCCAAAACACCTGCAAGCAAAGCAGCTGCCAACAATTAAGTGAACATTCAAAATGGCCGAGCTTGTCGGCATAAGTGAGAGACATGAGTACCAACATAAAGCCACAAAAAGATCGAAATTCGAATATATGTAACCCGCGAAAATTCAAAATTCGCGTTACTTTTTGAACACACCTCGTATATATATGTTTAGGGTTATTAATGGGTAGCAAATTATTACCTGTGTGTGTAGATGAACAAGAGGTTCCAGCTAAAGACATAAACACAATAATTTATTATTTTCTTTAAGGGATTAAACTCAAACAATAAAGATCTATGATTACAAAAGTATTGAGGTAAATGTATATTTGATAAAAAGCTTTTTCATTGATATTAGAAAGTCATGTTTATAGGTGTTAATCAGCTTGCATTATCTAATTATTATTAATAAAAATATAATATTCAAAATTTCTTACTTGTTGATGAGGTTGATGATTCACCTAAATTAAGGGCATTATCATTAGAGTATTTTCATTTCCTACCATGATATTTTAAATGTTCATTTTCATGTAGGTAATGTATTTTCATTATCCAATAATATAATGATGTCATCATGGTAGCAAATTGACTGAATGATATGCATGATGAAGATTTGAAGTCAGTAAAGGACTTTGTATTTTTTTAGAATTCAACATGTGAATAACATTGAATTATTATCAAGATTTTATACAGTTATATTGATATCCCATTTCTTTTTAATTTATATGAATATTCAGATAACACTCACTTGAAGGTGTTAATGGACTGGAAGATTCAACTGAAACCGCATCCCAATGTTAACTGTAAATACCATCAAAATATAATAAAATATTGGAGAAATAATAAATCACCTCTAAAGATATTAGTGCTATTAAGAAGGTTTATCATTTGAACTATACTAATAATTAAAATTCAATTTTCATATCTAATGAGAAAATATTATTGTTACAACAAATCTGTCAGTTACTGTTTTCCCCTAGACGAGTGTAGTTCTGAATATTCCTCTCATTAGAAAAAAGAGATGATTTTTACTAAGATTTTTAATATACAATTTTACCTGAATTCTTCAAATTGTGTCGATTTTAGTATTTTCAGTGAGCGATTTCTCGTTTTTCTTTCAATAAGTTGTATAGGGTGCAACACCATTTAAGGATTCGCCTTTTTTATTTGAATTGGAAAAGTGAAAAAATAAAACAAGGTTAGGGGTTGTTTATGGTAATATTTCTCCATCCATGACAACGGTTAATTTTTGTTGAAAGAGGTTGAACAATGTAATTTGCTGAGGATAACTCAAGACATGAGAAGATGGGTAATGTGATTTAAAGCTCTTTATCGGAGATCCAAAAACATATGATCGATGAAATTCATGTCAGTTAACTTTCAATTCTATCATCTGAATACACTTTGTTGATAGAGTTAATATCACATTCGCATATTACTACTTTTCATATATTAAAGTCTATGCCTAAGTGGTAACTATATTGGTTTTAATATGGGCTTAAGATACTCAGTCACTGACCCTTGGACGGCCAGGGATTATCGCTTATATGCCACATCAAATTATAACTCCCATAATATAATTAAACTATCCAATACATGATTTAAGATATTCTCATATTTTATTCCTGAAAAGTTATATTTCAGAAATATAATTCATTATAATTTTAAAATGCACTAATGAGAAAAGGCAAGGTAAATATATTTATATATATGGTAATTTAAACCAACAACCCCATATTGTATATAACTTATAACAAGATTTTCATGTTGTATAATAGAAACACATCTGTAAATAATTATACGCATGATTGACATGTGTCATTACATCATCATATGTAATGTAATTTGTACAAACTGAGGTTAAATAAATAAAACTCTGTAATAGATTAAGAGTTGGGCTAAAGAGATAGAAGTCAAAAACGTCTAAATTCGAGATAGATGGAAGTCACAAACAACATCTAAAGATAGATTGGAAGCTGTCAGGACGGCGCCAGTTTAGAATGTCACCAGACGACCCACACTCTTCACATCTGGTGAAATGCAAAACCCCCTTCTCAGAAAAGGTATATAAAGCCCCCGTCCTAGCTAAAAATACAGTCAGTTTACCGTCAGCGCGAGCCCTCGTCGGTTGTACCCCAGATCCATCTCATCCATCATGTAGACCATTAAGAAATCTTCTATCTCTCCATCTTTCGCTCCTAGCTCAACTTTTATCTGTTCACGGAACTTTCTTAGTGCAACTGTGTCTTCGTTTTTTGTGTTTGGACATTCCCAAGCTTTTCACTCTGCCTCGACCACGACTGCCTGTACCTTTTGAGAACTTTTAAAGGTCTTCCAAGGTGCAGAGAGGTACTGGAAAACTCCACATCCTGACTGTTCCTCTCGGTCAACACAGTATAGCGAGAGTTGACAGGGACTCACACCATAGTTTAAGTCGACTGGATACCTCATCACATATTTAGTCGACAGGATTCTACAAGAGGCTACCGGACTCCATCACATTGTTAGTCGACAGGATGACCAAAACGAAGACACAGTTGCACTAAGAAAGTTCCGTGAACAGATAAAAGTTGAGCCAGGAGCGAAATATAAAGAGATAGAAGATTTCTTACTGGTCTACATGATGGATGAGATGGATCTGGGGTACAACCGACGAGGGCACGCGCTGACGGTGAACTGACTGTATTTTTAGCTAGGACGGGGGCTTTATATACCTTTTCTGAGAAAGGGGGTTTTGCATTTCACCAGATGTGAAGAGTGTGGGTCGTCTGGGGATATTCTAAACTGGTGCCGTCCTGACAGCTTCCAATCTATCTTTAGATGTTGTTTGTGACTTCCATCTATCTCGAAATCAGACGTTTTTGACTTCTATCTCTCTAGCTCAACTCTTAATCTATTACAGAGTTTTATTTATTTATCCTCAGTTTGTACAAATTACATTGCATATGATGATGTAATGACACATGTCAATCATGCGTATAATCATTTACAGATGTGTTTCTATTATACAACATGAAAATCTTGTTATAAGTTATATACAATATGGGGTTGTTGGTTTAAATTACCATATATATATAAAAATATCCCTCATTATTGACTAGTAACAATGTCTGGGCGTGCGGTTACAGTTTAATATATAAAACAATATGTAAAGCCTATCTTTCCAAATAAAATCAAAATATTATTTATATTATGACGGTGTTTTGATCCCCCGCCAATTTTGAACAGCCCTTTTAACCGCCACCACCTCGGCCGGCGGGTACGGGAAGTCGGCGCATGCGCGGCGGCGCGGTAAGCACGGGAGAGGATACTATGTTTTGACTTCACCACCAGCCAACGGCCATTCTTCCTCACATTTCATCACACCTTTTAAAACTCTTCTTAACTAGCTATTTGTAAAAATAATCATAACTAAAAACTAATATTAATATTTATTTTGATATTATATCTGTAGTAATTAAAATACCTGGAATGAATATTTGAATTATTTCTTTAAAACCAGACGAACCACCACAATATAATGCGTTATATGATGCATTAGCGCGCCATCTTTTATAATAAATTTCGAATACTTTTGACTCGTATGATTCATTTAGAAAGAATATAAAAGTTTTAAAAAAGATAATTCAAATATACCTGGAGGCCGACTGGTTGGTTTAGTTGTCTTAGTAGGAGGACTAGTGGTGAAGGTTCCAGTTGTTTCTGGAACAGAACATATGTTTAACTATCTCTACGGATATATATAATAAATATCCAACAATACAAACAATTATTTTAAATTGAATTACATTAAAATGTATTTTTAATCTTATAAAGGAACTATCAATATGAAATTAAGGTTAAAATAGAGCCTTGAGCAGCCGAATTACAAGGTCAAGAGGCGAACATTTATTTAAACTGTGGAGTTACTGTTAGTCTCATATCGATTTTCTTCTATTAACAAATAATAGATTATATTTATTGTATATTTGTTTAAGTCTCTTTCTCAATAAGTTTCAGCATAAATATTAATGGATAACCCTAATTAAAGTGCAAACACCTTATTACTATTCATCTTAAATATTTCTCAGAAAATCCATATGTCTTGCTATACCTCCAGATTTCATATTTTAGGTAAGGTGACCAGAAAAGAATATATCAGAGCTTAAAACCCGAATATCTCGACTATTACTATTCCCAATATATTAGAAAGAAATACTTACTTGTGTATGTTGGTGTAGTCGGTGATTCACCTAAATATTGCAAATAAAATTAGAGTATTTTATTTTACATTAATTGGAGAGGTTAGATTAACCAAATCTAGCTATTCTTGCCTGGCCGCGCCACCGCCGGTGAGAAGTGGTGCGCATGGACGGTCGGCGACCAAGAATCATAGGTGGTGCGCATACGCGGTCGGCGAACAAGAAGCAGAAAGAACTTTTATCAAGAAAGAAGGGAAGCGACGCCATTTGAACGCGCGTAAAACTTTTTATATTTAATCCTTATGTTTCAATTAACGTACTAAAATTTAATCCAATGTCAGTCTTCAATCATCCAAGTTAAGTACACTATTTATAAGCATATATTTTAAGTAGTTTTTTTACCAAAAGTTGCTAAATAGTGTTTTTTATTTACCTATAAGTTTTATTACCTATAAGTTTTATTACCTATAAGTTTGAATAACAACAAGTTTTATTATCTAGAAGTTTGATTATCACCAAGTTTTATTATCTTAAAGATTGTTTATCAAAACTAAGATTGTCTATTTATTATATAAGCACAAGTCAAAGTTATTTTTATCATTTATCTACAACATTAATCATTAAACTTTATGTATTTTTATCTATATGTGTTATTAATAAATAATATTTTACACAATAAGGTTGTACTGGAGAACCAGGGCTGTTTGAAGACAGTTCTTAGAAAAAGTTCAAAGGAGATGCGGATGTATTAGGCAGTCACTTTACTGGGGACATGTCAGCACGCCTCTTTCTAGAGACGTCGTCTTCTTGTCGCCACAAAGCTCTGTAGTGTCCATTTCTAAATCTATTTAAATTATTTCAGAAAGTGAATGACTCCAAGCTAACACATGCTGAGACTGCTGAGACAAACCTCGATGACCTCATCGCCCGCCTCGTAAACATACTGGATTGTTCCACTCGGTCCCTTGACCTCAGAATACTCTCATATGACTGAACCTTTCTAAATTTTGATGGTCACGCAGACCAAATAGGCTTCTAGAAGGACAGACTAAAAAGACTGCCTCTCCACCTGACTCAGCAAACATCGCAACTTTTCTACCAGCTCAGACTGGACGAAAAACACTTCTTGCGTGCACGAAAGATACTTCTGGACCTTTTACCGCTACAAATAAGGAAAATTTGCAAATTTCTTCCCTTTAAACTGCAAGGTAGGTCAATATAATTGAGTATTATAGAGACAAGTTGTCCAAGGGTTAACAACCAGGTCTAACCGAGAAAGTAATCTTCGAAACGCTCAGCGATTACAGACCAGCGTTTGGTAAAAATTATACTACTTAAGTCACCAAATGATTGGTATGAACTCGTATACCGCATCGGAAGAAACAACCCCTCGCCTTACCATTCCGAGGACTCACTGCTCAAACTATGAAGTCTGTAGGGTAAACACCACAGTTCAAATACAACCTTTCGCATTGAGTTTCTTTTATTATGATATGCGCGAGCTTTCGGGCTGGGGCCGCCATTCTACAGGCAAAAATGAAACATTTGATCCTCGAGAGACAGTTATATACAATTAATTTGTTACAAATTTTAAATAAATTATCAGAAAGAAAAGTATTAAATCTACATAAATTATCACTATTTTACTATGTTTAACAATCGGAAATAAATTAACCTTAAATTTCAATATTTAACAAAAGGGAACTGTTGTCATGGATGGAGAAATATTACCATAAACAACCCCTAACCTTGTTTTATTTTTACCTTCTCCAATCCAAATAAAAAAGGCGATTCCTTAAATGGTGTTGCACCCTATACAACCTATTGAAAGAAAATTAGGAATCGTTCACTGAAAATATTGAAATCGACAAAATTCGAAGAATTCAGGTAAAATTGTAAATTACAAACCTTAGAAAAATCATCTCTTTTTTCTAATTAGAGGAATATTTAAAACTACACTCGTCTAGGGGTGAACAGTAACTGACAGATTTGTTGTCATAATAATATTTTCTCATTAGATATGAAAATTGAATTTTATTTATTAATATAGTTCAAATGATAAACCCTCTTAATAGCACTAATACCTTTAGAGGAAATTTTCTCGCTTATCCAATCCATAGTCTAAAACTTAACTTTATTAATATATTGAAATTTAAGGTTAATTTATTTCCGATTGTTAAACATAGTAAAATAGTAATAATATATGTAGATTTAATACTTTTCTTTCTGATAATTTATGTAAAATTTGTAACAAATTAATTGTATATAACTGTCTCTCGAGGATCTAATGTTTCAATTTTGCCTGTAGAAGGGCGGCTCCAGCGCGAAAGCTCGCGCATATCATAATAAAAGAAACTCAATGCGAAAGGTTGTATTTTTATTTTTATAATTTGTAGCGCATTTTTTCGTTTACTTCAACCACAGTTCAACCCAAGGCATCAAATTCACATGCGTTCCCTTCATCATATTTCACATATTTTAACAAATGAGCTCTAGAATTAATATAATTATCATTTTATAAGAATAATTCAAATAAAATGGAATATCTTGCATAAAATAAACTGAATTTTATTCAATGATTTATCGACGAAACGTTTATCTTTTTAAAAATATTCTGAAAGGGCACATGTAAAAGGTAATATTTTTATTTTTATTTTAATTACATATATTTAAGTTAACTATTTTTCAGCAACATATTTTTCCTGAAAATCAATTTTGGATTTAATTTAAATTATTTACTGTTCCCAAACTGTCGATTAGGTATGATTAAAAGGGGGAAATATCCAAGTCCGGATATTATCCGTCAATCCAAGACAACCTTCAATTCCATGGTACCCACAAGGGAGTCATGAAATCTTCAGAATATGCAAAAGTTGTACTTAGCTGGACAGGTGGCTAAGCCAATCCTATCTCCACTATGAATTCCGATAAGTAATCAACAATCAGTCATGTCATTTATGATTGGAAATTATTTCCATCCGCAGGTTTCAATACTACAATAAATACAAATAAGGATATGACTTAAGAAATATTACATATCTAGACGTATACCTGTAGGAGGGCCGGAGGTACTCCCAGGGGGCTGAGTGGTAGTAAGTAGGGTGGGAGTTGGCTCGGTTAATTTAACAGGAGTCGATGTCTCTGAAACATCACCTCAATATATAAGGCAAGGTTTTGATGAAATATATTTTCAATTCAACAAAATTTCAGGAATGTCAATAAATACGTTTTATTAACTCTGCGCAAAATATTTCTTATTTATTAATCTTAAAATAAAGTCAAGCTTTCGGGTATTTTCCTTCATCAAGAAGGAGGTAGTAAGAAATGGCATTAGGGTTATTAACCCTCTTAGCTTTATGCGATTTCAAAGTCTAGAAATATGCTATATTTGGAACTATATCATTTTGAAGATTTTAATATAACAACATCTCCTACTTTTTATTTATGATAGAACAAGAACCTTTGAGAATATAATTGCTCAGACAAACACTATAACAGATTTAATTATTAACTTTGAGATTCAATGTGTTAAATAAATCGACTGTAATATACATCTCTTGCTATATTTTTATGAAAGGTTAAAACAAATCTGTGTGTTAAAGCATGTTTGGCGTAAAAAGAATATATTCTGAAGGTTCCTCATTCCATATCCTATTGTGAAATAGTGCATAAATGATTTTATCTCAATGTATTTAAAACTTAGAAATGCATTATAGAAAAAAAAATGACCATTTTCATATAATTATTGTATTTATTGTTACTGATTTATTTATTATTATAAATGCAGTATTCAGAGAGAGAGGAGAGAGAGAGTATAACAGTAAAATACAGTATAAAAACGAAGATATAAAAAATCTTTGATATTTCCAAGAAATATAAAGCTCAAATATCACTCTATCTTTTTATATTTTTGAAATTTTATTTATTCTTTATGAAAAATATTTATCATATTTTTCTATAACACTAAATTGAGGATTGAGTCCAAATTGTATTTCAAATATGAAAATTATATAATACAAGGATTTTAAAAAATAAGTTTTCGATAGAATTTATGTAATTTAAAGTTATGCATATACTCGTAGATATCAAAAAAGAGAGAGGGGTGAATGTATTTTGGCCTTATCAGCCTAAAGGTAGACCGAGAAAAATATGATTATATAGATGCACAAGAATTCGAGGAATATTTACTTTCGCATTCAAATTCACACGAGGAGATACAACAGAGGAAACAGCCCTTCAGACATCTTGGGTTTCCTGAAACAGCCAGCCTGGTGAGTTGGTATCGAGATATGGCTAACAAATGAAATACACACAAATATATTCATAATCTATAGCATTAGTGCCCTTCACATACGTGTTTGTGAATAATTCTAGTATGCTCAAACCAAAACTATTTATAAATTTATTTATATTTTTCTTTTAAAAATACGAATACCAATACTTGTACTTTATTAACTTCACAAGCATCATAAATATTGATTTTAATTTAACATTAAAGCATGGCAGCAATTCTTTTTATAAATATTTAGACAGCTCGCGCAACACTTGGCACAGTGTACTGGCCTCTCTGTTGATTTAATAAAAACTGAATATTTTCAATAATTTCCATTTAAAAACTTTATTTTTCGAAATTTTTTAGATCAATGTGTGATTTATTAAAAATAGTCTCAACCATAAATTACTATAACGTATTTTCATATTTTATACTAGATATAGTCATAAAAGATTAACAATTAGTTCTAAATATTATAAAGTTGAAAATTGAATCTACAGTATGCAAATAAGATAGCCACTTGCCCTTGCACCTCTCGTAGCATTCCAATTTGCAGCTTTCGTCGCATACTTCAAAACAATCTGAAAACAATATATAAATAGGTTTAAACATTCATTTTTTGTATGTGTATGTTGAATCATACTTTATAATAATAAAATTATAGTAAAATTATCTTTAAAATTGTTTTTTAAAGTGCTCTGCGGAATCGACACTTCCTATTAGGCAATATATCTCCTTCACGTTTTTAACAAGGATATTTCTTATACAATCAGTATTTCTATGCAGTAAAATTAATGTCTGTTTATTTCCATAAGTGAAATTATATTCAACCAAATTTATTTTCACAATTTAAACTGTGTATAAATATTCTTATCTAGTTAATTTTTAAATATTTTACCAAGAAATTTGTTAAGGAATTTAGATAGAAAAAGAATTTTGATTGAAATTTTGGCGTTAAATGGATCTTTATGTGAGAGATTCTTTAAAGTCTTGAATATTGTGTTTGAAGAGTTGACATTTGATGTATATGTGCATTGTATGAAAAGGTGTTTAAGGCATTAATTGACTCAAACATCATTGTCATACACATCATAGTTAAATACCATCCAACTTCAACCGAGAAATCTTGGTTAGTAAAACATCAACCAGGACCATAGAACGCTGACAGGAGAATTAAGTTATATACTGAATGTATAAAGAAAGAAACTATAATATATATATATTCTTTCAAATACAGTGCACTCCGCTTATAACAAAGTCGGTTATAGCGAAATTCCGCATATAGCGAATGAAATTGTCTGCACGAAAGAAAAGAAGGGCTTAAACCATTAAAAGAACTCTGGATATTGCGAAGTCGGATATAAAGAATTTTCGCTTATAACGAAGTGATTTGCATGTATAAATTTTTATTTTATCCGTTTATAACGAAGTTTTCTCATTTACCATTATAATTGACTAATATATTATGCATAATATATATCAAATTACAACGTGTGAATGACACAAATTTAATGATACACAACAAATAAGTTAATAATATACTATTTTAAAATATGCAAACATATTATAAGTATTTTTTTACATTATTTAAACAAAATTAAATTGTTTAATAAACGCTTATATTTTATTAACGTTTACCATGGCAGGAGAACGAAAACAAACACCGTTAGAGATGGATTTCGATTCTTATGCTGACGCTGACAATGACGTCGTTACAAATGCCATGTTATCCGATGTAGAAATTGTCGAGAGCATTCTTCAAGCAAAAGAAGAAGAAGAAACGGACCAAGTTGATGAAGAAGTAGACCCAATTGTCCACATTCCGCATCCAAAAGAGATCTTGGAGAGCATTCAAACTCTGCGATTGTTTCTTCAATGTCAGGATGAGTCCAAGTCTCTTCATAGGCATCTGTCAGACTTTGACAACATCGAAAAGAGTGTTCAGCACTTGTTACTGACTTCTAAATGTCAAAAGAAAATCACAAACTACTTCTCCAAAAACACCTGATGAGGTTGTTATTGATCTTTGTGTTGCTCTTTTGAGTTGAATAGTAAATAAAATTATTGGTACAAAACATTTTTTTTCCAACTGCGGATATAACAAACTTCGGATATAACAAAGTGATTGTCATGGATAATGCGACTTCGTTATAAGCGGAGTACACTGTATAGAGACTGGAGATCAAACCTTGTCTTACATTAACTACAGTCTAGGTAATAGTCAATTATAACGACATTTTATCTGTTCAACTTAATATATGAAGTGAATAAATCAACTAAAATGTGTGTTATTTAAAGGGTATTTAAGACATCCCAGGAGTAAAATCCTCATTGATTTGCTATAAAGTGGAATCACTGTGAACAATACTCGCCATATTGAAATTCAAGGATGCTTTAGTAAAGTTAAATGAAAATACAAAAGATGACTAAACGTATCTTCACACTCTATAAAATAGTCAAAAATACATGTTAAAAATGGGTATATCTAAGAAAAATCATCACATTTAAAATAATCCCCGGGATGTTATTCATCTTTCTTTGTGTGTTTGTAAGAGATTGAAAATAGTGAGCACATATCTTCACCGTTTAAAACTTTATTTTTCTTCACTTTAAACTTCAATTCAATCAACAGTTGAACACATCCTATTTTCCAAGCGCATTTCTATTCTCCAAACAAGCAAAGTGAATGACGAAAATCAGTCAAATAAAAAAATGAGACATGACTGTAAGGCGTTTTTTCTGATATAATTTACAAACCGAAAAAAAAAGATAACAAACGTTCAGCTTAGGTTTTGAATATTAGTTTATTTTTTTTTTTGAACGCGAATTTCATAATATATATGTATAAATTACAATGTTGCAATTTAAATTTACCCATGTAAATGGTAATTACGTCTTTGCCGGTCCCAAGCCCGGATGAAAAAGGAAGAGGGGGAGCAGTAACAAGCTCGGTAAAAAACCTGGGCTCAGCTGGCCCGGCTGATAGTACCCTGTAAGGGCTCCTAATCCAGGGATACAGGAAGAGCAGCGTTTGTACTCCATGTTAGGAGCGGCTGCACATGGCATCTGTTCCTCATGTCAAAGGTGGCCATTTATTTTGGAGCTAAGTCGACCTGCCACTGAGTAGTGCTCCCAGTCTTGATGACAAAGGCAGACGCATTCTACTTCACCCAGTGTGGAGATAAAAAAGAAGAAGACCCTTGTAGCTGAAGAAGAATGGCGAGACACAACGAGAACTCTGCAAACTACAGAGTGGGAAAATCTCTCTGAAATCACGGGCCCTTTAAAGCAATCGTATGCCATGTATATATGTTCGAAATTTGATATGCAATAAATTCGTTTTAATATGAAAAGGGACTATATATATTGTCTTTAATTCACTATAAAGTATTTATGTAGTTTATTTCTAAAATATGTGATATTTGGCTAAATTTATACAATTACTCTAAGTAGAAAATCAAAATATTTACCGTTATCTATCTCTGAAACAGAAAGATATCATGGTATTGACAAATTTATTTTAAACAACATGAAATATATTATATACATATGTATATATATTTATTTTATATTTAAAATAATGTAATCTCTCAGAAAGTAAATATAAATACATGTATTTATATATTTTTAATAGCGCTACAACACAACTTCCTAATTTCCTTATTGTGAGGAAAAATTATTGGGAAGAGACTGGTTAATCATTGGTGAGCCCTGCAAGCGGTTTTACCTGAGAAGGTCCCCCACAGAAAAGCTAATACTTCACAGTGTTTTCTATGAACGGTAGGGAGTTTCATTTATTTAAAATATATATATGATAGCGTGATATCATTCAGAGTACTAAATCTACTCACATATTGTCCGATATTATAATAATTAGTTTTTTTTTTACTTATCCTTTTAGTCTAAATTAGACAAGATCTTGGAGGTCGTGCTCGTAAAGAAGCTCAAGAACTATTCTTGGTTCTCTGTACAGGGATCTTTTGTCCTTTCCAATGCAATTTAGTAAATGTTGGGGATTGGCCTCTTCGGTTTTGCACCTAGTGCACATGGGGAAGCTTTTGGCTTCCTCTTTATAGACTAGAGGGCGCAGGTGACCAGATTTCCATCTGACCAACTGTGTCGATTCCCTTCTGTTTAGTTGGAGGGTCTGTTTTTTGGGGTTTTCTACCTGGTACCAAGAATGATGGAAACTATCTCTATGGTTCCTTATTAGTTGTAGTTATATATAATTAGTAATGGCATTATATAGCGCGGTCATGGAATTACCCCTCCCCCCCCTAAATGGGAATTTTATAAACAAAATCCTAGCGAGAGAGAGCGACAGTACATTATCCTAAATATAATTCCTGCATTCATTTAAGAGATAATTAATTTTTTTAAACGCTACACATCATAATGTTAGCAGCTACCAATTATTATGGTAAACATGGATGTGTATGATCAATCATATATGACCTTACTTCAAGGGATCATTTCTAAAGTTTCGTATGCAATTCAATAACCAAACTTCGACGTTTCTCAATCATAGTGCATATAATTTGTAATAAATCTTCAGGATAAAAAATTTTAAACATTGGATGAGTTTATTTGCATCGCGAAGTGAATATAATGCCTCAAAAACAGTAAACAATTTGGAGTAAAATTATACCCTAAGTTTCCTTATAAGAGATTCATTCAAAAATATCAAGACAAATTTTAAACAATTATAAGGCTAATATCATTTTAATGTTTATACTCTTTAAAAATATTACCCTTGATTATAAATCACCTCTCTCATACCTCGAACAAGGTTGACAAAACAATTTCACAAATTATTTTGAAATAATCTTCCCAAGTTCTAATTTAACATATTTTATTTTTATCTTTAATTCTATTACTATAGATTTTTAATTTCTAGAAATTAAAAAAATCACAGAAGAAAGATTGGGTGAATAGGGTGGGTGTGAACGTTCAGGAATTGAATGTTGACTAGAAACCTTGTCGTTCAATAAAATCCAATTTCAAGGCGAAGTTGCCTTAACATTTCCAGATATTATTACCTATCTATGTACCTCTATCACACACACACACAAAAGCCTTTATTAAGACACACTGGTCTTATAGAGGATTCTCCCCAAGATTACAAGAGAAATAGGCCTGTGAAAGTGGGGAATATACAGAAGAAGAAAAAGAAAGATTATGTAAGTATGATATATACATACACACACATATATACAACATAACAACAAAAGCCCCCATTAAGACCTAAAGTCTTATGCACCTCTATCAATTATTTTCTTTCTTATTTTAAGGTTTGATAATGAAGTGGATCTGGTTCTTACTTATTGCTTAAGTTGGTATCCTTTTTGAGAAATTGAATATTTAGAAAAGGTTGGTGCATATATTTACATTTGTACATTCAAAAGAAATTTTAAAAAATATTTTAATACTTACCTGGTTTTGTTGAACTGAAGTATGAAGAAGTAGTTGAACCTGGCGACATAAAGAGATGTCATACTAACAATAGTATCTTGGCTAATGATCAGTTTGTATTTTAGTGCAGACCCTAGCAATACTTCTCTCTCTCTCTCTTAATTATATATTTAATAATAAAGACTTTAAATAAAAATAAGATTCCATGTTGAGTTATTAAGTATATTTCCCAAATTAGAAGATTAATATTTATTTTAGTTTTCATATATATAATATATTATAAGCATTTTATGCTCATGAATAAATGGCAACAAAGATAAATATTCCGTTGAAATAGAGTCAAAAACGTGATCTGCTATTAATCACTTATTTTGTCTTCAATCTAGCAGTTCAAATGAGCTGTTTCAAGTTTTGGAAAATTTAAAAGGCGTATGGTCGCGTTATCATATATAGAGGAGAATCAAATCCTTCTAAAGGTTGCAAAATATATTTTGCGGGATGAAATTTCCAATTTTGACACATTTATTTCTTACAAATTATATATAAACCAACATTATAATAACCATCATTTAAAAGAAATATGATAGACATTATATATTTATCTATGTATCCAGTGCATTTATTGACATTGTTCTTGAGAGGCACGCATCTTTTGTATTTAGGTAGCAGCATATTGAGAGATGTATAAAATTTAATAATGCATCATTCTTTGAATCTGTAGAATGTATGTGATTTGACAAATAAAAATATTAATGAGTTTATAATTAACCTTATCTGAACTAGTCCATCTTTCATTGAGTGTGACCACCTTAAAGGGAGACAATTAATTTTATATTTCAGGCTGTCAATAATTGAGGTATTTTTACAGTAGTAAGTGTGTTAAATATATTAAATTGTTTGTGTACAATGAAGAAATATTATTTTGTAAAACACAACCCACAAATATTGTTAAAAGAAATATTTATATATTACGTATTGGCGGAGGGATAAATGTTCCATTGCTGGTGGAAACTGGAACATTACGCGTTGTCATTTTCTACACCACAATATTTACACCAATCTACAGAATTATCTACAATTATTTTAAATTATAGAATCAGACCGAAGTATTATATTTGAAGGTAAGAGATATGGTGATTGAATAAAAACATTGAGATGTAGCTCACCTAGTAAAACACTCCTTTATATAAGTAAAAGATTTGAAGCGTACGAGGATACTTTTCTTTTAAACTTTAATAAATATTCAAGCTTTCGGGCGAAAACAGCCCTTCTACAGGAACAATAGAAAAACAATTTCAAATAGTAACGTTTGTAAACAAATAAATGGTATCTCTATTTGATCTTGTATTGCGTGAATGAATCTCACACCCACGTGACCCAGACTATGATACATTGATTAAATCTGCTAAGTTGAAACTTTCCAAAGTAAATCAAATTGGCAAAGGGAAACTATGGTACACAAATTTATGGAAATATTGCTTTATATTCAAGTAAATAATATATATATTTGTTTAATTTTATAAATAAAATTTTAATACCTTTCTTCAAATCTTTATCATTCGAAATATATTTTATTTTTTAAGTTGAAATATGTACTTTATTGTTATACATCAATTTTCTTCAAAATGCAAATTTCTAGATGCTTGAAAACCGCTCTATTCAAAATAATTTGTTTTTCTTTTCTGATTTGATCAAATATTTTCCAGAGAAAACTTAACTTAATTTTTAATTTCTAAAATAGTGCGCTATATCAGAATTCCAACGACCCATATTGATATTTACATTAATAAAATGGAGGTAACTTCTACCATTACTTTCTCTGCCTCCTCGCCAAACACGAGATCCTATTGTACCATTGACACAAGAGACCAGAACCATGTAATAAATATAGGGAGAATGACTTCTCTCTCTCTCTCTCCAAGTTTTCAAAATTTTGAAGTTTTAAAAATAAATATTTTATACCAGATATTCCTTCTGTAATTCCAGTTGGGGCTATGGGTTTTTCCCCAGATGTCTTGTTCGTTTCTAAAAAACAAAGTCGATTGGTTATTTCAGTTTTGACAAAAGTCTACATTAAGGGACCGTACATATCCTTGCAGATGTATAAGAGGTAAAGTTCCCGGTATGAGAAATGTTCAACTTCATGTCTTATTTCAATTGTTACAATGATAGAACAACTATATTCTGATGGCTGATCCAAGAGTTCACAAAAGGCACAATAATCCTCAACTTTGAATTGAGAAATCTCACAAAAAAGGCCTATGTTAAAGATTATTTTATATTAAAAATGAGTGATATGTGGATATTTAAACGAGATATTTATTTTAGATATAGCAGTGTAATATTGCGTTATTTGGATGTTTTTAGTTTATTTATTAAATTGTTGAAAGAGGGCTCTATTTTTGTTATTAGCCAAAAAGACGCGAGTTTAGTTTCTCTACCTTCATGTCCCTACCAATGTTAATGCACAAAGACGAATCAATTATAAATAAAGGATTTCATAATCTCTGAGTTAACGAAGGATGTACCAGTTTTTATTTTATCAGCTTTTTTCGGAGTTTCCGTCTTGGTAACAGCTGACACTGCGATCCCTGAAACAGAATTTCTGTTAGTAAATCTTATTTATGTTATAATATATGAATATATGATTCAACCATACAGTCATTACAGAAATTCCTAGTTTTAAAGATCTGTATTTGAAATTCAAATTGCTATTTCAAGCTATTTGCGTTTGAATGATAAAGTTGACCTTAGTCATCAATACGATATATTTCAGTCGCTGCGATTCCTTTGTTAGGTTGGTATGGTTTGATGACTCTCTATCAGCCATCTCAAATAATAAACTAGAAAAACTATATCGATAAAAATTAATGCAATAACTATTTTTTAAAAGTTCCTGTCATAAAAGTTTTCATTTTAATAAATTTAGTTATACGAATTTCTGGACAAAAATAAATTTGAAAGGAATCAGATAATTTTAGAGCTAGAATTGAGTTAATTTTTTTTTTCAGAATAAACGTTTATAATATATATTTTTAAAATATTTTAAATATATTTTTTTTGTAAAGAGTGTTTTAATTTTATTTGTGCTTCAAATTATTTTTCGTTTTTTGAGTTTTTATATACCTTGTAGACATAGTGTTTAGAAGATGAGAGTCGTATGGGTGCAATCTAAGAATAGAGAGAAACACTGCTGATCTATATCTTTCTAGGTATTGTGTCTGCTGTTATTATGCAAAATATTTCATATTTCCATATACATCTAAGCTACTTATCATTTTAAATAAAAGGTTGTGTTTAAAATTAAGTCCAAAGAAAATATAGACTTCTTTAAAACTAAACCGTGCTTATATTTCCATTGGTCGCAGTACACGAATTGTCTATTTTATTTTCCTTCTACAAGGCTTTCTTCCCACTCATACCGTCTTGAAGCCAAGAACCGCTTAGTTAAGCTTGGTAATAACCAAACAGATTCTAATGTGACCCTATTAGAAGCAACATACTTACTTCCTATTGTTTGGTTTGAGATTGTTGATGCTGTTCCTGGACACAAAAGTATCAATTGGGAATGTATTAATTGTATACTATAAATTATATTTAAAATGTAATATTAGTGTCTTCGTGAAATTGTAAATACCAATTATAAAATTATATCTTTCCTTCAAAGTTGAATCTTTCCCTTTTAATGCGTTTTTCTATAAGGCTGTCTATTTCTGTAGTCCTTCTTAAATAGAGCATTGTGGGCGCTCCTGAAGAATGAGATGCCCAACCTTTCAACTGTGCAGGAAGTTATGCCGCGCGCGTGGCCAGAATTGGAGAAGTCAGATGAGCAATATCTAAACTGTCAATTGCCTCGGTTGTGTGCGACGTCGTTTCCCGTGGTAAGGAACTGTGGACAGCTTCCCTCAAATCCCTTATTCCCATAATACCGATGTTGAAAAATCTACCTATTCTGTATATGCTCTTTAACAAGTTGTACCTACTAAAATGATGTCCACCTTTCTTTTGAAACTTCATGCACCCACATGCTGAAGAGACTTTTTGCAATGATAAGTATTGAATACTAAAGTGAACAGACTTGCTTCAAATACAAGTAGTAAATACAGAACTACCCTTCTGCAAAGACAAGTATTGAATATCATACTGAACAACCTTTCTGCGAAATCAAGTATCGAAGACCATATAGAACAAACCTGCCATGAAAAGGAATTGATATCATACTCTGAGCACAGATCTTAATTTAAATAAAATTATTTTTTTCTCGCGAAAGACAAATCGAGTCCCTTGTAATAGCTTAAGAGTGAACAATTTTATTAAAGGCAAATCAATTTTTTATGCGATTTATATAATTAAAGGTTATGTGACATTAGGTCCTGTGCTGATTGAGCATTAAATGGCATACCCCTAATACATTGTATCTTTTTCAGTAGTGTACATATACAGCTTCACATCGCAACCTTCTTTTATGATGGTATTCTTGTATAAATATGCATAATCACATTAAAAACACTTCTTTAAATATTATTACCAAATAATGCGTTTATGCTATTACACAATTATCTCTCGGCCTTGCGCGGCCATGCGGCGCGCGATACCGAGTGTCACCGTTCTTTTTCACCGCGTCCTGTGGCCAGGCAAGATTACCAGAGTCAGCTTCAAACTTAAGGATCTCGAGACCCGTATCATCAATTGGCATTTGTCCATACTCCTGAAGAAAGGGTCTTCAACTACAATTCCAGGCCGCACGCAGGGTTGAAAGCTCAAATGTATTCGGGAGCCTGGTTGCTGCCACATTGACGTCTATTTGATCTCAGGGTGCAGACCTCCTTCCTTCTGGGCCTGAATCACCAGACGGTAGCTTCTTCTGAACCTTCTCCTTGTCTGTGCCTGTAGGTTCTCCTGGCGACGCCATCGATTTGGGCTCCTCAAGTCAACTACCCTATTGAGATTTACCAATTACAAATTTTAGCTAAAATGATTTTTTGTTTCATTATTCCTAACTCTGTATAGAAAAATGTTCTATTTATCAATACTTTGGAGTAAGATGCAGCCAATTGCTATTTCGTTAGTAAAAAATATCAAAGGGTTTCTAAAAATAGGATTCAATTACCGTTGCATATTTCCCTGCAATTGTCGTGGCAAAAAGGATGGCAGTGTTGGGGCTGACAGGTCGGTGTGTTTCCTGAAATATCACAGCAAATAAATATTTAATTTGTATCTCAACACTATATATATTAAGGAGATTCTCATATATATTCATAGATAAGGCATATATTGGATCCAAAAATAAATTAATCACTAATATTTTGAGTTAACTGAACGCTAACCTTTATAAAAGTACAACAAAGCATTTATTTTTGAGATTATATATCAAAATGTGAAATTGTGGTTAATTTAAAACTTTTTTGGTTTGGACCCTGATGTATATAGTTGTTCATTTGTTTTAAATAAATATTAAATTGATGTATATAGTTGTTCATTTGTTTTAAATAAATATCAAATTGATGTATATATTTGTTTAGTTATTTTGCATATTTTTCATCTGTGAATTAATCTTATAATTTGGTCTATGAAAATAAAAATATTGGACCAGTGACCAAAACAAACTGTAAATAGATCGCTTAAGGTTATAGAGTTAATATAGAGAATTGTTAGGCAGGATATATATTTAAATGTTATGCTTGTGTAATTTTAATCTTAATTGAATAAAAAAATATAAATTATAAATGTGTTATAAATCTCAAATACCAAGCATTAAAACAACTGGCGACGAGGAAAAGCAAATTTTGTAAAGAAATAAGAAATTGAATAGTGAAAAGAAATTATACTTTAAAAATGTCTTCAGGTATGTTTGAAAGATTTGACGAAAATCTAGAGAATGTTGAGAATTATATTTATCGCTTGAAGCAATTCATGCTAATTTCTAAAACAAAAGAAGACTTTAAGACGCCATTTCTGATATCAAGCATCGGACCTAAATATTTTGGAATCTTGCGAAATTTGGTCTTTCCGGAGGAGGTTGATCAAGTTCCCTTTGATAAATTATGCAAGATCTTATTGAAACATTTCAATCCTAAGACCAATATAATATATGAAAGATTTGTATTCCAGAAAATGGATCAAAAATCAGGCGAGGCAATTTCGAAATATATAATACGCCTAAAAGAACAGGCTCAAAGGTGTAACTTTGGAGATTTTCTGCAAGAATCCCTAAGAGACAGATTTGTAGCGGGCATCATTGATACACCAACCCAAAAGAAGCTACTACAGGAAGAAGGATTAACTTTTGAGGGAGCATTAGACATCGCTCTGTCTGCGGAGTCTGCAGATAAAGACCTACACAACCTCAAGAGATCTGAAGATGCCCATCGGTCCCCACAGCATCTTCATGCCATCAATAATCCCTGCAAACACTGTGGTAAGAGCAACCATCTGCACTATAATTGTTTTTTTAAATCAGCTAATTGTAGAGTTTGTGGTAGGGTAGGGCATATTTCTACAATATGTTATAAAAAAGACAGTTCTGCCCGTAAATTGCCCAGAAATCCCAAAAATACTTTTAATAAATTTAAAAAGCATGCTAATGATAATAATCCTTCGGGATCTCAAAATAATTTATCATTGAATAATATAAATTTACATCCTCCTTTGACTGAAACAGTATATGTAAATAATATAAAATTGTTGGCTGAAATTGATACTGGAGCAGCCATTACTACATTAACTAAATATGAGTACTTTAAATATTTCAAAAATGTTAAATTAAATAAATGTAATACAGTCTTGACCGGCTATAGTGGCTCTAAAATACCTATTTTGGGCAAGGCTAAATTTGATATAAAATTAAGAAATGTTTCTAGAACCATTGAAATACTAATAACTAATTTAAATTGTTCTAAATTTCTCTTAGGAAGAGATTTCCTTAATCTTTTCAATATTTCATTCAATTATTTGCATAAATTGGACTCTTTTAATATAGATTCACTTTTAAATGATTATGAGTCCATTTTTGATTGCAAATCTGACCCTATTAAAGGTATCAAATGCCATCTTGATGTGAGGGCTGACTTTATCCCAAAATTTTACAAATTTAGACAGGTTCCTTTTGCATTAAAACAACTTGTGGAAAATGAAATTGATAAATTGGTTGATTTGAATATTTTGTCTCCAATAGATAAAAGTGATTGTGCTTTACCACTTGTTTGTGTTGCAAAAACCAAATGGCCAAATTAGACTTTGCGCTGATTTTAAAAAGAGTTTAAATCCTTACTTAGAGGATGTCAAATATCCTATTCCTAACATAGATTCAGTCTTGAGTAATTTTCAAGGAAAGAAATTATTTACTAAATTAGATTTGTCAAAGGCTTACCATCAAATTGAGATGGATGATATTTCAAAAAAGTATTTGGTTGTCTCCACTCACAAAGGTTTATATAAATATAATCGTTTGGCCTTTGGTATAAAGACTGCTTCTGAAATATTTCAGAAGACAATGGAATCCTTCTTCTCGGGAATCAATGATGTTTACATTTATTTTGATGACATTCTTATTGCATCAGAGGATTTGGAAAGCCATTTAGATATTCTTAAGAGAACACTTAATATTCTTAAAGAAAATAATTTTACAATAAACAAAAATAAGTGCTTGTTTGTTAAAAATGAGATTGAATATCTTGGACATAAAATTAATGAATTAGGTATATACCCCTTGAAAGACAATCTAGCTTGCATAAAGAATTGTCCAGTTCCTAAGAATAAAACTGAATTAAAAAGCTTCCTTGGATTTTTGTCATTTTATATTAAATTTTTGCCAAATCTTTCAGATTTAGCACATCCTTTATACAACCTATTAAAAAAGAATGTTAAATGGTCTTGGAATGCTGGGACAAATAGATCCTTCAATTCCTGTAAAAATGCATTAGATGAGACCACATGTTTATCGCATTATTCCCTAAATTTGCCTTTGATTCTTTCGTGTGATGCAAGTCAGGTGGGAATAGGAGCAACCCTTTCACATTTGAAGGATGGGGAGGAAAGGCCTGTGTGTTTCATTTCCAGAACGTTAAATGTTCATGAAAGAAAATATTCTCAAGTTGAAAGAGAAGGACTTGCAATTGTCTTTGCAGTAAATAAATTTAAAAAATTACCTTTTTGGTAGGAAATTTACCATTTATACTGATCACAAGCCCTTAATAACTATTTTTGGAGATAAAACAAATTTGCCTCCACTCATTGCAAATAGACTTCATAGATGGGCTCTAACTCTTTCAAATTATAGTTTTGAAATTAAGTATAAAAAAGGAAAGGATAATATTATTCCAGATTTCCTTTCTAGATTTCCAGAGTGTCAAGAGGATAATTTGGAATATAATGATGGGAGTGGTGAAATTTTACTCTTAAATACTTCCATCATTGACCATGTTCTTGTGGCTCATGAAATAAAATTAGACAGGACTTTATTCAAATTGTATAAAATTATTGAGACAGGGGAGTTACCCTCAAGTCCCAATGATGATCTCATTCCTTATTTAAAAAGGATTGATGACTTTACCATTCTCCAAGAATGTATTTTTCTGGAGAATAGAATGGTTATCCCAAAAAGTCTACATGAAAGGGTACTTCAATTATTACATGAGAGCCATGCAGGAACTAATAAAATGAAAATGATGGCACGTTCATCTATTTGGTGGCCCGGCATGGACTCTTCAATAGAAATAATTACAAAAAATTGCAGAACTTGTCTTTCTAATGAAAGTTTGCCTCCTCAAAGGACTGAGAGTTGGCCTAAATATGCAGGACCATGGAGGAGGGTTCACATGGACTATTTCAATTTCAAAAACAAACTGTTTTTACTAGCAGTAGATTCATTTTCTTCATGGGTTGAAGTTTCTGAAGTACCATCTACCAGTGCATATTTTTGTATAAATTTTATAAGAAATTGTATTGCTCGCTACGGATTTCCACAAGTAGTGGTTTCTGATAATGGTCCTCCTTTCTTTAGTAGTGACTTTGGTGATTTTTTGTCTAAGAATGGCATATCCCATGTGACATCTCCCCCATATCACCCACAATCGAATGGACAGGCAGAAGTCTCTGTAAGAGAGGTAAAGAAATTGCTAAAAAAGCAATTATATGAAAATGAGCAGGTGGAACTAAATTTGGCTCTGTCCAGGGCTTTGTTCTTTATAAGGACCGATGTAAATATTAGGAAAGGGACATCACCTGCGGAACTGTTTCTTGGAAGAAAGATCAGATCAAGACTTTCGGTGTTATCAAAAGAAGAAGTAAAAGCCTCCAAATTCAATAGTCAATATGTTAACAGTAAATTTAAAGTGGATGAGACTGTGAAGTTTAGGTGGATTACTAATGGGCATCCCTCTTGGTATACAGGAAAAATAATTAAAATACTAGGGAGGAATTTTTATTTAATAAAACAAGGTGACAGTATAAAAAAGGTTCATCAAAACTACATTAGAAAAATGTTGCCTGGTAAATCACATCCCACTAATATGAATGATGCTGAACGTGTGCCAACTCCAATCTCGGAGGAGAAAAGTGTTACAACCCCCAGGTATCCTCAGAGGGAGCGCAGATGTCCGCAGAGATATGGAGAGTAAATAAATAAATAAGGGGGGCCAAGCCTAAGAAGGGGGAATTGATGTATATAGTTGTTCATTTGTTTTAAATAAATATTAAATTGATGTATATAGTTGTTCATTTGTTTTAAATAAATATCAAATTGATGTATATATTTGTTTAGTTATTTTGCATATTTTTCATCTGTGAATTAATCTTATAATTTGGTCTATGAAAATAAAAATATTGGACCAGTGACCAAAACAAACTGTAAATAGATCGCTTAAGGTTATAGAGTTAATATAGAGAATTGTTAGGCAGGATATATATTTAAATGTTATGCTTGTGTAATTTTAATCTTAATTGAATAAAAAAATATAAATTATAAATGTGTTATAAATCTCAAATACCAAGCATTAAAACAGACCCCTTCTAGGCATTTCACCCTGCTCGAAATTTAATTAGTAATTAAAATTTTAAAAGAAAGTTGGAGAGGCTCATAAAATATGAACCAGAAATTTATTTCAAATATATATTTTCATTCACTCTTTCTTGAAGACTGAAAATGAATTATCCAAATGTTCCTACAACTGATAAAAGCGTAATTCACAAGTTGAATTCAAATAAACCTGTGCTTTCAAAAATACCAATATTTCATTTTATTGTAGAGTTTATTAAGTCTTGAGTTCGAAGAGTAATTCCTGGTGTTAGACTCCAGGTTGTATCAGAATTTACTGGGGGACTACTCACTGTGACAGTAATCGTGGCAGTGGTTATGGCATTCTTTGACGCAAGACTTGTGGCATCCAGGTCCTGTTACCTCCACATATGTTAGTTCCAGTAAAAATCAATATACACTGCGTGACATTGAAAATGGAACACCAAGAAATAGTGGCCAGAAAGTGATGAAACTCGGCAGACAGAGAGAGACAGGGACGAACAATAAGTGATCTTTATTTCAAAATGATAGTCATAATACAGAGCGAGAACGGCGTCGGCTTAGTAGCAAGTAGGACCACCGCGGACGGCGATGCACGCAGCAACACGTCTAGGTAGAGAGTCAATCAGAGTACGGATGGCGTCCTGAGGGATGGCTCTCCATTCCCTCTCAACCATTTGCCACAGTTCGTCCTCTGAACACGGCTGTGGCAAGGCATGCAAACGGCGTCCAATGATGTCCCAGACGTGCTCGATTGGTGAGAGATCAGGAGAGTACGGTGGCCAGGGAAGCATCTGTACATCTTGCAGAGCTTGTTGGCTAATGCGAGCAGTGTGCGGTCGGGCGTTATCCTGCTGATAAAGGGCATTGGGTACCCCCTGAAGGTAGGGGAGTGTCACCGGTCGCAGCACATCATCAACGTATCGTTGGGCCGTCATAGTGCCCTGATTACGAAGTAAAGATGACCTGGAATCATACGTGATTGCGCCCCAAACCATGATTCCACGTTGTCGCACGGTGCGGCGTTCCACAATTGCTGCCGGATTGGACCTTTCTCCACGTCGACGCCACACGCGTACACGGCGTCTATCACTGGACAAGCAGAAACGCGACTCATCTGAGAACACGACCCTGTGCCATTCCGTCATCCACGTCGATCTAGCCCGGCACCATTCCAAACGTTGGCGCCTATTCGGTGGGGTCAATGGCAGTCTTCTTAGCGGACGGCATGAGTGCAAGCCATTAGCAACCAATCGACGGGAAATGGTTCTGGTCGAGATGGAATGATCTAGGGTGTCTTGCACATGTTGCAGGTTGGCGGTACAAGTGGCTTGTGGGGCCGCCACTGCTTGTCGAAGGATACGCCTATCCACACGTGCTGACGTCACTCTGGCTGCACCGGCATTCCTATAAATTGCCACATTTCCTTGTTCCAACCATCTTCTCCACAGTCGGTGCACCGTGGACGCACCAAGGTGTGTATCAGCTGCGATTTGACGTATGGACCAACCTGCCCTTTTCAGTCCGATCACCATGCCCCTCGTAAAAGCGTCTGTCTGCTTGAACTGCCTCCGTTTACGATGACCTGGCATTCTCTGTTATTACACGTGTCTTTTGACACAAGAACAAAATTTCTACAATGATTTTCCTTGAAGAAATAACGACACGAATACTGTCCTTTCTGCAAGTTACTTCCCTTATATCTTACTCCATGTTCGCACGAGAGCTGCGCATTTTACATCATTTGCATAACTCGGTTAGGCGCGTCTACCCTGAAATTTGCATAATTTTCTGGCCACTATTTCTTGGTGTTCCATTTTCAATGTCACGCAGTGTATTTCAAATATAAAGATAAAATATTAATTGTGTTTTATTTTTTAAAGAAGTAGGAGGTATGTTTCTTTAGGAAATTGTTCTATAAGAATTGATGTTGATTTTTTTTTAACATGTAATTTTGAGGTGAAATATAATATTTAAATTATTTTGAGAGATATTTTTCTAAAATTCTTTTATATGATAAAAATATTTTAAAATTTCTAATAAGATCGAACTAAGTGATGATAGCTAACATTGGTTGAGATATAAAATCGTTTTTGTTGACAAATATTTTTGAATAATAAAACATGCGAAACACTTACGAATGATAATAACAGCTGTAAACAAAGAAATATATAGGGTTAATGCATAAAATCGTTCAAAATTTAGGTTCATGTATATTTTCTGCTATATATGTGAGGGTATTGTTGTCATTTTAACCAAGATGCAAGAGTTATTAGAATTTATACAATCAAACAGGTCACATACCTATTGTATAGATATCTAATAATATAATAATAAAGATACCTATTGTGTATAAATATCTTGAATAGATATTTACATATCTATATACTAACGGAGGTTTACATGTCTAGAATGATTTATCTCCCATTATAATAATACCTTCTTCCTTTCTTTAGGTAGTGAGTGGTAACTTACGTTTTTTCTTTTTTCCTGAGAAAAATAATAACAGTTAGTAACCATTCACTTTTTGATTACATTATACTAGGATAATAACTCAAATTATTCACAAAATCAATAAAGAAATCAAATATATATATATATAATATTACTTGCTAGAGATTGAATTATATTCTGCGCGCTTTCTTTTATTTTAAATATTTCATTACTGTGCAAAAGTGTATTTGTCAAAGAAATGACAACGCACGAATATAGCTGTTTGTAAAGGTACATGCTTTCTATAAGTTAATAAAGAAACCTTTTTACAGATCAGTGAAATATTTCAAATCACAAGATAGGTTTTGCGACAACTATTTATTTTAAATTCCACCATACAGTGAACTGAAGATTTGGGAAAACTTGGCTCATTAGTATGCGATATATTCTTCATCAACCCGAGTAATAGTTCGGAACTAACATTTTTTCGATTTGTCTGGGCAGTACAATAGCAGCTGGTGGTGGCCATGCACAAGGGCCATTACATTATTATAGAATAAGGACGTGTAAAAGAATCAATTATAAATAAATTAACAGCATATATAATTTATCTAGGGACAATTTTTAAAATATTTTATTGACAATTCTAATTGTTTAAGAATGCAAATTAGAAAACAAAGATGAGGAAATATATTATTTGAAATTAAGTGAACTATTTACAGTTGATATCAGGGAGGGAGGCTCCTTTACCTTGAGAGAATTCTCTTCCAGACAAGGACAGGATATATCCGTACAGCTCTCAGTTCAACAGTGAGATAGAACTTATATATGTATTTCTTTTTTGGAGGGCGCCAGAATGGCAAGGGTATCGTCATCCAGGCCTTGCCTGAAGACCTAGCCCTATAGCTCAGGGGACCACTGGATGATGGTGAATGTCTGCCGGATGAGAAACCTGACGCAGGGGCAGGACCAGTACAGATGGGCTAACATAGGTCGCTGGACTATAATAATATATACTTCTCCTACTTCAAAATAATTATTTAATATACACAAAAAGATCATCAATAATATTGTTAATTCAATAAGAAATTATGTATCCCTAATTTTAATCATATGTATACATTTATAGAATTAGTTAACATAATATGGAAAAGATTTTGAGAGATCGCTTGGCTCATAAATGGTGGAATGATTCTTCTCTAACACAGGTAATAGAGACTTACTTCTTTTCGGTCTGCCTGGACAACACAATAACAGTTGGTGGCCATACACTAAGATCATTGCACTATTTTAAAATAAATAACATAAATATTCATGATCTAGGAATAAAATGAATTGAACAATAATGCTTGTTTCGGTTGTAATTATTCAGTGCTATTCATTTTAATATAATAGGATGTACTTCTACAATTAGTGAAGTAAAGATTTAAATATTCCCATCCCAGGGCAATTTTATTTTTCCGTTTATCATTACTCTTCACAATTCATCCATTCATACTTCATCCCTAAATTTAGAAATAGTGTATTTCTCCTTTAAAAAATTACGATTTTTCGTTCAAAAGAAACATTTGCGGTAAAATTTGTCAAACGTTCTACAATCATAAGCCGCATTATATTTTATTATAAAGATAAAAATATTGGCGAAAAGTGTTGGCTCATCGGTGGTGAACCTTCCCAGGGATTTCGATAATATACTCCACCAGCTCGCTACAACTAGTGTAGTGTTTATTCTAACTATATCGTTTGCATTTTAAGATTTTATTTTGGCGATGTGGTTTTTAGCGAAACTATTAATAATAATTATAATTAATCGCGCTGAATAACTCCATTTTCAACATATAGAGTGGTATTCCACTATTTGTGTACCAATCTTTCTAAATATATAAATTTTATAATATATGCCTGGCTTGATGATATTGTGAATATTTGGCCGATACACAAAATGGTAAACGAAAGAAAAGTTTCTCGAGGGCTGCTGTGCTAAAGTCTATGATTGATTAGCACATTCAATCCTGAATGCAAAGATAAATAAAAAGCATTCAATATCAAACCTTGTCAGATATCTGTAATATTTTGTGTTATGACTTGTTA
The DNA here is from genome assembly GCA_030710605.1 of Cordylochernes scorpioides. Taxonomy (NCBI): domain Eukaryota; kingdom Metazoa; phylum Arthropoda; class Arachnida; order Pseudoscorpiones; family Chernetidae; genus Cordylochernes; species Cordylochernes scorpioides. Next base: position 4,021,605 of record CP092871.1, on the reverse strand, counting down.
AAAATATTACAATGCTGTGTTTTTTTATAATTATAAATCAGAAAATATAATTGTCTACCTATTTATTTATTTTTAGGACATAAACAAATTACGAATCCTTAGTATTGAGGTATAAAATTTATTATATTATTGATGTTTTATTCTAAATGACAATCAGCAAAATCTTTCAATGGGATACTTACTCATTCTTCCAAAAATGCCTTTTCCGTCTTCTGTAGGGAAAACAATGGCAAAACCCGATTAGTACTTTGCCTTTTCAGTCAATATTCAAAGTTGTTTATGTTAGGAATATGCAGATATTAACGGGAATTTAAAAGAATTTATAACCAATTCTAACAGTCTCTATGACATATTCAACAAACAATTTTCATTAATCTTGTCTCAAATACAACCTTACATTATATATTGACTCTAAATCATTATAGGTATATTATAAGTGATATTTAGAATAAATTAATAAACAAAAAGAGTAATTACAATTACACTGATAGACAAAACTTAAGAAAGTTGAACCTTATAGCATATACAATATATATACAATATATAGTATATATCGGGATTCAGAAAATATCTCTCAGAGTTATTTTCTCAATCCCGATATATATATATGCTATAAGGTACAACTTCCTTAAGTTTTGTCTATCAGTGTTATTTATTTAGATAATTTTAAATCTTTGCTACCTACCTGACAGGCCCTCTTCTTCCTCATTCTCTGTTGATCAATCACACACATTTCCATAGAAATTTATATTGATTTGTGTCGATAGAGAGATTTGAGTGTGAGTACAAAATACTTTACCTTCCAGGTCAATAACTTCAACTAAATCATTCATGACTGGGAAATACAAAATAATGCATTATTATCATTCTCTCTCATAAAAATTGTAGACATATTTACATATATATATATATATATGCAAATTGAAGGAAGAGAGGATGGTTGCCTTGTAATGATAATCTTTGAATAGAGAACAGGTCATATCTAGTGTAATAACGCAAGCACTGTCTACAGATTAAAAGTTTTTACGTTAAAATATTAAAATAAATGGCTATTAAAATTAGGCTTTTAATTTGGGAGATTTTATTATTTTTATATTCACGTTCTTTCTATGTACAGGGTGTACCAGGTAAATTGGGAATTTCAACAATGGTATTTTAACTGAAATTTTTTGCAAGTAAAAATTAAAATATCCGAATGAAATTTGACACAGTAGTAGATAAAAGGATATAGTTTTTATTTATTCAATGTAGTTTCCATTATTAGCTGCAACAGTCTCGAGGCGAGTGCGGAATGAAGCACAGGCCTTGGCGACGATGACCTTGTCCATTTGGGTCATCACCGTGTGAACTGCTTTCTTGACAGACTGGATGGTGGTATGAGGAGCTTTGTTGACATCTCTCTCAACAACGCCCCATACATAGTAGTCGAGGGGATTGCAATCTGGAGAATTAGGGGGCCAAATATCAGGACCCCAGTGACTAGGGATGTTAAGTGTCAGCCACGATTGTGTCTTTTTTGCCTTATGGGCTGGAGCTGAGTCCTGTTGGAAGACATACTTCCTTCCTGCGGCCACCATGTCCATCCAAGGCTTCACAACGGTCTCCAGAACATTGATGTAGGTGTCAGCGTTCATCCTAAGGCCCTTCTCAAAGAAATGGGGAGGCATGACATCACCTTCACTGCTGATAACGCCAAGGACCATTACGGAGGCAGGAAATTTCGTGTGCATCACGACAGGTATCTCTGAGGGGTCTTTACAGATCCAGCGATCATTCCTGGGATTTACCTTTTGGTCCACGTCAAAGTTCTTTTCGTCAGAGAAGAACCTTAGCATGCCAAAAGAGTCGTGTTTCAGGTTGTTGAGGAGGGCAGCAGCCTTTCCTTTTCTGTTATTCTTCATATTCTCAGTCAGCAACTGACCTTTCCGAAGGGCATAAGACTTGAGACCAAGGTCCTCATTAATAGTTCTGACAATTGTCATAGAGCCAACGTCCATTTCCTTGGCTATGGCCCTCATGCTCTTCCCAGGGTTTCCATCAATCTTCTCCTTGACATTTTGACAAATTCTTCGCCTCTTACCCTGTCCGATCGACGCGAGTGCTTTTTCCTTGTAGCTATCCCCTCTTTGTTACTGTCGGCCTCATCAAACTGCTTCTTGACACGATAAATAGTGGTTTTGGGCAACTTAAGAAAATCCACTATCTCTTTGGGGCTCCTTCCGGCGCGCAGAGCAACGATGATGGCAGCTCGATTTTCAAATTCTCGGTTACTCTTCATCACTACACTGCGCACACATGTACTGTTGCATTTTACATGAATATGGCTACGTAATGAAAAAAAAAACAAGTTTTTAATCTCAAGTAGTTTTTTGTTTTATGGACTGTCAAAGTTAGTCCCAATTTACCTGGTACACCCTGTATATATGTAGTAATGTAGTGTTGTTTATGCTGTTGAATGAATGTAGTGTGGCATGTTGGTTGCAGTCGTGGTGGCCACAATGATTAGAGTGGGTTCAGGCGTGATTGGGATTACACAAAAGGACGAGGCATGTTAGATGTCACCACAGAGATGGCGAGAGAGTAAGTGTAGCCGACGCCGGTCAGGGGAGATCTGTCTAGAGGTGTCTGTCCATCATCGTGTCTCAAAGCGGACTAATCTGTTTGATTAAGAAAGGGGCACACCCTTGGGGCACGACTTGTTTTTCGGACCTCTTTCCTCCTACTGGCGCCGACTGTCACTCCCTCGAAATTTTATTTGTTATCTTGGCAATTACACTACATCTATACAACACATAAAGACATAGATATATATTGGAATATATTATAACATATATATGGTATGTCTTCCTGACTCCTGACTGTCGTGGTAGGCAGGTTGGATGAGGTCGTGGTGGCCACAATGGTCAAAGTGGTTACAGGAGTCAATGGATAGCACAAAAGGTCGAGGCATGTTGGATGCCAACCCAGAGAGAGAGGCCAGCGCCGGTCCAGGAGGGTCTGATCTACGTGAGAGCCAGAGAGGAACTGTTTGATATCCGACTATGTTTGTCGTCCCGACTGTGTAATCGGAGATCCCCTTTTTCTGTCTGGGCGCCGGCGGACTCTTAATAAAACTTTATTATCCCGTTTTACATGATGGCCAAACTGGCGATTTGGACTGTGTCCACATTTTTGGCTGTTACACTATAATTATTTCATATGTGGATATCAAATAGATATTGAAATATATTGCTACATATATACAACAACAACAACAACAACAAAAAGGATTTTATTAGGGCCCATTGCCCTGTATGGATTCACCATACAACAACAAAATAATACAATAATTTTTTCTCCCTTCCCCTGAGTGAGTCTTTGTTTGAAAAGGGATTTATTTACACATCTGTTCTGAAACTTTCCTCACTACCTCTTTTGTGTATGAATCTATTTACAATTGATCCGTAGAAATTATAGAGTTCTATTGCAATATTTTTCTTTTCTGAAATAGTTCTCAGCGTCTTTAGTGGGTTGCTAAATCTCCAGAAGGTGTTTTTAAGAGTTTTTCTCTTTCTTCACCTATATATTTGCATTCTATGATATAGTATTGCCACATATATATATGTGATATATGGGAAAAGGATCCTGAGAATCTTATCGACTCTCTATAATATAAAAAAAATGCTTGTCGACTTCACTGTGATAAAGTGCTTTGTCCTGAGAATCCTCGGGAGTGGATGGGATTTTGTATGTTTGGGCAGTCGTTATCAATGGCGGTGGATGAAAAAATCGGCACACTATATCGATTAATGAATCACAAAACACCTCGGAATATTAATCATTGGCGGCTCGGGAGAGGAGATGGAAGGATTTTCGCGATTAAATTGGATTGAGATGACTCACATCTTGGACCTCGAGGCACTACTTTTAGAAGATGCACACACACGTCTTGACACACACGTTACCGACCGAACTCTGGTTGCCCCGCCCCCTGGCTTGGGTCATGTGGGACCCTGCTTGACCTTTGATTGGTCCCTGTCTCTGTCGGCCATGATGGTAAATTTGGTCGGGAAGAAGCTTCGCCTAACATCCCAATCTCTCAGGACATTCAACTCTGGAATATGAGGGCCTCTTTGTTCTAAGTGACCTAGATACACGACTTGGATCTGTCGTTCTTTTCTCTTCTACTTCTTCCATCTCCTCTTCCTTTGACTGCCATCTTTATTTGAATCCATACAGAATACATTATATCCAACATGGTACATAATTATTTATTAGACAATATTCTTTATAATATTACAGATGCGCCCCCTATGAATAAGAATTTTAAAAGGGATCTGTATTAAATTCTGAAAAAAGAAAAATAATTTTTTTGGGAAAGAAAAAAAAATAAAAATTTTTTTAAAATAGTGAGTGGTTAGATACAATTGGGGAGAAAGTAAATGATGGAAATAAGTAATAAAAAGAAATTTGAGTAGATAGGGGTGCTTGCTAAACTAGGAAAAAAATATGATAATTTTTTGGAGGAAAAAAAAAAATCTTGCCTGCATAGGTGTTCAATCTTGCTGTGTGGAAACCCACAGCAAGGGAAACTCTATGAGGTGCAATCCAACCAAAACATATAAGACATTAACAGAAATAAAAAGAAAACTATAGACAATAAAATTTGGTGATGGAGGGGAAAAAAAAAAAGAAATCTGATTAGCCTTTGGGGCGGTGAAAAAATATAAACAAAACATAAAAAAAAGAAATCAAAGCTCCTGTATGATAACTGAAGGCTGATACATGAGAAGTATTGCGTCAGGTCAGTTGTTCATTCAGTTAGGACAAAACAAGGTTTAAACAATAAAAGGAAAAAAAATAAACTTGAGGTGATTAAGAAATTGAAAGGGTGATAGACATGGATGGTGGGAATAAAAAAAATAAAAATAAAAAAAATAAAAGTGCTGGTTGTGTACAAGTCCTTTAAAATTGGTTAACAAAAATATACACAAAAGAAGAATATTTTTTTTTTTACATAACAATGTCCAATCTTTGTTTATTATAGGGTCGTAGGTCATAAGGTTGCCAAAACTATATAGGTGCGTGAATGTATGCGAGTGTGTGTGAGTGTATGTTCCAGAAAGTAACTTTAAGTGTGGTGACACGCGAAAAGTGACGGCGGGTTTGTTTACATTCCGCAGGGAGGATGTGACGTCGGTCACGTGATCGGAAAGGACGTGACGTCGGCGCGGCGGAAGGTTTCTGTAAAGTGGACGCCAGCTGACAGCGGGGTGATCGACGAGTGTTTGTAAAGGTGGGGAGATTGCTATTCGACTTGGCGCGCTCTAAAGAGGGTTTGGAAAATCTCTCCTATGATTTCACCTATTAGAGCGACCAAGGCATGACTGTGGACAAGGATGGTCCATAACTCCGGGAGAATTATTCCTATGGTTCGATGGATTAGTTCCACTACGGCGATGGTTATTTCGAATAGGGCTTCCTGTAGTTGGAAGAGACGGTTGGGCTGCAGTGTATAGACACTGACATACAGTAGGGTGGCCATGGGTAATAGTACAGTGGGTAGGATGAAAAGGTTGATGAGGTATAGGAGGTGGAACAAGGGGAAGGTTTTCACGTTACGAAAAAACCTTGCCTGTAAGGGAATTGGTTTGGGATCAGCCCTAACTGTAGGGATTGGGGTTTTAACTTTGGTTATATGGGTTGGACGGGATATTGCAGGTTGGGGAATATCGCGTTGGGCGATAATGTTACATTGTGGGTCAACAGGGGTGGTAGTGGTACAATTGCCTATTGTAGGAGCAAAGCGCTCAACTGTAAAGAGGTCTGGGGTGAGGTGCTCGAACAGTGGTGGTAGCGTCCTAGATTGGGGTTTAGCAGGGTGTGGTATCAGAGTGGGAGGTGCGATATAACGAATATTTTCGTTATAGTACTGTAATTTATTTACATGGACTGTGTCGGTATTCCGATTTAGAGGTTGGTTGGGTCGGTTTATTCTCACCACGTTGGGAGAGATGATCTCTAAGATCTCGTAGGGACCCGTGAAATACGGAGCCAGTTTGCCTGTATTGGGGTGATGGTAAACTTTTACCAACACGAGATCTCCGGGTTCAAAATGGGGTGTCTTATGTTGTTGGTCGTAGGCATGTTTGTCTTTGAGGTGCTTGGCCTGGGTACGTTCATGGGCTATCCGTCGGGCTGTGGTTAAAACGGGGTAGGGGTTTACATGCTCAGTGAGCTCGGGAGGTAGAACGCCGAACATCAGGTAGCCAGGTGGGAACCCGGTAACTGAGTGGGGCGTGTTGTTATACACCACAGTAACGCGCTTCGCCAGCTTAGTCCATGCGGCTTTGGGGTTTTCCAAATGGAGTAACCTTAGTTTGCCTGTTAAGGTAGCGTTCAGGCGCTCGCATAGACCATTAGCTTGGGGGTTGTTACTGGTGGTGAGCAGGGGATGGATGTTCCTGTTAATCAGGAACTTCCTGAACTTTGGTGAGGTGAACGCAGGCGCTCTATCCGTGAGTAGGCGTTTCGGAGAGCCGTCCTGCAACACTCGCTTTATCACCTGTTGATAGGTGGTGAGGCTGGTAGATTTTGAGGGGAAGGTCCACGTGTAGCGCGAAAAGTGATCCACCACAACGTGGAGGTAAGCTTTGGCGTTACCATATTTGGCAAGTCCAGCTATGGTGTCGAGGGCGACCAGATCAAAAGGCTGAGTGGCCACAGGAAGTTGTCCTAGTTCCCCAAACGTGGGACCTCGAGGGTGTTTTGTTGACTGACAGATGGCGCAGGCTTTGGTGGTTTTGGAGATGTCTTCTGACATCCCCTTCCAGTAGTACTGGGGAGAGATGAGCCTGGTCATCTGGGATATGCCCGGGTGGTTGTACCGACTGTGCACCTTTGTTAGTAGGTCGGGAACGAGGGCGTCAGGGACGACAATTTTGGTTACACCTCTACGCTTTAGGGTTTGCAGTCCGTTTCGATCAATGGTCAGTTTAGATTCTCCCGAAGGAGTGAGTTGGTGGTTCTTAATGATGGTGGCGTCTAAGAATCCACAAAACGGGTTACGGGATAGGAGGTCCGCTTCATGTTGTAGTGATCCTTTTATGTAGCGGACTTCGTATTCGTGACACGATAACCTCAAACTCCATCGGAATAATCTGCCTGACGGGTTTTTGATCGTCTTCAGCCACTGCAGTGCGTGATGGTCAGAAAATATGGTGAATTTTCTGCCCATTAGATACACACGGAACTTCTCCACGCTCTCGACAATGGCGAGGCATTCTAGTTCGGAGATGGTGTAGTTCCGCTCGTGTACACGCAGAGCGCGGCTGAAATATTGGACTGGGTAGGCCTTCCCAGCGGAGTGGACTTGTTTGAGGACGCCTGCAATGCCAAGTGTTGATGCATCGCAATATACCTGGCATGGTAGTTCATCCTTGTAGAGGTGCAATACGGGGTGTTGTGTGAGGCTTTCCTTCAGGCTGGTGAACGCCTTTTGGCATTTGTCATCCCAGTCCCACGTCACATCCTTCTTGAGAAGGTTGTTGAGTGGGGTCCGCAAACGGGCATAGTCCGGGATGAACTTATTATAGACGTTCACGGCGCCTAAGAAGGATTGCAGCGTTTTGCGATTGTTCGGGGGTGGGATAGCGTGGATTACGTCGGTATTGCGGATAAGTGGGGGTGGTGGTACCAGCGGTGATTGTGTACCCCAGAAATTCGATGGTCTGCCTAAAAAACTCGCATTTGGTGAGGTTGAGTTGCAAGTTCTCCGCGTCGCAGAACGCGAAAAACCTGCGCAGGTGTTCTTGGTGTTCCTCCAGTGTCTCCGAATATATGACAAAGTCGTCAAAATAGTGCGCCACACAATCAAGTCCGTGCCCCTGCAGGACCTGATTGATTGCCCTTTCATAGATCTGTGGACTGGTCTTAAGTCCGAAAGGCAATCGGGTGGGCTGATACAACCCGTCTATCGTGGCGAAGGCCAACAGTGGTCGAGAATCAGGGTGTATCGGCACTTGCCAATATGCGGAGGAGACGTCGGCAGTCGAGAAATACTTGGCCCGCGCGAGACGGTCCAGTATATCTTCGATCCTCGGGAGTGGATGGACATCGGAGCTTATGACCTCGTTCACCTTCCTATAGTCGATACAAAACCTTTTGGTCTTGTCTCGCTTGGTCACTAGGGTGACCGGGCTAGAGAAAGGGGAGTAGGACGGCTCAATGATGTCATTATCCAACATCTGTCGGATCTGACTGCGTATTTCCCGTTGGTCGCATATCGGTACCCTATATGGGCGGATGGTGACGACTTTGTCGGAGTTGGTGGCGATTCTTACTGGGGGAACCTTTAGGCATGGGACCGCGAATTTGTTCCGGGAGAACACGTGTTGGTATTGGCGCAATAGCGCCGGGAATTGAGGTGGATACGGTGGCTGCGGTTGATTGTCTATGGGGATCCCTGGGAGGTGTTCTGGTGATGTTGGGTGGTGTGTGTGGTACATGGAATGGTGTGTGGAATGGGGATGTTTGGGTGTATGGTGAAGGTGGTCCGTTTGGACCTTGGTGGGGTGTGAGAGGTTGGCATTGGGTGGTTGTTCTGGTACCTTGACCCTATAATAAGAGCAGTTGGCTCTAAAAAAGTTCTTTGATTGGACATGGTGCGGTGGTTGGGTGAGTCCCTGGGTTGTGGACGTGTTGTCCGAAAAATGCGCATATTGGATATTGTTGGCGGAAGGCGGAAAAATAGTGTGGGCCTTGCATAGGTCCGCCTGGCATTCCCAATATGTGCACCTTTCGGGCAACACAGCAAAGTGGTAGGTCAGGGGCGACAAAGGTGCATCGAGTTGGTACATAGTGCCATGTGCAAAATCGATTTTTAATTTGAATTTACGGAGGGTATTAATACCAAGTATTCCAAATGGTAGAGGGGCGTCCACCACGTGGAATACTTCGTTTTGGGTTATGGCATGAATGGACAGGGGGAAGGTAATCTGGCCTATTGTTGGCACGTGGCCATCTATTGTCTGTAAATTTATTATTTTTTTAGTTATTAAATTTAGGTCAGGGAAATTATTCTTTAAATTTTTATATATGGCACATGACACTAGGTTAACGGACGCACCCGTGTCTATCAGGAATGGTAGGGACAGTCCATGGGAGATTGGCAGACTAATTGTCAGGTTGACGAAAGGCCTGGTCAGTAGGCCTACCTGCTGGCTGCTGGTCTGGGGCTCCCTTGGTTATCCCAGTGGCTTGTGCGCGTGACGCTTGGTGATGGGGCTGGGCTCGCGGCCGTTGTTCCGCTAGTTGCGCGGAGCGCGCTGCTCGTGCGTCTCCGGAGGCACGGGGCAACTGCGGGGCTTGTCTGAGACGACACTCAGAGTGCCAGTGTAGTCCACCACAAAAACGGCAGTCTGTTGGCGGGGTCGACCTGGTTGGCACTGTTCTTGGACTAGGTCGCACCGGTGCGTAGGGGCCCAGTAGGGGTGGTGCGTGCTCGTCTGGGTGCCTTGGAGATGGTGCGCCGCTGCCGCGGATCCGCTGCACCAGCCGGAACCATGCACCTAGGTTCTCTGGCGGCACAATGCGGACGAGGCGCTGGTCGGAGGGTGGCAGCCCCTCGGTGAGCGTCTCCAAGATGACCTCTTGTGGGAGGCCCAGTTGTAGACCCAGCGCGGTCTTATTCCGATAGTATTCTTCCAGGTTGGGCTGTCCGGCCAGCTTCATGGAGAAGTATTGGGCATACGTGGCCTCATTGGTCTCCGGATAGAGATCCAGGAAGGTCTGTCTCACCTGGATGTAATGTTGGGTCTCCATCCGAAGCCTCCTGAAGTGTTCTAGCGGTTTGTTGTTCAGGTAACGGGGTAGGCGGAGCACTTTTTCCGTGTTGGTGAGACCATCCCAGTCTGTTTTCTGGTCATATGTCCGAAAGAACTGTGCGGCTGGGTAGGTCCCGTCGAAGCTCTGGACTTCTATCTCCGTCCGATGGGTCACGCGGTCGCTGGTGGTCTGAAGGGCAGATAAACACGCCGCGAGGCGTGCCAAGACGGCCGGCAACTCTGCCGACGGAGGGGGTGGTTCTATTTTGGGAGTACTTACGGCGGGGTTGTTTTCTCCCTCTGCGGTGTATTCCTCCGCGTCTTGCGTTTCGTTTTTCTCGTCCATCCTGTCGACTCTCTGTGATATATGGGAAAAGGATCCTGAGAATCTTATCGACTCTCTATAATATAAAAAAAATGCTTGTCGACTTCACTGTGATAAAGTGCTTTGTCCTGAGAATCCTCGGGAGTGGATGGGATTTTGTATGTTTGGGCAGTCGTTATCAATGGCGGTGGATGAAAAAATCGGCACACTATATCGATTAATGAATCACAAAACACCTCGGAATATTAATCATTGGCGGCTCGGGAGAGGAGATGGAAGGATTTTCGCGATTAAATTGGATTGAGATGACTCACATCTTGGACCTCGAGGCACTACTTTTAGAAGATGCACACACACGTCTTGACACACACGTTACCGACCGAACTCTGGTTGCCCCGCCCCCTGGCTTGGGTCATGTGGGACCCTGCTTGACCTTTGATTGGTCCCTGTCTCTGTCGGCCATGATGGTAAATTTGGTCGGGAAGAAGCTTCGCCTAACATCCCAATCTCTCAGGACATTCAACTCTGGAATATGAGGGCCTCTTTGTTCTAAGTGACCTAGATACACGACTTGGATCTGTCGTTCTTTTCTCTTCTACTTCTTCCATCTCCTCTTCCTTTGACTGCCATCTTTATTTGAATCCATACAGAATACATTATATCCAACATGGTACATAATTATTTATTAGACAATATTCTTTATAATATTACATATACATACTGTATTTTATAAATTTGTGGTTAATAGGATTTCTCGAAATGCTTTAGACATCTTTTAGAAAATTTTAACAATTGAATGTTTTCAATTTCAGGTTCTTTGAGACTTTACGAGAGATTGGGGTTGGCCAACCGATGTTGAGCAAGTGAGCTTTTCTTTTATCTACCAATTTCTGGTGTTTTGGCAAATTTATTGATCTGCAACTAAACGATTCGTACACTGTTCATCGCTTAAACAAGAAGTAGTTTCAAAAATTGAGGAAAATATTTGCTCCCAGATGAATATCATCTCCAACAAGATTTTAAGAAATATATTTATATATATTATAAATAGATTATTTTTTTATAATAATTAATGTTTTTATTTTGAAATTTATATTTTTCAGGAACAGCTGCGTGAAGTCATCGCCAGAGGGCGCTGTTTTAAACTACATAAATCCATTGTTGTTGTTTTTTTGGCTGCACAAAACCTTTTATTAATATGTAGATAAGTAAGCAAATATTTTTATTACTTTCATCTCCACACCTCAAATCAGGTATTTATTTTTAAAATTACTTTGTGTCTAAAATAAATGTAAGTAATCCATTTCTAAGATTCTTTAGATCCTTATTATTAATTTCCCTTTGATTTTCATATATTTGTTATTTAAATACTTATCTTTCAAAAATTCGAGAAATTATCAAATATTTAATATTTATTTATTTTTCCAAATAAGTTACGACTGTCCCCACAAAAGCAAATTCCCATCACATTGAAAACTCATCAAAATAATATTATGTCAATACATCTCAACATATTTTTATTTATCTTATTCATATACACCCTATTAATATATACCTACTGCTTATTAATTTAACATATAAAAAAGAATTTTAATTTTTGATCAATAACTTGGTTTCTAATTATTTATGTCAGAATTGGTTAAATATATTTAATTATCTATTGTGCATGCTTAAATTTCAAAAGGTATATGAATAAAGGTATATTGAGGCGAATTGGAAGTTATGCTTATTTTCCGGATGGCCTAGTGATTCTGTCATTGGCAGACATTCATGATTGCACACGTCGGTATATATATATAGGTTATGTAATTAAAATAATGGAAACTACTATAGGGAAGATACATGTAGTACTTACTGGGTTTCGCGTTGAATGTAAAATTTCCTGAAAAATATTCCGTACATTCATTTATAAGAGACACTTAAGTCTAAGAAAGTTTACATTAAGGTAATTTAAAAGTCTTCAGTTTACCTAATACTATGTTGTCTGTATCGATTCCTGAAAAAAAAGGATTTATTGGTAACAAACAAATGGTTCACGCATATATGTATGCATAGTAAGCAAATTATCAAGACAGAGATAGTATAGTTGCCTGCTTTCTCAATGATAGAATTACCTGACATGAAAAATTATTATTATGTAATATTGATAATGTAATATTGGATAGTATGAATACTAGAGATGTGAGGTCAAAGATGTGATTTTTAAATATGAAAAAGAGAAGTGAGTGGAGATTTGCGGTGGCCCAAATATAGATGGAAATTTTGCAGTGGGGATATTAATCTATAAAAATAAAGGAATCCTCTTCCATCAAAATAGATGACAAAACTAGACGCCTGAAACCATGGTCTCCAGGTAGACGCTTCTTTAGTTTACCAAAGCTGGTGCTGTGGCATTGTCATCTACCCAAGGCCGCTAGTTTGGGGCGACTGTCAATAGATGGGATCTAGTTTGACGTCTATTTTAACCGAAGAGGATACCTTTATTCCATAGATAAATATCCTCCCGGTAAAATTTTTCATCTCTATAGAGTAATATTAAAAATAAAGAAGGCATCTCCTGACCACGAGCACATGTGCTTTTTAGATGGCAGAGCGCCATCTAGTGGAGCAAGAATAAAATAAACGTTTATTTAGCTTGTTCCGTGATATTTGGCCAACCCATGTGCTCGTGGTCAGGAGATGCCTTCTTTATTTTTAATATCAACACCTGACCCACTTATCTTTTATTTTTTCTATTGATTTTTTCATGTGTTAAGCGTCTTTACGCAAATTTGGCCTTAAATACCCATTTCTTGATTTCTCGGGTGCCATTGGGACCAAAAAAATATTTTTGGTCGCAGTGGTTACAGCCTACTCCACGCTGACGAGCGCCAACAGCGCGAAACGCGTTCGTGGATGGCTTTTCTTGATTTATCAAGAAATTGGGTTGGCCAAATATCACGGAACAAGCTAAATAAACGTTTAGTTTATTCTTGCTCCACTAGATGGCGCTCTGCCATCTAAAAAGCACATGTGCTCGTGGTCAGGAGATGCCTTCTTTATTTTTAATATCAACACCTGACCCACTTATCTTTTTTTTTTTTCTATTGATTTTTCATAGAGTAATATATAAAATATTGATATATAAATGTTTTTTAAATTCTATAAAATATTATTTAAAAATTCTATAATTATATAAACAAAATTACATTGCACAGAGGATTATGCGTCAAATATAGAGAACAACCTGCAAAAATTTAATTCACTGAAATAGCTGGAATGAGTATTCGTCTCTTTGATGATCCAAAGTTATATATTCACAAAATTTACTCAAAATACTAAAGAGTAAACATTTCTTTTAAATAAATATTACATTGTTGTGTTTATGATTGCTTATGTGATTAGTCACGCTTTATTATTGTTGTTTATTTTACTTTTGGTGAGTAATTAAAGACAGTCGTGTGCTCTAAATCTATTATTCTCTCTATCTTCATTTAAACATTTTCAACATACAAAAAAATGTTACATTAAAGAAATTGTTGGATCGTTTTTGAAGACAACTCTCAGATTTATAAAATTAATTTATTAAACTTTAAACATTTTTTGATATAGAGAGAAACGAATTAATTACCTCGTATTTAAGGCAACAAAAGAATCATCTAATTTACATACATCGTTCTAACCAGATTCAACTTGTGCAAAACAGACGACAAAGAAACATAAACAAAATTAATGGTAGACGGTAAGTTCCTATTTTTACAAGCTTTCACATTCAAAGAATAATCATTTTCGTGCTTCAGAAATTCAATTCAAATAACTTTTGTAGACCTAACGTTGGCTTATATAAGAGTTAAAATTTATTATTTAATAGAATATAAAAGCACCCTCTATGAGGGGAGCATCCTTGAGTATCGTATCTTCCCATGGGAATTCAATGTAAATACCAAAGGAGGTTGTCAATACTTCAAACTCCCTCTTTCTAGAGATTAGCACCCAGAGTCTTCAGCTAGCGAGGAGACTGGATGAGTGTTAGTGGCGTTATTGTTTGAAAGAACTTACCTGCTCGTCCAATGAGGCCATCATAATCTGATGCATTAAATTTATAATGTTATTATTTATCAGAAAATTCAATTGCTGAGAAATATAAATGTTTTTCTCAAAGACAATATAGTAGAATGCGTATTTTGTAACCACTGTTATAATATGGTATAGAAATGTATTTTGGAAATAGCCTATCTATAGAAAGCATAGATATAGGTTCTGAAAGCATAGTTCATTGTAATACAAATATATTTTGGGAGGTTTGATAGAATTGTGGTTTTTATCATAATTATAAAGTGCCCAGTATTTCAAAGTTTCAAGGAAGCAAGAAGGCCTTGAGAAGATGTACAATTTTGCTGTAAATAAATGAATGTGTATATAAGAAATTTCACAAATTGTAGATCCTAATTTTAATTTTCTTTTATTTTTGTGATAATTAAAAAGTTGTATTTACACACAAAAGTTTGTTAGAATGATATATTTATTTATGCAAATTTTCCTATTCCCTTATTGGAAATATCGCGTTTTGTGTAAAAGAAAAATATATAAACCTACTATCTTTGATTTTTTAATTTAAATGTGTATCTTTTTCTTCTAAATTTTAATTTAATCACTTTTACTTAAAAAAATATATTACATATATAAATATCTTATATAAATGAACATATAGGTAAATATATCCCATAAACTATATAAAATCTCTGCATATAAAAATCATTAACTGATCTATAGCTTTGGACTTTTGACCAGAAGAAATAAAATATTTCGAAGGCTCTTCATTATATAAATTTTAAAAAATATATCATTGAATGTCTCTTTATTTTTAATATAACTATTTATATTCCTATTTACTCTTAGATTAAAAAACTAACTATATATTATTATTATTATTATTTATAACGTAAAATTCTTATTTACCTGAATAGTCTTGGCCAAGAGGATTGTCTGTAAATCAATGGTAATAACGATTAATTTATAATTGATATCATTGGGATTAGCGTTAATGGAATTAGATGAGTTAAAGCAGAAAATGCATTACCTTCAAAGTCGATCAGGTCTATTATCTCCCCGGGGGCTGGAAAAATATATAATTTGTGGAACATTTTCTTATGACTATTGATCATGTATCAATGTAATTGCAAGTGAGGGTATGTAAATAAGATGTGAAGGGATATTTCAAAAAATGTATATATATGGTAGTTTTATCTTCTCTGCCAAGACAGCGTAGCATCAGATCATTAGGTTTATCACCATCTTCAGACCAATTTGAAAAAAAGTCTAAAAAGCCTGTCAACTTCACAGTATTAATCATTACTTGGAAAATTTTAACAATCCCATGTATTATTCTGTAAGATCTTAGGAAACGGTTCCATTGTAGCCTCAAATTATTTTTATACAAGTTAATTTTCTTAATTCGCAAAATTATAATGTAGTGGCAAATGATTTATCTGATTCTCTGGGGTTTATAGTACGTCCCTCTTTTTCTACAAGACCATCGTAGGAATTATCTCTGTGATTTAAATATTACAACTAGTATATATATACAGCCAATAATTATATATAATATTATATCAACATATATATTGTTAAGAAGAGTTTGAAAGTACATTTTATTTTATCCATTATTGTAAATTTGCATTTATGCTTTTAATTTTCTTTGTTCGCCTGTTTTACATGTTTCTTATTTTTTCACCATTATAAATTCCATCTTAACAATAATTAGATTAGATTTTTTCCTCGACTTGTCCAGTGGACGGTTGTACAATAAACAAAATAAACATTTATTTCCCGCTGTCTCCATGTTTCCTCGCGGCACCCCAGAACACCATCGCAACACTGGTGGAGATGCTGATCCTACCATCAAAAATGAAGCTACCTTAAGAAGAAGCCGTCGTCTACGAGGACAACCTCCAATGAGATCCTTCAGTGCCTCTCCAACAAGACGCGCCATTGTGAATCAAGATGACGCTACACCTTGCAACAACATTTTCTTCTGCCAGCCACCTCCTCCAAGTCTGGAAGTATTTGGCGGATACTCAGACGAAGATCCTTCAGAATGGCTGGAAGAAATCGAGTTGTTAGCAAGACAACAACGATGGCCAGACGATGTCATGCTGGCATATGCCCGAAGCTACATGGACGGACCTGCGAAGAAATGGGCAAAACTCAACAGCCCTCACATTTTTTCGGCCTGGAGTGTATTCAAAAAGGCACTCCTGAGAGATTTCAGGAGGGCAGATACTGCCAAATTTAAATTAATAATGGACCTGCAAAACAGAATCCAGCAGCCCAATGAGTCAACTCTGCGTTACGCCGAGGATGTCCTCAACCTCTGTAACAAGGTCAACCCCAAAATGACAACGGACGATAAATTATACTACATGAAGACTGGTCTAAACAAATACCTGTCACTCATTATGATGATAACACCTTGCAGCACGGTCAAAGACTTTTTGGAACTAGCGAGGCGAATAGATCAACATCTAGTGGATTTTTAGCAGCGAAGAAACTTCAGGCAAAATAACCGCCCGACCAGACCATTCCCTCCTAGGAGAAACTACAACAACCAAACAGACCATAGTCGTGGTTTCGACATACCTCGATTCCAAAAAGGATCGTTCGCAAATGATATAAGACCAATCGCAAGTGACAGTAGACCAACCTTCGCCCCAGGTAGATTCGAGAGGGCTAGACCTAATGACACAGGGATGGAACCGGTTAGAAACAATTATAGGAGCTCAGCCCTAACCCCAACCAACAGAACCCCCGAGCAGTATCCCAGGAGGCAGACGTACACGACGCCCCCAAGTAACAGGCGTTATCAAAGGCCATTATACCAGGATCGAAGAATATGCTGGAACTGCTCCGAACAGGGACACATATCGAGGTATTGCCCTCGTAACACTGAACGACCGACTTACAATATCAGACCAATACAGCGGCAGTTTTCAAGGTACATGGAGAGAGAGAGAGAGAGAGAGATTGAGATTGAAACTGATTTATTATAACGTCCATATAAGATTATATAAGGTTAAATACAGATTAAATAAAAATATGAATAAATAAGATTATATAATGAAAAATACAATAATAAATAGATATAAATATATAAAGCAATTGATAAATATACATATATATAAAATATATACAAGGTCTTCATTGGTGGCGCCCACCGCGAGAAAGACTCCGCCACCGATGGACTGCGAGAGTTCTTTCCCACAGGGTGGGCAGGTCGATGTGTTGGCTGGCATTACCCAACTCAAGACCAAGATGGTACTTGTAGATGGTAGCCTTCGCCACACTTGTTAGCTTCACTGCCTCGGGATGGAGGCCGACGCCGAAGAGCCAGGCCTGCAGATCCAGGGGCAAGTCGCAGGAAGCGAACACTTCCCGGAGCAGGGTTCGCACGGCTCGGCAACTCCAATATCTGTGGGCCAGCGACCCGTCGCTGGACCCACAGGCGGCACAGTTGGCACGCCTCGAGGCAGGATGGTCAGGATGTGGTAGGGCATGGAGGGCCAGCCGTAGGGCGACATCTGCGTCGTGCCCCGAGAAGCAGTTCCGACGCAGGTCGGCCCAGGGGATGGAGCGGGGCACATCCACGGTGGGGGTCCACCGGGCAGCCAGCTCTGCAGTAGGATGGGCCTGGAGCCGTGCCGAGTCCAATGCCCGGCGCGCCCTCTGGCTGGGTAGGCGGGTGATGGGGGTCGCCGATCCCCGCAGTACGATGGTCTCCGCCTCGTACTCCGCATGATAGCTGGAGCTGGCGTTTTCCCGCAGGAGACGTTGGCAGAAGGCCCCCAGGTGCTGCGCATCTAGGAGCGCGGCCCGCGTTGAGCGCGCAAGTGCAGGGGCGCCATCGGAGAAGTCCCCGACAGTCGCCTGTAGCCAGCGCTCGGGAGCCAGCAAGTCTGGCGGCCGCAGGAACCTGTTGTCACCTCGAAGACGCAGGGACCTCAGGCAGGCGGGATGAAGAACCCGGTGGTCAAGCTCGAGGACGCTGGACGCGGCCTCCCACAGGCTCAGTAGTCTCTCTAGGCGAGTGCCAGACGTCAGGAGCCGGCGGTGTCAGCCACGCCCGGCTGCGGACCAGCCAAGAGTAGCCGTTGGCGGTGCCGCGAAGAGAGGCCTGGACCCCCTTCAGGCAGGCGAGCCGAAGCTGGCCCGCGATGTCAAGCAGGCCGACGCCACCATCGGAGACTGGATGAGCCAGAATGCGTCCGGGGAGCCACGAGACTCGGCTCGTAACCCACACGAAGCGCGCCAACCGCGCCTGCAGCCGGCCGATGGTGGTTTCAGGTGGAAGGTAGCCATGGAGGTGGTGCAGGATGGAACCCAGGACCAGGCTGTTGGCCGCGCGAGCACGACCCACCAGCGACAGTCCGCGGGTGAAGGACGACCACCTCGCGATGGCTCGCTCCAGCAGCCCCATCAGGTGTGAGGCCTGGGAGGCGACGGTGTTCCTGGTGGTGATGGTGCAGCCTAAGACGGTCAGCGACTCGGACGTCCAGGAGATTTCCAGAGGAGAATCCGTCCGGTGCTTCCAGGAACCGCACCAGAGCCCGCAGCTCTTCTTGAAGTTGACAGCCACCCCGGAGGACATGCGGAACTCTTCAAAGATCAGGGGCACGAGCTCAAACTGAGCGTCGTCCCTGATGAAGAGTACGATGTCGTCCGCATAGGCGACCACGTTGCCGCGGCCCAAGGTCCTCTCGAGGCGGCGTAGCAAAGGTCCAACTCCGATGCTGAAGAGCGCGGCGCTGAGACGGCAGCCCTGCCTCACCCCGTTGAGAAGCGGGAAGGCCTTGGTGTAGACATCTCCGACCCGGATGGAGGCGTCTGCTTCCCCGTAGAGGACAGCAATCCACCCTAGGAAGGTAGATGGTAGGCCCAGCTTCTCCAGCAGGGCGAACAGATAGCTCCTGCTCAGGGTGTCGAAGGCCGACTTCAGGTCCAAAGAGATGACAGCCAGCGGCGTGTCATATCTGGATGCCCCGGCGGCTTCGTCAGACACTCGCGCGATATTCCAGGAAGATGACCGTCCTGGAACGGCGTAGGTCTGACATTGGGGCACCAGGTCTGGTAGATGACGTCGCAGACGAGCCATGAGCACGCCGCTGAGGACCCTGTAGTCGGTCGTTGGCAGGCTGATTGGCCGGGATGCCTGTAGACCCGGACCACCGTGCACTTTCGGCAGCAAGAACACCTTGCTGCGCCTTGAGGATGGAGGTAAGGCCCCGCGGAGCCGAGAAGCCTCGAAGACTTGCCAAAGAACTTCGGCGAAGAAATCTTCAAAGGCTTTGACAAACTCGCAGGGTAGTCCGTCCCATCCCGAGGCACGGCCGTTTGGCAGGCGGTGGATGACTGCCGCTATCTGGTCGCGGGAGATGTCCGCAAGAAATAGCTGGTCCCACTCGTCGAACTCCAGGGGAGTCACTTCAGCTAGGAAGTCGGCGATGGCTTCTTCCGAGCTTGGAGCCTGAGCGAAGCGACTGCTTAAGCGCTCCAGAAGGAAACGCCTAAGCTGGCCCCCGGAGATGGCGTTGCCGTCGTCGTCGGTGAAGGTGGAGGGAGAGCGGCGTCTGGCTCGGAAGGAACGCCCGAGGTCCGACAAGGAAGGATAGTCGGAGCGGGCAGTGTCGTCCTCCAGTCTCCGCCTCAGGAAGATGCTTGCTCTCTCGATGTATCCACCGCCGGTATCGGGGACGGCAGGCGCGAGTGACCGTATCTCCGCGACCAGATTTGCCTTGATCCTGGTCCATTTTTTCCATAACATCTGGGGTGAGAGATTTGCTAGGTCTACCGATATTTCATCGATGAACGTTTCCATTCGATCGACAAAGAGGTCTGACCGTAGCAGCTTTCCGATGCAGGGAAGTCTTGTAGGAGCTGGGTCTCCTACTTGAATTAGGACGGCACGGTGGTCCGAGTAGGCATAGTCAACAGTTTGGTATTGGGTGACGCGGTCGCAGAAGCCTGATGGAAGTAGGAATCTGTCCAGACGACGCGCGTCGACCCGGCTTCCGATCGTAGCAACCCTGGTGTGCTCCAGTGCAGCATCGAAGAAGGTGGCGACGTCGACGAGGTCGGCTTGGTCCAGGAGCTCCGCGAGGGCTTCTGCTGAACCTGATGCCAGGTCCTTCGCCGACTCCTCGGAGATGTTCAGGTCACCGAGGATCCACGCACCTTCTTCACGCGCCAAAGCTGCGATGATCTGGAGCTGGCGGCAGCGCTCTTCAGGAGCATGAGAGACGTGGGCGTTGACACACGTCATGGAGATTCCCCGGACGGTGAGGTCGATGACAGTCATCTTGCCAGGCCATAGGATCTGCTGCCGGTGAACAACGACGCCGGCCGCGAAGACGCAGGCGAGGCCTGATCCCACGGTGGTCGTTGCGGGAGCAACAACGGCGCTGTAGCCTTGGCAGAGGTCTCCTACGTCGTCCAGGGACATGACGTTCGTCTCCTGCAGAAAGCAGATGTCGATCTCATGCTCCTTGAGAAAACAGCATAGCTGAATTCTCCGGCGAAGAGCGGCGATGCCGCGCGTGTTCAGGGTCGCAACTCGAAAGTTCATTTGGACTGCCGAGCAGAGTTTCTGGCGCGTGAAAGCTTCTTATACAGGGTATTTCTGGTGTCCCCTGTAAGAGCCATGAGCGCCGTGGCCAAGTTAGCAATGGCTTTTCTCTGCTCGATATTTAATTTTGCAATGAGCCTGTCCATTTTACCATTGTGCGTAAGTGCCTGGAGGAGATCTTCTCTCTCCAGGCCTAGAGAGAGAGAGAGAGAGAGAGACGAAACCAACTCTGTAAATGAGGACTATTTAAAAAATTGTAGAGGAATCGATGATTCGAGGCAACAGGAACCGGACTTTGATGTGAATAGCGAAGACGATTTTCCTACTTTGGGAGAAGCGTCAAAAAACTAACCCGACTGAATGGATCTCGGGCTTCTGGTGGTCGAATAAACTTGGTGATGAATCTTCAAAGAAATAAAACGACTCAGATAGAAATCAATGATTATACGGTTGAGGCATTAATCGACACCAGAGCGGTGGTTAGCTGTATTGACGAGGAACTCTCATATAAACTGAAATTAAAAGTTATCAAAGATAATAATCTGAATTTGAAAGCTGCAGGTGATCAGAAACTTAATGCAAAAGGAAGGTCAATGGTATCATTCAATATGGATCAGGAAAAATATACAATTCAGATGATAGTGTTAGAAAAATGTAACCCCAAAATAATTCTGGGAGACGATTTCTTAAGCCATTACAAAGCCTTAATAAACTGCCGAAGCAATACTTTATGGATTGAATCCCCAAATAATATGGACCAAGATGATACAAGTTTAAAATATGCTAGGGCGGTTGAAGATAGAATAATTCCTGAATTTAGCCTATGTCTGGTTAAGGGCTATTGCGAACCAACTACTGATGACAAGGAAATATTGATAGAGAATCTCTCATCGCTAACATCGAAATATGGCCTGATAACAACAAGATCTTTGCTGAAAAATACAAGGTTCCCTGATATTTGGCTTTTGAACCCTTCTTCAAAACCTATAAAAATTCATCGGCACATGAAAGTAGGGATAATATCGGAAGTAGACAGGATGTACAAGACAGACCATCGAGCAGTTTCCTCCATTGATCTTAATTTTGACATAAATCCCTATTTATCTTCCGAGGAACGTAATCAGGTTTTGATGCTACTCTACGAATACAAAGAAATGTTCGCCGCACCAGACGATTACAAAGGGAGAACTCACCTTGTCAGACATAAAATCAAAACAAACAGCGATATTCCCATAAGAAAGAACCCCTACAGAGTGTCTTTGAGAGAACGCGAAATAATTAATAATCAAATAGATAAGATGTTGAAAAAAGGTATAATTTCTCATTCATCGAGTCCATGGCATCTCCTGTAATTCTCGTTAAGAAGAAAGACGGAACATTTAGATTCTGTGTGGACTACAGAAATTTAAACTCTATCACTGTTAAAGATCAATATCTGCTTCCTCGTATAGACGACTGCTTCGACTCTCTCCATGGATCTAGATACTTCACATCACTGGACCTGTGTTCAGGATACTGGCAGGTGGAAGTTGAAAAACAAGATCGGGAGAAAACTGCTTTTGTGACACCTGACGGACTTTACCACTTCAACGTCTTACCTTTTGGTTTATGCAACGGCCCAGCAACTTTTGAAAGACTAATGGATAATATATTGAGGACCCATAAATGGAAAATCTGCTTGTGCTACCTTGACGATGTGATAGTTTTCTCTGAAGATCTACCATCGCATTTGACAAGATTGAAGACCATTTTGGGATGCTTAAGAAAAGCAGGATTGACACTCAATCTTTCAAAATGCAGATTCGCTTATGAAGAGCTCCTTTTATTGGGGCACGTTGTGTCAAAAGAAGGAATTACACCCGATCCAGAAAAAATTGCGAGCATAAAGGATTTCCCAGCCCTCAAAACAGTTTAAAATGTCAGAGCTTTTCTCGGACTATGTTCTTATTATAGAGGGTTCATTAAAGAATTCTCAAAAATAGCATATCCATTACAAATTCTAACTCGTAAAAAACCAGCCGTTTGTATGGGGAAAAGAACAAGAATAATCTTTTCTAACTTTAAAAGAAAAGCTGAGTTCACCGGAGGTCCTAACTCATTATGATCCAAATAAACCCATAGGCCTCCACACCGACGCAAGCGATCAAGGACTTGGGGCAGTGCTCATTCATGTTGAAGACAATGGTAGAGAGCGTCCAATTTCATATGCCAGCAGAACATTGCAGAAGGCTGAGACCAACTATTCAACTACGGAAAAGGAATGCTTGGCTATTATATGGGCAATTGGGAAATTCAGGCCTTATCTTTACGGCCGTAAATTCATCGTTTATACCGATCACCATAGTCTCTGCTGGATGGCCAAAGCAAAAAAATTATCTGGACGTTTGGCGCGTTGGTCGTTGGAATTGCAAGCCTACGATTTTACTATAAATTATAAATCTGGAAAAACACATTTAGATTCTGATGGATTATCGCGGTGCCCAATTCCAGATAAAATTAAAATTTTACAAATTAATTATAACACCGAAGACTACGACGCTTACATTAAGAAAATTAACAACATGATCGACCAACACCCAAACAGCTACGGAGAAAACTTCACCAAACATAACGGAAAAATTTATAAAAATAATCCTACCCCAACAGGCAACCCGTGGTTACTGGTCATCCCAAAGACCAAACAACTAGAACTCTTGGAACAGATGCATGATCATCCTACATCGGGCCACATGGGTATAAAAAGAACATACAGCCGAATAAAAGATAAATATTTTTGGCCTTCAATGTTCAAAACAGTGGAGAAATATGTTTCCAGTTGCCCTGAATGCCAGTTTCGTAAGACCCCATCCCAACAACCATCGGGACAATTGCAACCGATACCACCAGCGTCTAGACCGTTCGAACGAATAGGAATAGACCTTTTCGGTAGATTTCCCAAGTCCATCAACGGAAATATGTGGATCGTTGTTTGCACAGACTATTACTCAAGGCATGTTGAAACAGCGGCGCTACCTCGAGGAACTGCCACAGAAATTGCCGATTTTTTCTTGAAAAGAATAGTACTAAGACATGGAGCACCGAAAATTTTAATTTCTGACCGCGGGAGTTCTTTCTTGAGCAAACTACTCACACAAGTTTTGAAAATTTGCAATACGATACATAAGAAAACGACAAGTTACCATCCACAGACAAATGGCCAAACGGAAAGAATGAACCGTACGCTGACAGATATGATATCAATGTACATTGACGAGAAGCACCAAAATTGGGACGAGATTCTCCCGTTTGTGACTTTCGCCTACAATTCCTCGGTACAAGAGACGACCGGCTATTCCCCATATTTTCTGATTCACGGAAGAGAACCGTTGACATTTCTGGACTCTACATTTGACTGGCCGGAAGTACCGCCTAAACCCGGAGACTTTGATGACTACATATCAAATCTCCTAACCATAGTTGAAGAATCAAAAAGATTTCAATGACTAGAACAATGGCACGGCAAGATAAATCCAAACAAGTATCCGACAAACATCGCAGAGAAGTTAACCTTTCACCAGACGACCTAGTACTGATTTGGACACCGATAAGAAAAGTTGGAAGAGCGGACAAACTACAGAAAAATTACATCGGACCATTCAAGATAATTAGGAAGACATCACCAGTAAATTATGAAGTAAAAGAAGTCACGGGAAGAGGCAAGAAAATTGTACATGTGTCAAGAATGAAACTGTACCGGACCCCAGACTTGAGGACAAGTCTTTTTCAAGGGGGAGAGTAATGTTAAGAAGAGTTTGAAAGTACATTTTATTTTATCCATTATTGTAAATTTGCCTAACCTAATTTGCATTTATGCTTTTAATTTTCTTTGTTCGCCTGTTTTACATGTTTTTTATTTTTTCACCATTATAAATTCCATCTTAACAATCATTAGATTAGATTTTTTTCTCGACTTGTCCAGTGGACGGTTGTACAATAAACAAAATAAACAGTTATTTCCCGCTGTCTCCATGTTTCCTCGCGGCACCCCAGAACACCATCGCAACAATATATAGATAATGAGAGGGATGATTTGCCCTTCGAAATATTAGAAGAAAAAAAGATTTCTAAATCCAATATATTGTAGCGAAGTATTTATTATTTTACACTAGTATTAACAGAATATAATTTTTTTATGTTTATATTTTACTACTCTGTAAACTTCTCTCATTCCTTTTCTTTTGTTAATCCTTCATAGTTTGTTCTTGCCATAAATAAATTGCTGTCTAATCCCGAAGTTAGTCTTCCCTAATTTTCCACGTGGCATTATGATTTTTTCTAAATACAGTTATATATATATATATATATCGCCTCTCCCGTCAAAATAGACTCTAAAATTAAGCGTCATCGATTGACCGTCTCCAAAAACAAGCAGACTCAGGTTGGTGAAAAAGACCCAACATCTTTGGCAAAGTGAGATCTGTCTACCTGGAAACCATGGTTTCGGGACAAAATTTCTCGCCATATGTATTCATATTGATGTATATTTAACAGCTAAATATATATTGACATAGAGAGAGATAGAGATTTGAGATTGAAACTGATTTATTACAATGTTCATATAATATTATATATGGTTAATTACAAAATTGAATAAATAATAATAAATATAATAAGAAAGAGAGAGATATTGAGATTGAAACTACTTTGTTACAATGCCCATATAAGGTTAAATATAAAATGAAATAAGAGAGAGAAATTATTTACCTGGTCTTATATCTTCTATATCGTAACCTGTTACAAATAAAATCAATTTGCATAGTTTTTATACAACACGAATATCCCGGGTAATGCCTAGGATTTACTCGAGTGCTTATGTATAAAATAAAATGTTGTCCAATTGTTGGTTGAACATTCACATATAATTGTAAAAAATATATTTTCTGTTTAAAAGTATTATTTATTTTATACATATGCTTTGAGGCTATCCCGTGTATTTCCCGGGTCATTCCAACTAGTTAGCAATAATAATTTCATTAGCAGATAATTAACATTTGGTAATCAGTATTTTTGGGCAAAAAGCAGAACCCAGGCGTATTTTTATTTCTACAAAGCCATGATGATGTTAATGATAATAAATTGCTACTATCATCATTATCATTCATGAAATATTTTAAATTTGTCTTTTTTTAGTATTTCTAAAACTACTGAATATGTTTTTTTTTACATATACCTCTTGATTCTTTATACTATTCTTCACTAAAATTACTAAGAAATCCATTGGAAAATTTTGCATGTATATAGATGAATATATGGATTAACATAAATGGCATTCAATTCCTTAAGTGTTATATAAATAACGGGCTATTTTCTGTATTTTATAGTTATATAATAATCATAATAACTTAATGATTCAGCTTCTTTCCTAGTGAATGTTTTCAGACAAATATTGCTTCAACAAGTGCTGTCTATTACGAATATATCATTATAAATTTAGTAGCCATGAGGATTAATTTATCATTATTACTATCATAATATTTAGTTTCAACTAAGATTATCAATTTAAATATAATTCCCTTCAATATAGATAATAAGATATAATCAGGGGTCCTATTCTATCCACTTGAACAACTAAGAGAACCACTACTCAATGTGGAACCCTTTCTTCAAGCAGTGTCCCTTAGCCTTACCACTGGTGGGGGGACATCAGGGACCAAAATATACATTTAGAGAATAGATAATAGAATTATGTGGAGCAATATTTCATTATAATCAGCTCTTTCACATTAATTTACATGTTTGTTAAAACATTATTATTTGGGCAACTAATCACTCCTGGATAACCTGGGCTAAGCAAGGTCTAAATATATAATTTGTAACGAATATTATTTAACTCAAAACGCGGAATTTATATATTTTATACATATATACTCTGGTAAAATTTCACTGGTATGACATGAGCATTGTCCTGTTCATTTGGCTAGTTATACATATGGTAACAAAGTATTTATTATTTTAGCAGAGTATTATTTTTTATGTTTATATACACCTCCCTCTTTTTCTTTTGTTTTTCATCATAGTTTGTTCTTGCCTGAAATAAATTGCTGTCTCATCCCGAAGTCTGTCTTCCCTAATTTTCCAAGTGGTAATATTTTAATAAAATGGGTCATGGTTCTATTATATCAAATTTGACACATTTTAACAATATTCTAAATAACTGAATTATCATCGCTAGTAAGCGAGTTGAGAAAATTGTAAAATAACTCGCTTTTATACGACCAAAATAAAAATGATCGTGTGGTAATACCAAGTTACAGAGAGACATTTACTTGTGCTGTCACTGCTTATTAGTCAATTGAAATTAAAGAACCTTCTTCCTTTTCAATTTCTTTGGGAATTTAATTTATCCATTAGAATATTCAAATTAGATATCCCTTTTGAAACTTCTATAGAAGCTGAAAATTATTTTGCCTCTGCATTTATCTCGGATTTGCAATCGATGTCCATAATTTTGTTGGCCATCTCTTTAATTTTACTAATTTTCTTTAGTTACTATTAGTATGCTTCATTTGTATTCGGCATTTTATCTAGCGACAGCATTTTGAATATTTTCTCAGAGAAATCTTTTGTATCCAAAAATTGAATTTTTCAAAGTAATTTGCTAGGTTTTATCACATCAACTAATTCAATTCCTGTAAGTAATTTTTTAATAGTTTCTGAATCCCTTTATTTGGAAGAATTTAGAAGCCTCTCTTTTGCCTGTTAATATTTATTATTTTCAACTGTATTGCCCACGATATACCATATGATCTCAATGTATTTGAGAAACAGTTAGAAAACTAAGTAGTTAAAGTTGGTATTCTCTGTTGTGAAACCTCTAATTGAAAATCGAGCCTCTACTTAGAAAAACCATATCTCTGGTTTTTCTGGCCAGAAATACGTATTCTTATAGTCCCTTTGTAGACTTCTTACTCTTCTTTCATTTTAACGGGTTAATGAACCTATTTATTTGATACCGGAGGGGGAAAACTTTTAGCTTATTAGCCTAAGGGGTGCTATTCTATCCACTTGAACAACTAAGAAAACCACTATTCAAAGTTGAACCCTTTCTTCAAGCAGTGTCCCTAAGCCTTACCACTGGTGGGGGGACATCAGGGACGAAAAGATACATTGGAAGAATAGATAAAAGAATTATGTGGAGCAATATTTCATTATAATCAGCTTTTCACATTAATTTACCTTTCAGATAATTAACCCGAGGAGGGGTCCTATATCCTATCCATTTTGACAACTAAGAGAGCCACCACTCAATGTGAAACCTTTGTTCAAGCAGTATCCTTTAGCCTTACTCTGGTGGGGGGGGACATTAAGAATGGACATATATATTGAGAGAATAGATTTTAAAAGAGTATGTGAAACATTTAATAGTGATAATCAGCTTTTTACGTTAATTAACGTTTTGATATTTAAAATCCATTGGTTCAAATATATTCTCACACATACTTTATTTTTAGTGCTTTATTAAGATAAAACTTGGATGAGAATTGAAACTGGTTGATGTTCTAGACCTGTTCGTAGAATGAGTTAATGTTATAGCACTATTGTAAGAATTATTGATTACTAGTCATAATGCAGCAATATCATCACCTCATTTTCTTACCCCAAGATAAGCAATTTAATGTGATATTTGAAAATATTTTCAAATTCTGGGATCGAATTCTTTTCAGATCCAACTATCATTTTTCAATCATAGAAGATTTAATTTATTTATTATTTAATTTCAATAGATTTTGCATAAAAAGTGAGAAAACTATTTTTCCAGACTTAATGTCATTTACTGTTAAATATTGAGGAAACGTATAAGGAACAACAAATAAATATACATAAACTTTTGATGTAGAGAGAGGTTGGACGGAGAATGACCAAACAATTTTATTGCAATTGCTTATGTCTTATTCTTCCCTTCCAGAATTTAAAAATTATACATGGAAAAATAAGAATTAATTCGTAATTTTATAAATTCGCAGCGTAGAGATAAAACAAAGAATGGATTTGGCCTTTGTATGTATATATGTTATATTAAATATTGTTGATGATATAGAGAAATTATTTGGTGATTCTAAAACGGTGAGTTTTATAGAATAGCTGTCATGGAAATATAAAGACGTTTGGATTACATTCATTTTAATTGTGCTGATAAAATAATTTCAAGAAAAAATGCCTGAATAGAGGACGTGAAAAATAAAGAAAATAATATATTTATATATATTCACCTATTTACAGAATATCAAGGGAAAACCACAGCAATAAGTTTATTCTAAAACAGAGACATCAAGCGGCATCCTTTACAGGGGTTTTACCTAAGAAAATATAGTTTTAAAATATATATTGTATATATTGAATCAAATATAATCCATAGTTCTTACCTGTTTCTGTATTTAATGGTTGGTAGCCTGTCACACAAAGAAAACTTATTAAACTTTTAACTCTATAAAATTAGGTTACGTTGTTAAAATAAAGCAAATTATTAAAAAGATAGTCACCTGGTCCTGGTTGAATATGGTTTGTATCATCTGGCAACAGATAATTATTAGGTCTATTTGGTGATTTGAAAGTCAACTGAGGTGGAAGAGGAGTGAAAGATACATACAGTAAAATTCAGGCGTTTTTTAAAATTCCAATTTTTTTTTTCGTTCTTTGTTATTTCTAGTAAATACATACAGTAGGCAGAAGTCCAGAGCAAGGTCTAGCGAGGAATAAGAGAAAGTCCTAGGCCCAGCAAAGGTCAGAATGGCGTAGAGACGGCGTCAGAGATATCTCTCCAGGTAGCCTCCCCTGAGTTCTGAGTTCCCAGAATCGAGTTATGATGAATCGATATTGTATTAGACCTTTTTTTAATTTATAAAAGTAGTAGAGTGTATGTGTTTATGATATCTTTTTTCATATAAAATATTTTTTATATTGGTCGCATGTTGTCTGTATCACTTCTTGACAACAGATAAATTTATTAACTAATTATTTTAAACGAAATTAATTAATGAATTGTATATATTAAATCAAATAATGTGAAATGGAAACAGTCATCTAGTTGCGTTTTGCCTATACCATTCTCTGACCAAAATAGAACTGATTATTTACATTTTCATATAAACATCGGTCTGTGTAGGAAATTTCAAACGTAATATTTACCTGATCGATCAATTGATGTTTCATCGTCTGTCACAAAAATAGTGATTATTCACACGCCTATGTGATTTTTTCAGGCAAACGTTAATAATTATTGAATCATAATTAGATTCTGTGATAAATGCTGTTAAATTAGATGCAAGTTATCTTGATATCATTACCTGATCAAAATAACTTGTTCATATTCAATATGTTTATAAACACTTATATGCAATATTATGAAGCTGACATGATCGAAGTAGAAGGGTTTAAGTGAACAGGAAAGTATCATAAAATAAAAAAAAGAGAGATCAATTTAAAAAATCTCTTATGTCAATATTAAGGTGAAAACAACAGGCTTCAGAGATAATTTTATTTTCATTAAAGAACATTATCCCTTGCAGCTCAGGGAAGGTTCTGAAGGCCTCAGCTACACTGCCTTTTATTGCCATAAATCATGGTTGCATTGTCAATGTCATGGGCGTAGCGCCCTTCCTTGCGGACAGTGGAAATGCAACGATATTGCTGAACCTATTCATTACTCTCTATCTTATTAAACCACAATTTATGAAATAATTGGTGATACAGTGGTGATTATAATGTATTACAGTATGAAATACCTTAAATCAAGCTATGAAATAGGTATTATTCTTCTGATAATTTACTCATTTATTTAAACATTGGTTTATGCATTAATATTGCAGAACCGAATATTCACCTGATTCCATAGCGGTTGTTTCATTATCTGACACAAAATACAAAATGTTTATATAAATTAATTTGATGCTACGATACATATTTCAATTTTAAATTTAAAATAAAAATGTTATGAGAGAAAAGCGACATCTCGTGGTCAATTTTACAGGGTTAACCTTAGAAAATATAATTTTGAAGTAAACTTTTTACAATATATACAAAATATATATGGTATATATATATTTAATCAAATATAATATATAGTTTTTACCTGTTTGTGTACTTAAAGGTTGGTAGCCTGTCACACAAATAAACCTTGTCAGACTTTTCACCCTTAAATAGGTTACGCTGTTATAAAAAGCAAATTATTAAAATGATAGTCACCTGGTCCTGGTTGAATATGGTCTGTATCATCTCCTGTAAACAGAAGAATTATTAGGTCTATGTGGCAATTTGAAAAGCAACCAAAGTAGAAGAGGAGCGAAAGAGACATACAGTAGGCAGAAGTCCATAGCAAGGACTAGCGAGGAATAAGAAAAAGTTCTAGGTCCAGCGAAGGTCAGGCTGGCTTAGAGAGGGCGTCAAAGATATCTCACCACTCTCTTTCTATCTAAAGATTGCCATATTCCTTTGAGAAAGAGAGAGAAAGAGGCAGCTTCCCCTGAGTTCCCAGAATCGAGTTATGATGAATCGATGTTGCATCAGACCTATTTAGAGGTTATTTTAATATACAAAACTTCATTATAAGGTACAGTTTATGTGTTTATGATATTCTTTTCACATATATATAATTTTTTATATTCGAATATGAATTATGAAAGTTATTATTCACTTGGTTGCGTGTTATCTGTATCACTTCCTGACAACAAATAAATTTATTAACTAATTATTCAAACGAAATTAATTTAAAAATTTTATATGTTAAAGCAAATAATGTGAAATGGAAACAGTCATCTAGTTGCGTTTTGCCTATACCATTCTCTGACCAAAATAAAATTGATTAATATTTTATATTTTCATATAAACATCGGTCTGTGTAGGAACATTTCAAACGTAATAGTTACCTGATCGTTCAATTGATGTTTTATCGTCTGTCACAAAAATAGTGATTATTTACACGCCTGTATGATTTTTCGCGATTAAACGTTTATAATTATTGAAACATAAGTAGATTCTAAAACAGATACTGTTAAATTAGATGCAAGTTATCTTTGTATTATTACCTGATCAAAATAACTTATTTTGTTGTTTATATTCAATATGTTTAAATAAATTTATATGCAATATTATGGAGCTGAAATAATCGGCGTTGAAGGGTTTAGGTGAACAGGAAAGTATGATGAAATAAAAGAGAGATATCAATTTTAAAATATATCTTATGTCAATATTAGTGTGAAAACAACAGGCTTCCCTCCAGAGATAATTTATCTTCATTAAAGAACATTATTCCTGAAGACCTGATGTTTTCACCGTTAATAAAAGAGAAAGGTCCGTTATAGTGAGGTAAAAATGGGAAAGATAGGTGAGGGGAAATTCGAGGAGCATAGTTCAGGTCCTGTCTAGTGATAACTTGTCGATCTATTTGCCGCTTAGGGAAGGTTCTGACGGCCTCAGCTACATTGCCTTTTATTGCCATAAATCGTGGTTGCATTGTCAATGACATGAGCGTAGCGCCCTTACTTGGGGACAGTGGAAATGCAACGATATCGCTAAAGCTATTCATTACTCTCTATCTTATTAGATCACAATTTATGAAATAATTGGTGATACAGTGGTGATTATAATGTATTACAGTATGAAATACCTTAAATCAAGCTATGAAATAGGTATTATTTTTCTGATGATTTACTTATTAATTTAAACATTGGTTTATGTATGAAAATTTCAAAACTGAATATTTACCTGATTCCATAGAGGTTGTTTCATTGTCTGACACAAAATAACTGATTATGTCAATATATATAATTAATTTGAGAGAGAGAGAGAGGCTATGATACATATTTTAATTTTAAATTCAAAATTAAAATGTTATGAAAGAAGAAGCGACATCTCGTGGTCGGCTTTACAGGGTTTACCTTAGAAAATATTATTTTGAAGTTATCTTTTTACAATATATACAAAATTTATATGGTGTATATATTTAATCAAATATAATCCAAAGTTCTCACCTGTTTCTGTACTTAAAGGTTGATAGCCTTTCACACAAAGAAATCTTATTAGACTTTTCACTCGAAAAATAGTTTGTTTTTATAATAAATCAAATTATTAAAAGGATAGTCACCTGGTCCTGGTTGGATATTGTCTGTATCATCTCCTGACAACAGATAATTATCAGGTCTATTTGGTGATTCGAAAGGATACCGAATTGTAGGAGTGGCGAAATACGCATACAGTAGGCAGAGGTCCATAACAAGGACTAGCGAGGAAGTAAGAGGGAGTCCTAGGTCCAGCGAAGGTAAGGATGGCGTCAGAGATATCTCACCATTCTCTATTTATCTAAAGATTTCCATATTCCTAAGAGAGAGAGAGAGAAAGAGGCAGCCTCCCCTGAGTTCACAGAATCGAGTTATGAGGAATCAATATTGCTTCAGACCTATTTACATGTTATTTTAATAATCGAAACTTCATTATATGGTACAGTTTATGTGTTTATGTTATTCTTTTTACATATATATATAGTCTTTTTTAATCTGTATAATAATGACAATTTTAATATATATCACATATCTTCCAATTAGTTAGAGCCGATACTTCCGATCATACCTTTCTATTAAAATGTACACTGTTCCTATTTGCTAACACCCCCATATTTTGTATATATGCTATATCCTTATTAATATAACCTGTACACTCTTATTTGTATTTAAACTAAAAATGGTGAAGTCAAAATAAAAAGCCAAAAGGAGCGGTCAGCTAGGTACAGCTGGGGGCAGAGGAGGAAAAGCGGACGCCCAGATGGGCACCCTTCCAGGGGTTTTTTATAGACGACCCCTGAAAACAGGACCGGTTTTTGGCAGGGGTCAGCGGCAGGATGTTTTACAGTGTGTCCATCGGCAGACTGCTTCGGTCTCTCTCGGTCTCTCTCTCCATGTCTCGGTGATAGGCATCCAAGTTTGTGTCATGGCCTCTACCTCTGTCCAGTGGGCTGTCCCCGATCACTCTCGGTGCTAACATCTAGCCCTGCCTCTGCTTTTTGTTGTCAGCGTGTGGGAAGAACATCAACACTCGCCTCACGTATACGACTGCCAGTTAATCCATACGTCGACAGGATCATTTGCAACAATATTACATATATATCATTTTTTATATTCAAATATGAATTATGAAAGTTATTATTCACTTGGTTGTGTGTTATCTGTATCACTTCCTCACAACAGATAAATTTATTAACTAAATATTTTAAACGAAATTAATTAATAAATTTTTTATGTTAAAGCAAATAATGTGAAATGGAAACAGTCATATATTTGCGTTTTGCCTATACCATTCTCTGACCAAAATAGAACTGATTATTAACATGTTCATATAAAAATCGGTCTGTGTAGGAAGATTTCAAACGTAATATTTACCTGATCGATCAATTGATGTTTCATCGTCTGTCACAAAAATAGTGATTATTCACACGCCTATGTGATTTTTTCGGGCAAACGTTTATAATTATTGAAACAAAAGTAGATTCTGTGATAAATGCTGTTAAATTAGATGCAAGTTATCTTGATATTATTACCTGATCAAAATAACTTGTTCATATTCAATATGTTTATATACACTTATATGCAATATTATGAAGCTGACATGATCGGCGTGGAAGGGTTTAAGTGAACAGGAAAGTATCATAAAATAAAAAAGAGAGATCAAATAAAAATCTCTTATGTCAATATTAAGGTGAAAACAATAGGCTTCTCTCCAGAGATAATTTTATTTTCATTAAAGAACATTATTCCTGAAGGCCTGATGTTTTCATCATTAATAAAAGAGAAAGGATTGTTATAGTGGGGTAAAAATGGAAAGAGAGGTGAGGGGAAATTCGAGGAGCAGAGTTCAGGTCCTGTCTAGTGATAACTTGTCGATCTATTTGCCGCTCAGGGAAGGTTCTAACGGCCTCAGCTACACTGCCTTTTATTGCCATAATTCGTGGTTGCATTGTCAATGACATGGGCGTAGCGCCCTTACTTGGGGACAGTGGAAATGCAACGATATCGCTAAAGCTATTCATTACTCTCTATCTTATTAAACCACAATTTATGAAATAATTAAAGGTGATAGAGTGGTGATTATAATGTATTACAGTATGAAATACCTTAAATCAAGCTATGAAATAGGTATTATTTTTCTGATAAGTGACTTATGAATTCAAACATTGGAATATACGAGGGCCATCCAATAAATAAGTTTCCCTATTTTTTTTTTCTGCAAACGAAACGTTGTAAAAATTAGTAAGTATGGAATAAATGGTCACTAGGATGCCTTGGAAGCTGGTGACCTACAAAATCACGCTACTCGTACGCGCAAGTCCGTAGCGCTTCAGTTTCCATGGAGCTACCACTGGTGAACGTGTCCACTTGCGAACTCCGTTCTGTAATTTGTTTTTTCACGGCGAAAAATGAAACTGCGGTCAATATTCATCGCAATTTAGTGCCAGTGTATGGTGAAGAATGTATGAGCATCTAAATGGTTCACCGATGGCGTTCATGGTTCTTAGAAGGACGGCAAAACGTGCATGATGACGAGCGAAGCGGCAGGCCCGTTACTGCTACGGACAATGCAGCCGTTGCTGCTGTTCGGAATGTGGTGGAAGCAGATCGCCGCGTCACCATTGACGAAATAATGATTCGACTGCCTCCTGGAATCGAAATTGGACGCTCTTCGATTGGAACAATCATGTCAGATATTTTGAATTTTCGCAAAGTCTGCGCAAGATGGGTCTCACGTTTGCTCTTGGAAAATCAAAAGCAACAACGGATGGAGGCAGCCCGAGCTTTCCTGGAAATGCATCAAAGAGATGGAGATCAACTGTTTTCCCGTATTGTCACTGGAGATGAAAGCTGGGTGCATCATTCAACTCCAGAAACAAAACAACAAAGCATGGTGTGGAAGAAGCCTGAGGAAAGTGCACAAAAAAAGGCGAAGGTCACAATCTCTGCAGGCAAAGTTATGGCTATGGAAAACTTCAAATGGGAAATTTTCACACATCCACCTTATTCTCCGGAACTTGCCCCAAGCGACTTCCATCTTTTTCCAGCACTCAAGTGGCACCTTGGAGGCAAGCACTTTGCAAATGATGACGAAGTGCAGGCAGAGGAGAACCACTGGCTACGAAGACAGGACACGGCTTGGTACAACAGTGGTATCAAAAAATTGCTACAACGGTACCAAAAATGTTTGGACAGAAATGGTGATTATTTAGAGAAGTAGTCTATGAGTTGTATAATGAAAATAAAATAACTGCATAATTGTAAATAATGTGGTTTATTTGTTTAAAAATAGGGAAACTTATTTATTGGATGGCCCTCGTACATGAAAATTTCAAACCGAATATTTACCTGATTCCATAGAGGTTGTTTCATTGTTTAAAACAAAATATCTGATTATTTTAATATATATAATTAAATTGAGGCTATGATACATATTTCAATTTTAAATTTAAAATAAAAATTATATGAGAGAAGAAGCGACATCTCGCGGTCGACTTTACAGGGTTTACCTAAGTAAATATTATTTTGAAGTAATCTTTTTACAATATATACAAAATATATATGTATATATATTTATTCAAATATAATCTATAGTTCTTACCTGTTTGTGTACTTAAAGGTTGGTAGCCTGTCACACAAATAAACCTTGTCAGACTTTTCACCCTTAAATAGGTTACGCTGTTATAAGAAGCAAATTATTAAAAAGATAGTCACCTGGTCCTGGTTGAATATGGTCTGTATCATCTCCTGGCAACAGATAATCATTAGGTCTATGTGGCGATTTGAAAGGCAACCAAAGTAGAAGAGGAGCGAAAGAGGCATACAATAGGCAGAAGTCCATAGCAAGGACTAGCGAGGAATAAGAGAAAGTTCTAGGTCCAGCGAAGGTCAGGCTGGCTTGGAGAGGGCGTCAAAGATATCTCACCACTCTCTTTCTATCTAAAGATTGCCATATTCCTTTGAGAAAGAGAGAGAAAGAGGCAGCTTCCCCTGAGTTCCCAGAATCGAGTTATGATGAATCTATATTGCATCAGACCTATTTAGAGGTTATTTTAATATTCAAAACTTCTTATAAGGTACAGCTTATGTGTTTATGATATTCTTTGACATATATATAATTTTTTATATTCAAATATGAATTATGAAAGTTATTATTCACTTGGTTGCGTGTTATCTGTATCACTTCCTCACAACAGATAAATTTATTAACTAAATATTTTAAACGAAATTAATTAATAAATTTTATATGTTAAAGCAAATAATGTGAAATGGAAATAGTCATCTATTTGCGTTTTGCCTATACCATTCTCTGACCAAAATAGAATTGATTATTTACATTTTCATATAAACATCGGTCTGTGTAGGAACATTTCAAACGTAATATTTACCTGATCGATCAATTGATGTTTCATCGTCTGGCACAAAAATAGTGATTATTTACACGCCTATATGATTTTTCGCGCAAACGTTTATAATTATTGAATCATAAGTATATTATGTAAAAGATACTGTTAAATTTGATGATCTTTGTATTATCACCTGATCAAAATAACTTATTTCAATATTATGTCAATATTAGTGTTAAAACAACAGGCTTCTCTCCTGAGATAATTTTATTTTCATTAAAGAACATTATTCCTGAAGGCCTGATGTTTTCACCGTTAATAAAAGAGAAAGGTCTGTTATAGTGGGATAAAAATGGGAAAGAGAGGTGAGGGGAAATTCGAGGAGCAGAATTCAGGTCCTGTCTAGTGATAACTTGTCGATCTATTTGTCGCTCAGGGAAGGTTCTGACGGCCTCAGCTACACTGCCTTTTACTGCCATAAATCGTGGTTGCATTGTCAATGACATGGCCAAGCGCTCTTCCTAGATTGAATATACGCAACCGCTCGGATAGTTCACCACTGAGGAACCAAGCCCTCCCAATATTTTTCATCGCAGTAAGGACAGTTGAAGTTTGATTTAGTTGTGAAAAACATTCGCGTCTTAATGTCTTCATTCGTTATATATATTACGCGTTATTGTTTTGTATTAATTCACATATCTAAAAAAGGTTTTGCGCTGGCCAAAGGAAAACAACAACAATGGATTTATTCATTCCAAAGCCGATACATCTGGCGGTCGACCTTTTAGAGTTTACACTAGAAAATAAAATTTTGAAGTGTAAATTTTTATATAACATATATATGGTATATATTGAATCAGATATTAGTAATATGTAGCTCTTACCTGTTTGTTCGTTCAATTGTTGGTAGCCTGTCACACAAAAAAAATTATGAGCCTTTTAAGTCTATAAAAATAGCTTACGTAGTTATAATACATCAAATTATTATAAAGATAGTCACCTGGTCCTGGTTGGATATTGTCTGTATCAACTCCTGAAAGCAGAAAAATTAATAAGTCTATATGGTGATTTGAAAGGAAGAAAGTGGAAGACTACACACAGATAGAAAGATACACTCAGTAGGCAGGAGTCCAGAGCAAAGACTAGCGAGTAAAAAGATAAAGTCCGAGGTCCAGCGAAGATCAGGCTGGCGTAGAAACTGCGTCAGAGAGATCTGACCACAAATCATTATCTGAGGGTTTTTATATTCTTCAGAGAGAGAGAAATAGAGAATGATACAAAGGCCCGAGTCCCTAGAATCGAGTCATGAATTTAATAACCTTTCTGCAAAAAGCCAAGATATTGCATCATATCTATTTACAAGTTATTTTTATATGTATTGTTTATATCCTTATGTTACTCTACACATATATTTATATGTTTTAAAATAAATTTGAAAGTTATTATTCATCTGATTGCATGTGGTCTGTATCACTTTCTGACAACAGATAAATTTATTAACTAATTATTCTAAACGAATTTAGTTAATGAATTTTATTTATTAAAGCAAATAATGTGAAATGGGAATAATTTGCTCAGTTGCGTTCTCTGACCAAAATAGAACTGATTATCTATATTTTGATATAAAACATCTATCTATGTAGAAACATTTCAAGTGTAATATTTACCTGATCGATCAATTGATGTTTCATCGTCTAACACAAAAATAGTGATTATTTCCACGCTTAAAAAAATTATTTGATGCGTTCAAACATTTAAAATTATTCAATCATCATTATATTCTGAAATAGATACTGTTAAATTGGATGCATGTTACTTGGTATTATTACCTGATCAAAATAGCTGATATATTGGTGTTTATATGCAATTTGTTTATGTATTTAAATGCAATATTTTGTAGCTGAAGTGATCGGCGTGGAATGTTTTAGGTGAACAGGAAAGTATGATAAAACAAAAGAGAGATCAATTCAATTAAATAATCTCTTGTAACAAAATTAAGATGAAAACAACAGGCTTCTCTCAAGAGTAATTTTATTTTCATTAAAGAACATTATTCCTGAAGACCTGATGTTTTCACCGTTAATGAAAGAGAATGGCCTGTTATTGTGAGGTAAAAAATGGAAAGAGAGTTGAGGGGAAATATTCGAGGAGCAGAGTTCAGGTCCTGTCTAGTGATAACTTGTCGATCTATTTGTCGCTCAGGAAAGGTTCTGACGGCCTCAGCTACACTGCCTTTTATTGCCATAAATCGTGGTTGCATTGTCAATGACATGGCCAAGCGCCCTTCCTTGTGGACACTATCA
Organism: Cordylochernes scorpioides; assembly: GCA_030710605.1. NCBI lineage: Eukaryota > Metazoa > Arthropoda > Arachnida > Pseudoscorpiones > Chernetidae > Cordylochernes > Cordylochernes scorpioides. The sequence goes on along the minus strand of CP092871.1, from coordinate 3,982,199 downwards.
AATGCTATGATGTTACTAAACCTATTCCTTTCTCTATCTTATGTTATTGCGGATGTTTATTAAATAATTAAAGGTGATACGGTGATTGAGATTATGGTATCACAGTATAAAATTCAATGAAGCAAGCTATGAAATAGATATTATTCAAACATTGGTTTATGGATACAAATTCCAAAACGAATATTTACCTGTTTGCATATTTGAAGTTTCATTATCTGACACAAAAAAAACTGATTATCTCCATGTTTATATGAATTTATTTGATGCATTTATTCATTTTAATTTTCAAAATAATTAGAAATGTAAAGAAGATACTGCTATCTCCTGATTGCACGCGTTGTTTGTTTAGAGAAAATATTTATCTAGCTGCAGGTTGTCTGTATATATATATATATATTATTTATTCTCTCCAAGATATAATTAATTAATAAAATTCACATATTTGATCAACTCCGCCTTTGCCGGTCCCAAGCCCGGATGAAAAAGGAGGAGGAGGAGCAGTAACAAGCTCACTAAAAAACCTGGGCTCAGCTGGCCCGGCTGATAGTTCTCTGTAAGGGCTCCTAATCCAGGGATACAGGATTTTACTCCATGTTAGGAGCAGTTGCACATGGCGTCTGTTCCTCATGTCAGAGGCGACCATTTCTTTTAGAGCTAAGTCGGCCTGCCACTGAGTAGTGCTCCCAGTCTTAATGACAAAGGCAGACGCATTCTACTTCACCCAGTGTGGAGATGAGAAAGAAGAAGACATATTTGATCTATTTTCTCCTTTTTTTCTTACCTTAAATTTACCTAGTTTCATACTGATGGTATTAGTGAAAATAAAATGGTAAAAAAAGTTAATTATAAAAACTCGTGTTTAGAAAAATATATGTTTATAATTTGAGAAAAAATCATCCAGGGGTGTGTGACTTACAAAAATATATATATTTTAATTAACTCGAACTTTCGGGACTTGAAGCCCTCCTACCTGAATATGGTTAATATATAGGGGCGGAGTTAAACCTTACTTCTGTAGAAGGTCTCCAAGGCCCGAAAGCTCGAGTCAATTAAATTATATTTTCACAAGAAACTATTCCTTGGATGGATATTTTATCTTTTTCTCATATATAAAGGAGTCTTATTTTTGAGAATATGCTTATATTTTAAAAATATTACAAATGTGAAATTGTACTGGGATAAGGTGCATAAATTAAGAAAGAAAAAAGGTGTATTTCTTTATCGTGCAACTGTAAGTTGCTGATGGCTTGCGCCATCTATAATCCTTTATCCTTTATATCTATAAAATCCTTTATATCTATAAAAATGAAATGCGAAATCGATGTTTGTTATCGCATCACGCAAAATCTACTGACTCAATCATTATGGAATTTCGCATGTAGGTAGCTGAAGATTTCGTTTAACATATAGGCTATTCAAAAAACTACAAAGGTTAATGTACTTTTTTTTTTTAATTATTTAACTGAAATGGATTAGTTCCCGCCTTTTGCCGCTTGGCAGCGCACTGGTCGCGACGATAAATGAATTTGATTGGTTAATAATTTTACACGTTGTTTGTTTTTAATTTGTAATTTTGTTGTTTTGTAATTTTACACGATGAATGTCTTTAAAAGGTAAGATTATTTATATATTTTTAAACTCTTTGGAGATAATATTAATCGATCGTTATCAAATTTATACGTCCCCGGAACCTGGGTTAATTAAAACTGTATTGTGAAATATCGCGCGTAGTTAGCTGAGGTTTTGGTTTAGCATTTAGGCTAAAAGTGCAAAAATTGTATTTCGAATAACCTCTTTTTTCCTTTTTAGAAGTTAAGATTTTATTTATTTATTCAGTAATATTTTTTCAAATTAAATTAATTGGAAATATTATTTATTTCGCAGCTTATTCATATCTTTTTTGCTTCGTTTAATTTTAGTTAGTGTAAATATAACGATCTACATTTTAAAAGATAAGGTTTACTATTTGATTCTCATAAGGAATATTCCTATTTTAAGACAAATTGAGACAGTATTCTATTTTTTTTTTTCTTATATTTAGAGTAAGTATGTATTTTATTGAAGTTGTAAAAAGTATATTTATTGAAAAAAAAGTATGTTTTTCTATATAACTTGCTACGTATATTTTACTATATGTTTGTTCCATGTAATATGTTTATGCTCTAATAGCATTTATATTGTAAGCAGAAGCTATGCATTTTCAGTAACTGCTTTTTTAAAGGTAGGCTCAAATTATTTTTGCTGTCATTTGTTTAGTTAGGGTTTATATTTATCTGCTTCACAATAAATAACTGCTCATATATATCTATAGGGTAATACCATATTTTTGAATAAATGTATTTAGATATATATATGCAAATATACTCATATTTGAATAAAGAAATATACAATCAGCAATCGATTGGTGCATAATTTTACATGATGTTTGTTTCTAGACTAAATTTATTCAAATCAAGATAGCTTTTTTCATGCTTTTAAAAGTAAAGATAATATATTTAACGTTTCATAATACTTTTCAAATTAAAGTCTTTGGAAATAATATTGATTTTTTTCCCATCCTGCAGGTCAACATTACACTGCAACATGCTATCATAACTCTGGCTTTTGGCATTGATATTTATGTATTGTGAAAGTACTTTTTGCTACCTTAAGCTCTGGAGAGATTATAATGTAGATCCATCATGTGGAAATCACACCATAGTAAAATAGAACGCATGTAGCTGGTAGCAAAATATGTGCCCTGTGTGAAGCTAGCGTTCAAAATTTGATTTTTTAAAAATGATATTTCAATTGTTGGCCTTATTTTCACATGTTATTGACCCATAACGCGGATCCATATAGGGTTAATTAATAACTCATTTGACATTTTATTTTTATTTAAGGTCTTGACATTATATATATTCCTTTTTAGGCAAAAATATAATTGAGGTATATTTTGAAATATAGATAAGAATCACAAGGAAGCAAGACCTAATCCAAATAAATAAATTATGTGTGTGGTTTCAGTAACAGCATTGTTACCATCTTCAGACAAAAGTACTGAATACATTCAGTAATTTTGTCTTAATAAGGTAACAATGCTGTTACTGAAACATCACACATAATTCGTTTATTTTTATTTGGTCTTGCTTTTTTGGTATTTTTAAAATTGCCCTTGACTATTAGAAAATTATGCAAATTTCCTTTTTATTTTATATACCATTTTAAAAATTATATTCTTTTGTTAAAATATCCAATTTCCCACACTTTTCTAAAACTGCAACAATAACTAATACAAAATTCTTCCAAGTCCAGGTATTTCAATATTGCAGAAATATATTACATTTATAAAAGTTGCTTAACTATTTAGATATGTAAATGCCGGATTAGGTGCCCTTTAAAATGTTTGCTATGGCTGTTTCTTATTGGACAGCCGAGAGTGAAGTGGACAAAGTGAAATTTTCAGGTTGTGCCGACCATTTTCCTTTATTCACACTAATCATTAGATTTTTTTTTTATTTTTAAGAATAAAAGCCCAGTTTGGTTACTTGCACTCACTGGAGGGGTTGGACTTTTTCAAGAATCAGGAGCCATTGGGGCAATTTTTTTTTTTCAGAACAAAGTGTCTGAATCTGCATTCGATGATCCCGGGTCATGGTTTTTAAAAATTAACAGTTTAGACCACTCCTCCAAACAGCACTCTATTCATTAGATGTGTTTGTGAAATGGATCCTATATTTCAGATTTTTTTACAAGCATTTTCGATATTGCTGTTTGCAATTTATCTCCATTTTGCTGAAAGAAAATTCATTACATTGAGTTTACAAACAGTTGGGGCCTCTATTCATTCATGAGTAAACCTCGCTCGAACACTACCCAGGCGAAGCCGGGTCCAGTCGGGTAAAACCCGGGCGTTGCCCGGGCCATTCGGCTAGTATATATATATTATATAATCTAAAATACAAATATTTTATTTTTTTTAAAAACATATATTTTATTTTTTCATTCATTGACTGTTCTGCATTTTTGACCATATATTCAAAAAAATATCACTTTTAATTATTATTGTTGTAAATATGTATATTTAACCCTACCTATCTTTTATTCACGATTATAGAATTCATTTAATAAATTCTATATTCCTGTGATATAAATAATTTTATGTATATTTTTACTTCAAGAGATTCAAAATAAAAATCTGCTTGAAAGGTAAATAATTATCTTCACTTTTCCACGACTGCACCTCTTTTCAACAATCAAACACACAAAAAAATTCTAATCTATAACATATATATATATTAAAAATGGCATATCCTGACCAGGAGCACATGTGCTTTACAGAAGGCAGAGCGCCATCTGGGGGAACAGAAATCAACTAAACATTGATTTAGCCTGTTCCCTGATATTTGGCCAACCCAATTTCTTGATAAATCAAGAAAAGCCATCCATGAAAGCGTTTCGCGCTTTTGGCGCTCGTCTATATATACCCCTTTTTTCTTTCTTATGTTTATGTTTTGGTGCATTAGCGCGCCATCTGTTATGAAAATTCGAAACTATTTTAAACGCGTAAAATTCTTTTGAAATTAAACAATTTCTACTGCCCTTACTGCGATTTAAAAATGCAATATAACAGCGGTATAGTAGATTAAACTGGCGAAACCGCTGGGAGGGTTCACCACTGATGAGCCAGGCCCTCCCATTAATTTTTCCATCGCAGCAAGGGCAGAAGAAATTATTTAATTTCAAAAAGAATTTTACGCGTATAAAATAGTTTCGAATGTTTATGTTTGTTATTTTATAGAGAAACAAAATATTGAGATTATATTTACCTGATTTTTTCTCTTCTATATCATTGTCTGGCAAAATAAATTAGGAGGGTTAGTCTCAAGTTTTTATATAAAAAATGGTTTCCCATTTCTGTAGGTAGAATAAAATTAAAGATGATTATTTACCTAGTAGTTCGTAGGTTATAAAATCGTCTGCCACAATTAGAATATTTTTTATATTTTATATAAAAAATGGTGTATATATGACACACATATTGAAACAAATTATAAATGATATATACCTGGTTGTGCGGAGCCTTTCTCATCATCTGATAACACAACTACTGCTTAGAGACATGCATCTATATATTTATAACCTACGTTTCTCAACGTTTCGACAAAAATCTTTTGTCTACGTCAGGAGAAATAAATTTTAAAAAAAGCATTTGGCAAGGCGTTAAAAATTGTTATTAAAAATGAGAACAATTATTAACGCCTTGCCAAATGCTTTTTTTTATTTACTTCTCCTGACGAAACAAAAGATTTTTGTTAAAACGTTGAGAAAATAAAAAAAACTCTAACTGGCCGAAGTGTCTATTTTTCACAGAAATATGAATGCTGGCCAGGCAACTTCTATCTTCAGAATGATAAACTATATTTACCTGATTGCCCACTGTCTGTTTCGTTCCCTGATAAAACATAAATTACACATTTATGCAAATTATTTTATTAAGTTAATTTATATATAGAAGCAAATTATGAAATAAATATTTACAAGTTATTCAAACGTCTTCATTGCCTTCAAAAATGTGAATACTTATTTTATAATTCTCTTAAGAGATAAAAATTCTAATTCCACAAGATATGGTGACTATAAAAATGGTCAGGTTTTATTTGCATATAGCATTGTCTGTATTTTTCATCGGAATAAGGACAGTAGAAGTTTCTATTCATGATGAAACTGTGAAAAACGTTTTAAAATTAAAAAGTATTTTCTCACAATGATTTTCATTTTATTTCAAAACGCTAGCTTTCAAGTGATAATCGCTCTTCAACGGGCTTAATAAAACATCAACTATATCTTACAATAGATTTATACAAAAACATACGCGCGCAGCGTATTTAAATTAATTTAAAATTTCAGTTGTAAATATCCACGCTGCGCGCCTATGTCTTTGTAAATATTTCTTGTAAGATATAGTCGATGTTTTATTAAGTCCGTTGAAGAGCGATTATCACTTGAAAGCTAGCGTTTTGAAATAAAAAGAAACTCATTGTGAGAAAATATTTTTTAATTTTAAAACAGTGGAAGTTTGCTTTTATGTGTGAAAGAAACATTCGTTCTTTGATATTTTTATTTCCTGTTGCCTGTAATGTCGCCTTATAGTAAACTTTGTTGTTGAATCACGTGTGTAGTAGTATATAATCACTTATTTCAAGTTTACTGTTTGAATAAAACTTACCCTTATCGCTTTTAAGCAGAATGTCCACTGCGCAAAGTTACCTCATTGGTAATGAATATCATCCATTTATTTTTATTTTAAATTCATATATTACCAGGCACTAACTTGGTTTTCAATACTTACAACAAAATAAAAAGTAAGAGAGAGTGTATGATTTTTTTAGCCCAAAAATAAAAAGTAAGTTTTTAGCCACTCTTATATGTAAATCTAATAACCTGAGTCAATGGTCAATCTATATTTAAAATTAATCTATTGTGTGTTCAACTAATTATAAAACACTAAATAATCCACACACATGTCCTTTAAAGGTTGTACGATGGAGTCGTGGCAACTGTAATCACATTGTGTACATACTCTGATTATTACTTTTTAAAAGTTTATTAACGAATTGGGTTTGTTATTGACCCCAATTCCATTGTATAATTAGAATGGGATATCCTGAAAGGCCGTTAGCTGATGCATTGAAAAACTAGCAAATCTGTTGGAGAGTGTTAAACGCTAAGTCTCGATCTGCTTTCATTCCAGTGATTATCATCAACGTCTTTAATGAAAAAACAGTAAAAATTTTGTAATTATTTTTTGTAATTTATTAATCTCCCACTATATCATAAAATGCAAATATTTAGGTAACGAAAGAGGAAAAACTCTTAAAAACACCTTCTGGAGATTTAGCAACCCACTGCAGACGCTGAGAAGTATTTCAGAAAAGAAAAATATAGCAATAGAACTCTATAAATTCTACAGATCAATTGTAAATATATTCATACACAAAAGAGGTAGTGAGGAAAGTTTTAGAACAGATGAGTAAATAAATCCCTTTTCAAACAAAGGCTCACGTACACATGGGGAAAGGGAGGAAAAATGACTGTATTATTTTGTTGTTGTATGGCGAATCCATACGTGACAATGGACCCTAGTAAAAGCCTTTTTGTTGTTGTTGTTTTAATTTATTAAAATCTTATTGTAGCGTGTTGGGAGAAATTCGTATGCTTAAATAGAGTTTGATTTGATGACTGTTCAATTGGATTGAGAACGGAGAAATCCTGGCAACACAATTGTGGGATAATTTAAGCAAACTGGAGCTCATCCATCAATGATGGATGGTTAGGAGGATGTCTTCTCCTACTGAATCCGTCTGAGTTAGCGCTGGAAGACCGCAGTCAGAGATCCTTCATAAATATTGTTGCATCAATTTTAATGCGCCCTACATTTATTCAAAATATTCTATGATATTTAATATTTATTTAAAACAGATTATTTAGATCATCATCATTCCTTTTAATAGTTTTATTCCTTTTGTAATATTTTATTGTACATATATCTTGATTGGGTATTGGAGCGAGAGAGGACCTAGACCAAGACTGCGAATCACGACCTACGAGAAGACAACGAATAAATAAAAAGTAATTTATTTTTATTTACTTTTCTTTATTTGATTTGAGTATGGAAACGCTTTTTTTCCCCGCTCGGGAAACGTGAATAACACCAAGAAGGAGGAAACCAAGGTCGACGACCCTGCAAAGCTGCAACTTGGTGCAACAATATAAAGACAATCATTTGCTGAATTAGAAAACGACCACAATTTTGAAATGTAATTCCATGATATGTTTTGAGTTTTCTTGCATATAATATTTATAAATATTTCTACACACTCCCCTGTGTGGCTATAATTAATATTAAATAACTTAGTTAATATACTAATACATCGGATTTATTGATATATATCTCGATTTAATTATCCAAAGTGAATGTTCTTTCAGCTTCAAATCTTTTATTTAATCTTTCTATTTTATATTCTTGGAAAACTAGTTAGGCTTCTTTTGATATTTCTAAATAATTCAAAAATATTTCTTTGAAAATATTAATGATTTTAGGGGGCCTGCATATTCTTTCATGTTTATTAATCTGTTAATGATACATTTTTATCATAGTAATTCTCAAAATATGTTTGGAGAATATGTCATTATAAGCACCTGACCATTATCTGTTCTATTCTGTTGAGGGAAGAGGTTTACATACCACCACAGAGAGATTTGCAGTCATGCGGACATTCTGAGAAGCAGGGCTGCGTACACTCCGGACTTCCTGTACAAACATACAGCAGTAAACACCCAGAACAATTCGATAAATGTAGTTGAAGATGTCGAGTAGATCGAGTAGATTATCCTATCATCCTGCATATACAGACAATATGTATATATCTCACATTTTGCATAATGCGTATTTATAATAAATGTGCTTTCATATGTTATTTATATATAAAATAAATACATATTTTTATCTTTAAAATACTATAGTTCCCTTTTTTTAAAATCTTTTTCTTATATTTTAACATTTAAATACAACAATTTTATTAACTTGCAGAGTTTAATAATAGCCCCTATTTTATAGACACATTTACTTTAAAAAGGCATGTTTGCTTTGTGAATAGTTTTTTCTTTGTGTGTCTGTTCAGAAAAGTTTCACGAAGAAGTTTTCTAGAAAATTCGACGATTGCCCCTGCCGTGGGAGCAGTCCGCATATCAGCACGTGAACGGCAACTTTCTTTTTTTCTCTCTCTGTTTAAAAATGTTAGTATGGGCCGTTGGAATTTTGATAGAATAATCTACTGCAAGTTCGTTCCAACCGGCCAATTTGTATTTTGAACAGCTGGAGCGTATACAAACTCTTTTGAAGCAACTTTGGTAAATAGAAAAATACAGCCAATCCGAATGTTGATTGAACGACGCAAGAAAAACTCCAGTAGCTTGAAAACAATCGAACTGTTTTTACATCCAGCATATAGTCCGGATCTTGAACCCTCAGCACTTGTCAATGTACTTCACGGACGGCACTTCCATGATCTTAATGAGTTGATGGTTGTCGTGAAGTAGGTACTCGCTTTGAAGGACTAGATTTGGTATCGTTGTAAGATCGAAGAATTGACCGAAATATGGCTCGAAATGATGCAAATTTCTTATACTTTGAAAAGTAGGTTTAATTCGTTACAAAGGTATGCATCAAGGAATAAAGGGGCCAAAATATTGCTAACCCCTTGGTTCGCCCTCTGTATATGTAGAGGCTATGTAGATGGCAGCCTGGCATAAGGCTCTGTAGATGGCAGTAGAGCCTGGCATAAGGCTCTGTAGATGGCAGTAGAGCCTGGCATAAGGCTCTGTAGATGGCAGTAGAGCCTGGCATAAGGCTCTGTAGATGGCAGTAGAGCCTGGCATAAGGCTCTGTAGATGGCAGAGAAGATCTACAGATGCGGAGACAGGTAGTTATGGTAGCTAGTTTAACTATTCAGTCCTAACTATATCAACATTTCCTGTTATTATTATTGCCTCTAGCCTGCTCTTTCCCAACTTCCGAGGAACGAGATCACGCCTAGTCATCAAGTTCCAAGACATTTTTGTACACAACTTCCTGACAAGAGAGTAGTGCAAGTGTCCCTAGGTGGACATAGCGCTCTAAGTCAAAATAAAGAATATATTTAAATGTCTAATAAATATATTTTCAATAATATACACAATACATATATAAACAAATCTCATTACAAATTGAAAATTCTGTGATGCTTACTCACCCGCACAAGTTTCGAAGCAATCAATTTTACAATCTTGTAGGCAATCTTCCATACAAGCTGCGGAATACATTACTGAGTTTATTTGGAGAATTTACAAATTTTATTATTACTATTTAATTGGGAGTTGAAGAAATTTTTGAAGAGACAGATTTACATAAATAAATTTTTAAAATGATTAAAAAACAAGAATTTTTATTATAATGATATAAGCAAATATCTATATTTTTATAATTAACTGTTAGCTTGATAGAAAAATTAAAAGTTAGCCAATAGAAACAGCACATTATATCCAACCAGGAAATCTCGCTATACCAGGGGTTATCGCGTTTTTGAATTAATAGAATATCTGTGCTGGTTCAGAACCAACCATCTACATGTCGAAATGTGGGACACGTGTATGAATTATTATTTTGGCCATTTTTTTCGTTATCATTAATAGTGGAAGTAAATCAATTAAAACTTCTATTTTGATACGGTCTGTTTATATGAATACTTATATGTGTCATCAAAATACAAAACTATTATAGACGCGTATGATTCTTTTCAAAATAAAACAATTTCTACTGTCCTTACTGCATCATTTTTCCATTGCAGTAAGGGCAGTAGAAATTGTTTTATTTTGAAAAGAATCTTACGCGTCTATAATAGTTTCGTATTTTGATAACAGATGGCGCGCTAATGTATCTTAATATACTTATATATGTCTCTATATATTACCTGTACTGTTATCTTGACCTGGACAACAATTCCAATGCATCAATAACAGGGAATGTTTTATTTTCACACCCATAAATCCCCAAGTATTGGGCACATTCTCCCAAAAATAGTCTATCATTATTATAGATATAATTACAATCAAGTCACATCTTCTTTAATTTTATCTAAAGATAAAAGCTATTGAAAATCGCCCTTAAATTTTTAGATGATTTGTTGTAAGGAATTTTATTATTATTTTTTTTTTTTTATATATATAATCAGATATTCATTGGGAAGATGTACAAGGACTTTGTCAAATTTATAGAGGAGAGTTTTTAGTGGTGTTTTCTTGAGTAGGAACGTTGAATACGTCATGATGGTGAACAATAAATGTCCACAGAGTTCTTCCTTAATCCCCTACCTCGATCGTACGTTATATAAAGAAATAAATTCAATACATTATAATGCAGCTTATGGTTGTAGAACGACATTTGAAAATTATCCCGCATGTGAACGAAAAATCGATTTTTTTAAGGAGAAATAACGATTATTTCTAATTTTAGGGATGAAGTATGAAAGAATGAATTGTGAAGAGTAATGATAAACGGAAAAATAAAGTTGCCAAGGGATGGGAATCGAACCCACACATAATTCAAGTAATAATAAATTTAATTAATATTTTATACCATATCATTCCTAGTTTGTTGTTTGATAAATTGTAGAATTACCCCTACGTATTTACATATTCCTCTAATCATTTGTTAATGACTTATTAGGGAATATAAGACTTGTAAAACCAAACATTTCCAAATTCTTTAAATGCTAATTCTCTTATTCTATGCTTTAAACCCTTCAAGAAAATTCGTCTTTTTGAAAATATACGAATGTGAAATAAACTTTATATAAATATCTTTGGATAATTATATAATTTTAAAATTTTTCATTTTTATCTATTTGTATCATTTATCCAAAGAACGTTTGTACACAGAAGTTTATCTTACGCCTTATGTGTATTTACAAAAAGTATTTTTTTCCAAAACTCAAAAGCTCTAATAAAAGAATGTTTTTGAAAGGTTGTGAAGGTTTGTTTTTATATTTCTCTATCTTGACAAATGGGATATTTTTACCCTTCTAGCACCATATCGTATGAAAAAGGCAATATCACCAAAAAGTAACTTTATTCAATTTTTCTCAATTTTACCACTCTGATCAGTTATATTCTTGTTTCTTTCTATTTCAATTATATTTTATTCATGAGAACATGGTATTGATATTCTTTAATATATAAAAAATATATATTTCTATAACAAGTGCTTATATAATAACTATATAGAGGTTTGAATGTGTATAGATTATATCACAGGTTAAGGAGAAAAGAGATATTTATACCTGTATCCAGTAGCGCAGTTGTTGCTGAGCCTGGACAAATTAACGCACATATTAGAGAATAGAGAGTGAAGAATATTCTTCAAGTAAATTTATATGTCAGTGATGGCTGCAGGTAGAGCTGTCGAAGCGCCCTCTGAAGGATTTGAAGACGGTGCATCTCAGGCTCTCTCCCTCGACGGGGTTTCGCTGGGCGTTGAAGACGGTTGTCACTCCTGAGTGACGTAGTCGGACTCGCAAATCGCGCCCAGACAGAGATGGGTGGTCGGGGTTCACGGTCTCTGTCTCTAGCCTGGAGCGCAGGAACCGGCTTGCTCTGGCGACGTAGTCTTAGGCGCGTTGATGTCTTCAACGAGGTCCCGCTTCAGATCACCCCATTCTCTACATAGATCCCCGGGAGGGATATCTCTAATCTTCAGCAAAGCTTCGCCAAGAAGCGCCTCTCAACTCTCTTGATAACTGGCGCTGATCGAAGCAGCGTGGAGATGGAGGACGCATATGGTGAAGGGGGATTCCCCACTTAGAGAAAGATTGCACGGGGGTCCGAACAGCAATATTAGAAGGTCCAGTAACGGGTGGCGCGGTATCTAGATGGTATCAGAACTCGATCTCTGGATGGGTGGTGGCGTATATACAGCTTTTGTAACTGGCAACCTTCGCTGGCAGGTGCGCGGCATAGAAGATGGTGGCGGTGTTGACGAGGACGTCTGGCCCAGAGTTCCGTGAAGACTTCCACTGCTCCAGACCCGATGTCGATCGAAGATGCTGAAATCGCCGGGAACTCACGCATTGCTTCCTCCACGATGACCTGCTGTTGGAGTTTCATTTCTTCGTGATTATGGAACACATGGCAGTTGATGTCGAGGATTTCGAATTCAAACAAAAATATTTATAACTATATTTATTCTCTGGTTGTTTCTTTCCTAGAAAAATAAATAAATAATAAGGCAGTCGAATGGATTTTGTTCATCTTATATCTGCAAGGTGTGTATCTCTGTTACCTGGTTGGTCGCTGGTAGATTCATTTCCTAGACAAATAATGGCCATTCGTATCTGTCGGAGCTATGGAAAGGAAGGTGTTTACCTGAACGTTCAGCCATTGTTCCTAGACAAATAAAATCAACTGAGAAATTCATTCTGTAGGTTGGAGAGTAAGTATATGTACGATGAATATTTTCAAATCTTCGGAACCTCTGCCGACTTCATCGAGAGATTTAATAAAAGTCGTTCAAGGTAATGATATAGGAAGGACATGATAGGCGATATCTCTTCAATTTTTAAATCAATTCGTATATTATTGCCATCTAAACTTGAGCATATGCATAAAACCGTGATAAGAGTCGTTAAAATGTCGAGAAAATGAAATTATTATACACTCAATGATTAATCGAATAGCAGCTTGCATGAAGACCAGAGGTGACTATTCCCCTATTGATTGATTCACTATATGTACCTCTATCTTCTGAATAAAACATGCGATTTCTATGAAAATGTAATCCCTGTTTTTAATACTTGGCTATCATACATCTACTATCGGGCGGCCCCCTGACCTGCAGGGCTGGGTCTTCGGGCATGGCCTAGACGATGACGCCCTGGCCATCCTGACGTCTACCAAGACACACATCTATAAGTACTTCCTCAGCGTGGAACTGAGGAGTGTTCAAGAAGACCTTGTCTGGAGGAGAACTCTCTCAAGGTGGGGAAGCCTCCCTTGCTGAAGAAATTTGTACACATACACAACTATATATATTCCCCTACATTTTATCTACCCTTTATTTACTACTTTATTATTTTTTCCACCTTTGTAACAATTGATTAGGAGAATCAATAAAATTGTTTAAATTGTCATACATCTACTGAATGCCATCTCATTTTTGATGACTCTTTCTTGGTGCGCATGTCTCGCTATATTTTATTACAGAATATATTTACATAATGTCAACTTATCCTAATTATGTAGTAAATGCGAATTTTAGCAAACTAAGATACATAAGCAAGTTATATGGATAAAATTTATTGCACTCTGGTTTATTCACTGATACTTTCATTTCCTAAATGAATACTAGCAAAGTGAACTTGTATTTATAGCTGGAACAAAGGTGGTTCTTACCTGCTTCTTTACTAATTCTTTTGTTAGCACATAAAACAGCGATATTCAAATCTATAATAGAAATAGAACTTACCTGGCTGCTCACTGGTACCTTCAATACCTAATCAAAATCAGAAGATAACATTAAAATTCACATTTATTGTAGGAATTAAAATATATGTTACTTGGTTGTTTGCCGCTTCCTTCCTTTTCTGAATAATAGAACACAATTTGAGTCTGAATGGAAATGAATAAAGAGAGATGGTATTACCTGTTTTCTCACTGTTTCCTTCATTACCTAAATTAAATAACGAAATATAACATTAAAATTGAGATTTATTGCAAGAATATAAAAAATATATATATTACTTGGCTGCTTGCTACCATCATTTTCTAAATAATCGAACACATTTTAATTTGCATAGAAAATATAAAGAGAGATGTTGTTACCTTTTTGCTCACTGTTTCCTTCATTACCTGAATAAATAGTAAAAGATAACATTAAAATTGAGATTCCTTGCAGGAATAGAAATGTAAATTACTTGGCTGCTTGCTGCCCTCATCATTTTCTAAATAATAGAACACCTTTTAGTTTGCATGGAAGGTAATAAAAAGATGGTGTTACCTTTTTGCTCACTGTTCCCTTCATTACCTAAAGAAATAACGAAATATAGCATTAAAATTGAAATTAATTTCAAGATTAGAAATATATATTACTTGGTTGCTTGCTGCCCTCATCATTTTCTAAATAATAGAACACATTTTAGTTTGTATGGAAATGAATAAAGAGAGATGTTGTTACCTGTTTGCTCACTGTTTCCTTCATTACCTAAATAGCAAAAGATAACATTAAAATTGAGATTCCTTGCAGGAATATAAATATATATTACTTGGTTTATTGCTACCCTCATCATTTTCTAAATAATAGAACACATTTTAGTTTACATGGAAATATATAAAAAGAGAGATATTTGTTACCTAGGTTTTCATCTTCGTCTGCTATATAGAAGACACACACAGAACACACCACGTGTGTTGTTACATTGACATTGGTAGCAAGAAGAGTTGTTACCTGGTTGTTGGCCGATTTCTCCCTCGTCTAAACATGAATTGCAATACCTCAGTATTCAGTTTATATAAAGTGTGAATATATATAATAATATAAAAGCTACAAAATATAGTCAATCCTTGCTATAACGAACTTGAGATATAGCGACCTTTCGCTTATAAAGAATATGAAAATAATCCTCAATTCCATTGAAATTCTATAATTAACATTCTATTGCAAACTATTTTGAGCTTATGAATATTTGAAACTATTATAGACGCGTATGATTATTTTGAAAATTAAACAATTTCTACTGCAATGGAAAAATTTATATATATAGGAGGGCCTGGCTACCTGGCAGTAAGGACAGTAGAAATTGTTTAATTTTCAAAAGAATCATACATGTCTATAATAGTTTCGAATTTTCATAACAGATGGCGCGCTGATGCATCATAATATTTTGAGCTTAATTACGAGTATAATTCCTAAAATACTCATTTTTAATTAAATGGCTATATGGGTATAATGGCTGGGTGTATTAAGAGTTTTCTATAGCAAAGTTTTATTGTGTGTGTGTATACTGGATGTTTTATATTCTGCGAAAAGTGTGCTCACATAGAGAGATAAAAAAGTATATATACGTGTTTTGTGAGAAAGTTACTGGCACATTTGTTGGTAGCAATACTTGATAGAAGTAAGCTGCTGCAGTGACAGATTTCCAACTTTAAAATATTAAGGAAATAACGAGAAGAAGAAATGAGTCAAATGAGAAGATAAAACCAGACAGATTATATATAACATAGATAAAATAACGCTGTAATCATCACCTGGGGAGTCCGCATCCTCAGCTGGATAGACACAAATTGCACAGATTAGAGCAACGTTATAAACTGAGGTAATTTGTGTAATTCTTCATCTTTAAACATCTGTAACTTTAATGGATCACTTCGAGATGTAATAACCTTATAGTAGATATAGCTGGAGGTGAATTTTGCAGATACCAGTTTGTCAGTCGAAGAATCCATTGATAAGTTGATTAGAAGAAGCTATATAAAATGTCAGTTATTACTTTATATAAACTTCACATATAAAACTACGTAACACTGAATTTACAAACACAGGAATTAGTGGGCGAAGAGTTGTGAGAATCTGCATAAATAGAAAGTACCAGTAACGAACAATAAATGGTCTTTATTAGAACAGAATACATATTTACATTGACAGACACAATATCCAATGCTGATCTACTTATTGCAATTATATATTCCTCAGCCGAACCTTATCTCTAAAATATAAAATAAAGAAAAAATAATAATAAAAATAAGTTGGTCAGGTGTTGATATTAAAAAAATAAAGAATATTTATAATAATCTATATATATAAAAATCAATGTTTGTATGTTTGTTTGTTTGTATGTCCGGTATACAAATTCGCAGTAGTTCACTAATTCAAACCAAAATTTCCATACATTGGTAAAAAAAATAAGGGGAAGACGATAGGCTATTTTAAAAATATATATAAATCAATTATTAAAACTATATATTCAAATTATTCTACTTAGTTCACGAACAGCGCCCTCTATCAAAGATTAGATTAAATTATGCTTATGCAAACAAATAGATAATACTAATAACAAACAATTATTATAAAAATCTTATCTAAATATATATCACTCGGGTAGATATGCGCACGGGTCAATCCCGGGGCGAAGCCCGGGTCACCTGTCTAGTATATATATAAATATATATAATATATTTAAAATAATGTGTTTTGGTTTTAAAAAACTATATTTCAAGCGTCTGCTATTCAAGCGAAACAAATATCTACCTGATCAATAAAATAGAAAAACAGCTCCAAGCGTTTGCTACTGATGAGTTAAGTCCTACCAATATCTTCATCTTCTACAATGATGGTAAAAAATTGACAAGGAAATATATGTGTCCGATTTATTTATTGAATTGAATTCAAATTTCTCTCTATATGACTTGACCATATATATATATTATATAATTATAAAATTCAAATATTTTATTTTTTAAAAACATGTATTTTACTTTCATCATTGACTATTCTTTTATTTTTGACCATAGATAGATTTAGAATACTTTTTGAATATTGTTGTAAATATGTATAGTTAACCTACCAATTTTTATTTCACGAATATAGGATTTTATAAATTCGATATTACTGTGAAAAATAATTTTATGTGTAATTTTCTTCAAGTAATTCAAAATAAAAACTACTTGATAAGTAAATAATTATATTTCCTTTTTCACAACTGCACCTTCAATTCTCTATCTTTTTCAACAACAAAACAAAATATTCTTAACAATTTAGCCGGCAGTCTAAACTTAAGTCTTAACTTAAATATATGAAATTACTGAATAGACTGTAATGATAGCAAGCAGTTTGATGATTATGGGTATGGAGTCTGGAGTACTGCCACAGGAACTTCAGTTTAGAACCTATAAATAAACCAAGCCGCTCTCTAAATGTGACACTTATAGGTATCATGTGACTACTGTTATATTGTCTAGTTTTCCACGTTTTATATCGATACTTGTTTCAAATTTGTACACGCAGCTTTATCGACAACTTTTACTAATATCAAACACTGAGGAGAAAGAATTTGCTTATTCAAATCTGTTAAAGTGAGGAAGTCTGGGCTGGTTTTGACCTCTCGCTTGTTTCTATACTTGAATCCATCACTTCATCTTTCCCTTTAAAAAACCAGCTTAAAAATTGTTGTTTTCCAATAAATAATAATAAGTGGGCGAACATTGAACTATTAACGATTCCACACTTTTCTCCCATTGATAAACTAGAAAATTGCGATTAATTTCATAATAGTTTAGATCTAATAGAGAACATATTGCCAGCATGTTTTCTTATGTTTTGTTCAGTTTTTCCGTTAGGCCATTTGTCTGCGGGTGATACGCTGTTGTTAACCTGAGAATGTAGAAGAACTGGTTAGTAAGTTCCATTATTACCTTTGATTGAAATACTCGTTTGTGGTCCGTGATGATTTCTCTGAGAGCTCCAATTTTGAGGGCATCTTCCATCAAGAATTTGACTGCCTCTTTTGCCTCTTCTTGAGTAAGGCCATAGTGATAGAGAATCAGGTTGAGTAATCTTTACTGACTGTGATCCACTTATTACCACTATCAGAGACTTGGTAAAACTTCCAAGAAGGTCTGTTCCAACTCTAAAAAGGAGAGGTTGAATGAGGAATGGGTTTATGAAGTCCGGACAGCTTCTGATTTGTCAGTTTCTTTCTTTGACACTTTTTCTTAAATCCCGAAAAGGTGCTGGCCAATTGTAATTGCTTTTAACTCTTTCATAGGTCTTCAAAAATCCCAAATGACTTGCTGTAAGAGCGTCGTGTAAACATTTTAGTAGCTCTTAGCGTAGGTTCTTGGAAATAACCAGAAGGTATTGGCTTCCTAGGGAGTCATTTTTAGTGAAAGGTTCTTTTCAACAGTTCTTTTTTAGCATCGGCTTCTTCTGTTTCCTCTATCAATTTACTAATTTTTGGGTCTATACAAATGTAATGACATGTTATTTTTGTTTTAGAGCCCATCTCGCTAGTATCCTGTCGGGTCTTTCAGGTTAGACAACCAGCAAGGGGCGTGGTGATCAATGACAAACTTACAACCTAAAAGGTATGGTCGAAATTTGTTATTGGCTCAAATTTGAGTAATTCTTCTCATTCTTACATAAGGATCATGACACATAACTAACTGTCCTCTCTTTCCTGCCAGCTCCAATTCCATAACTTCTGGCAATAGCAAGGAGCTCAGATGGCAGCTGTTCCTCAAAATAAGCCAAAACAGGTTCAGACATCAAGGATTCCATATCATCTTCTCTTTCCGAGTTCCATGTGACAACAGAATGGCATAGGTTGATGTTCTCAGATGAAATTCGTTTCTGTTTTATCAATGACGGTCACAGAGTAAGAGATTGGCGCCGTCTTGGTGACATATCCAATTTGGCTGCCCCTGTGGAACGCCACACCTCAGGACAACGCGGCATTTAGGTTTATGAAGCAATCGCATATGATAGCAGATCACCTCTGATTCGTATTCAGGGCACTACGACGGCCCAACAATACGTGGATAACGTGGTGCTGGCGGTGACACTGCCCTTCCTTCAGGGGGTACCAAATACCATTTTCCAGCAGGATAACGCTCAACCTCATGCAGCACACATCGGCCAACATGTCCTGTATGAAACCTCGGTACTTCCATTGCCACCAGTTTCTCCTGATCTCTCAACTATAGAACACGTCTGGGACTAAATGAACAACGTTTGCGTGCGCTGCCACAGCCGCGTCCAGAAGATGAATTATTTCTTAAAATTGAAAATACTCCGGCGAGAGAGAGAGTAAATATTTTTACTGGCCGAAGTATCTTCAATTTTAAGAAATATTAATGTCAGCCAGGCAGCCTCTATCTTCAAGATAAGATGGACTACAGCCAATGTTCAGCAGGAAATGGGCAGCCATCCCTCATGACACATTTCGTACGCTAATTGAGTCAATACCAAGACATATTGCTACCTACATAGCCGCCCGCTGTGGTCCAACAACATATTGAGTGGGCAGCGATGTCGCTCAGTGTATAGGTGCATTCTGTTTTAATAAATATCATTTAATGTTCATTACTGGTACTGTATTAATGCAGATTCACACAACTTTTGATCACTAATTTTAGTGTTGCAGATACAGTTTTATGTATTATATAATATGAAAAAATGGTAACTCAGGCTTCGACAAAAAAAAAGCAGATGTTACCTTGTTCGCTGCTTGTGTTGTCAGTTCCTGCACAGACAGCGTCCATTCAGCACAAGCTCAGAAATAGGAACAGTACTCACACCTCATATTATTGAATCATGAAAGTATATAGTTGTCTGTAAGGCTTTCTCTCTAGGCTGAATTTCTGAAAATGTTCAACATTTCTCCTTCTTAAAATGCATATTCAAGCAAATAGAATTTTAAAAAAATCCGCTTAAGAAGGGAGCTTCAGATTTATAGTCAGCATTGATCAAATTAATAATTGCCAAGACTATATATAACGGCCAAGTCAACACTGATCAATTCAGCAATGTTAAATCATTAATGGCAATTCATTAATAGATCAATCAAAAGTTTTAATAATGATCAAGTCAATAATAGAACAATCAAAGGTTTTAAAAATGATCAAGTCAATAATGTGTATCGATCAAATGTTTTTAATAATGATCAAGTCAATAATGGATCAATCAAAAGTTTTAACAATGATCAAGTCAATAATGGATCAATCAAAAGTGTCAATAATGATCAAGTCAATGATGGATCAATCAAAAGTTTTTGTAATGGTAAAGTCAATAATGAATCAATCAAAAGTTTTAGTAATGGTCAAGTCAATAATGAATCAATCAAAAGTTTTAACAATGGTCAAGTCAATAATGGATCAATCAAAATTTTAACAATGGCCAAGCCAATAATGGATCAATCAAAAGTTTTAACAATAAGCAAGTCAATAATGGATCAATCAAAGGTTTTATCATTGATCAAGTCAATAATGGATCATTCAAAGGTTTTAACGATGATCAAGTCAATAATGGATCAATCAAAAGTTTTAATATTGATCAAGTCAATAATGGATCAATCAAAGGTTTTAACAATGATCAAGCCAATTATGGATCAATCAATAGTTTTAACAATGATCAAGTCAATAATGGATCAATCAATGTTTTAACAATGATCAAGTCAATAATGGATCATCCAAAGGTTTTAAAAATAAACAAGTCAATAATGGATCAATCAATTTTTTAACAATAAACAAGTCAATAATGGATCAATCAAAAGTTTTAATAATGATCAAGTCAATAATGAATCAATCAAAAGTTTTAATAATGATCAAGCCAATAATGGATCAATCAAAAGTTTTAACAATGATCAAGTCAATAATGGATCAATCAAAGGTTTTAACAATCAACAAGTCAATAATGGATCAATCAAAAGTTTTGACAATGATCAAGTCATAATGGATCAATCAAAGGTTTTAACAATGATCGAGTCAATAATGGAACAATAAAAAGTTTTAACAATGGTCAAGTGTTTTAATGTAATAATTAAAAGTTTTGAGAATATACAAGTCAATAATGGATCAATCAAAAGTTTTAATAATAACCAAGTCAATAATGGATCAATCAAAAGTTTTAATAATAATCAAGTCAATAATGGATCAATCAAAATTTTAACAATAGTCAAGTCAATAATGGATCAATCAAAGGTTTTAACAATGATCAAGCCAATAATGGATCAATCAAAGGTTTTAACAATAAACAA
The DNA here is from genome assembly GCA_030710605.1 of Cordylochernes scorpioides. Classification (NCBI taxonomy): domain Eukaryota; kingdom Metazoa; phylum Arthropoda; class Arachnida; order Pseudoscorpiones; family Chernetidae; genus Cordylochernes; species Cordylochernes scorpioides. The sequence continues at coordinate 3,960,876 of CP092871.1, read as the reverse complement.
GTCAATATGGGTCAATCAAAGGTTTTAACATTGATCAAGTCAATAATGGATCAATCAAAAGTTTTAACAATGAACAAGTCAATAATGGATCAATCAAAATTTTAACAATGGTCAAGTCAATAATGGATCAATCAAAGGTTTTAACGATGATCAAGTCAATAATGGATCAATCAAAGGTTTTAATATTGATAAAGTCAATAATGGATCAATCAAAATTTGTAACAATGATCATGTCAATAATGGATCAATCAAATGTTTTAACAATGATCAAGTCAATAATGGATCAATCAAAAGTTTAATAATGATCAAGTCAATAATGGATTAATCAAAAATTTTAATAACGATCAAGCCAATAATGGATCAATCATAAGTTTTAATAATGAAAAGTCAATGATGGATCAATCAAATGTTTTAACAATGATCAAGTCAATAATGGATCAATCAAAAGTGTCAATAATGATCAGGTCAATAATGGATCAATCAAAAGTTTTAATAATGATCAAGTCAATATTGAATCATTCAAATGTTTCAATAACGATCAAGTTAATAATGGATCAATCAAAGGTTTTAACAATGTTCAAGTCAATAATGGATCAATCAAAAGTTTTAACAATGATCAAATCATAATGGATCAATCAAACGTTTTAATAATGATCAAGTCAATAATGCATTAATCAAAAGTTTTCATAAAGAAAAGTCATAATGGATCAATCAAAGGTTTTAACAATGATCAAGTCAATAATGGATCAATCAAAAGTTTTAATAATGATCAAGTCAATAATGGATCAATCAAAAGTTTCAACAATGATCAAGTCAATAATGAAACAATCAAAAGTTTCAACAATGGTCAAGTTTTATAATGGAATAATAAAAGGTTTTAAGAATATACAAGTCAATAATGGATCAATCAAATGTTTTAACAATGGTCAAGTCAATAATGGAGCAATCAAAGGTTTTAACAATGATATAATGGAACATTCAAAAGTTTTAACAATGATCAAGTCAATAATGGATCAATCAAAAGTTTTAACAGTGGTCAAGTCAATAATAGATCAATCAAAAGTTTTAACAATGATCAAGTCAATAATGGATCAATAAAAAGTTTTACCAATGATCAAGTCAATAATGGAACAAACAAAAGTTTTAACAATGATCAAGTCAATATTGGATCAATCAAAAGTTTTGATAATGAACAAGTATATAATGGAACATTCAAAAGTTTTAACAATGATCAAGTCAATAATGGATCAATCAAAAGTTTTAACAGTGGTCAAGTCAATAATAGATCAATCAAAAGTTTTAATAATGATCAAGTCAATAATGGATCAATCAAAGGTTTTAACAATGATAAAGCCAATAATGGATCAATCAAAAGTTTTAACAATGATCAAGTCACTAATGGATCAATTAAAGTTTTAATAATGATCAAGTCAATAATGGATCAATCAAAAGTTTTAATAATGAAAAGTCAATGATGGATCTATCAAATGTTTTAACAATTAACAAGTGAATAATGGATCAATCAAAAGTTTTAATAATAATCAAATCAGTAATGGATCAATCAAAGATTTTAAGAATGATCAGGTCAATAATGGATCAATCAAAAGTTTTAATAACGATCAAGTCAATAATGGATCAATCAAAAGTGTCAATAATGATCAAGTCAATATTGGATCTCAATCAAAGTTTTAATAATAATCAAGTCAACAAAGTATCAATCAAAAGTTTTAACAAGGATCAAGTCAACAATGGATCAATCAAAGGTTGTAACAATGAAAAGTCAATAATGGATCAATCAAAAGTTTTATTAATGAAAAGTCAATGATGGATCAATCAAATGTTTTAACAATTAACAAGTGAATAATGGATCAATCAAAAGTTTTAATAATAATCAAATCAGTAATGGATCAATCAAAGATTTTAAGAATGATCAGGTCAATAATGGATCAATCAAAAGTTTTAATAACGATCAAGTCAATAATGGATCAATCAAAAGTGTCAATAATGATCAAGTCAATATTGGATCTCAATCAAAGTTTTAATAATAATCAAGTCAACAAAGTATCAATCAAAAGTTTTAACAAGGATCAAGTCAACAATGGATCAATCAAAGGTTGTAACAATGAAAAGTCAATAATGGATCAATCAAAAGTTTTAACAATGATCAAGTCAATATTGTATCAATCAAAAGTTTTAATAATAATCAAGTCAATAATGGATCAATCAAAAGTTTTAATTATGATCAAGTCAATAATGGATCAAACAAAAGTTTTAACAATTATCAAGTCAATGATGTTCAAATCAATAATGATCATATTGATAAAGTCGATAATAGCCTATTCAACAATGGTCAAGTCCATAATGGCCGAATGAGAAATAACAGCCGAATCAATAAAATGAAGTCGCTCACGTCAATAATGCTAAGTAGACCAAGACAATAATACCGAATAAATAATCTCCCAGTAAATAAAGGCGGATCATTAAATGCCTGAAATGTTCCAGAGATCAGTAAAGAAACTTATAAGTGAATTGTTTTCTTTCTCTTCCTCGACCATTACTGTGCCTCACTCCAGGATGTAGTCCATTTAAGGTGCATACCCCGCTGTCTAACACGATCAACTCTGAGGAAGATAACATTCGAGGACGGCCTCATACAACGCCACGGTACTATAGTGGGCTACATCCATTATTTTTTTATTCAAAATTATAAAATATTCAGACACTTGGATCTCTTCTTTTTATATTCCTTATTTTTTTAAATCTTATTACTGCCGCGCGCGAAAATAATTTATAATTTATAATACAGATGTCGCGTTTATTTCATGTAATTATCTTTTATGAATTGATTATTTTGTCTCCCCCTATATTTTTGTTAGAACAATTTAATGATGGCTTTCTTTTGTTTGTTTTATTTTCTGTTCACGAATCTGTATGAGAACTTAGATTTCAGACATTGAGGCAAGGGCTGAAACAAGAGAAAGTAAAATGAAACTGTAAACCTAGGTAACTGTAACATATATCAAAATTGGTGTTTAAAAATGAAGAGTCGTAAAACTACGAGGTAATAATGGCTAAAGAGATTGTTACTACCAGAACAACCAATTAAAATATGATTGAACCTGGTTCACTCTTGTAGGTTGAATACATAGCCATATCACCTGAATAATTATAGAATGCTGAAGCAGTCCTGGATCTAAATATTTCAGCCGTGATGGTGTCGTACAGAGGACTCTTCCACTCTGAACATTCCATTAAAAGGTATGAGAGTTCTGAATAAATGTACCTGTACCGCGAATGGATTCTTGTTGAAAGTACCTGTACTCCGAGTGAATAAACGAAGAAACGTAATTACGTGATGTTATAAAGAAACGTACCTGTACCACGAGTGAATGTTGTTCTGAAGAAACGTACCTGTACCACGAGTGAATGAATGTTGTTCTGAAGAAACGTACCTGTACCACGAGTGAATGAATGTTGTTCTGAAGAAACGTACCTGTACCACGAGTGAATGAATGTTTTTCTGAAGAAACGTACCTGTACCACGAGTGAATGTTGTTCTAAAGAAACGTACCTGTACCACGAGTGAATTAATGTTGTTTTAAAGAAACGTACCTGTACCACGAGTGAATGTTGTTCTAAAGAAACGTACGTGTACCACAAGTGAATAGGTGTTGTTTTAAAGAAACGTACCTGTATTCCGAGTAAATAAGTGTTGCTCTGAAAAAACGTACCTGTACCACGAGTGAATGAATGTTGTTCTGAAGAAACGTACCTGTACCACGAGTGAATGAATGTTTTTCTGAAGAAACGTACCTGTACCACGAGTGAATGAATGTTGTTCTGAAAAAACGTACCTGTACCACGAGTGAATGAATGTTGTTCTGAATACCACGAGTGAATGAATGTTGTTCTGAAGAAACGTACCTGTACCACGAGTGAATGAATGTTGTTTTAAAGAAACGTACCTGTATTTCGAGTAAATAAGTGTTGCTCTGAAAAAACGTACCTGTACCACGAGTGAATGAATGTTGTTCTGAAGAAACGTACCTGTACCACGAGTGAATGAATGTTTTTCTGAAGAAACTTACCTGTACCACGAGTGAATGAATGTTGTTCTGAAAAAACGTACCTGTACCACGAGTGAATGAATGTTGTTCTGAAGAAACGTACCTTTACCACGAGTGAATGAACGTTGTTCTGAAGAAACGTACCTGTACCACGAGTAAATAGGTGTTGTTTTAAAGAAACGTACCTGTATTCCGAGTAAATAAGTGTTGCTCTGAAAAAACGTACCTGTACCACGAGTGAATGAATGTTGTTCTGAAGAAACGTACCCGTACCACGAGTGAATGAATGTTGTTCTGAAGAAACGTACCTGTACCACGAGTAAATATGTGTTGTTTTTAAAGAAACGTACCTGTATTCCGAGTAAATAAGTGTTGCTCTGAAAAAACGTACCTGTACCACGAGTGAATGAATGTTGTTCTGAAGAAACGTACCTGTACCACGAGTAATTAAGTGATGTTATAAAGAAAGGTACCGGTATCACGAGTGAATGAATGTTGTTCTGAAGAAACGTACCTGTACCACAAGTGAATGAATGTTTTTCTGAAGAAACGTACCTGTACCACGAGTGAATGAATGTTTTCTGAAGAAACGTACCTGTACCACGAGTGAATGAATGTTTTCTGAAGAAACGTACCTGTACCACGAGTGAATGAATGTTGTTCTGAAGAAACGCACCTGTACCACGAGTAATTAAGTGATGTTATAAAGAAAGGTACCGGTATCACGAGTGAATGAATGTTGTTCTGAAGAAACGTACCTGTACCACAAGTGAATGAATGTTTTTCTGAAGAAACGTACCTGTACCACGAGTGAATGAATGTTGTTCTGAAGAAACGTACCTGTACCACGAGTAATTAAGTGATGTTATAAAGAAAGGTACCGGTATCACGAGTTATTGAATGTTGTTCTGAAGAAACGTACCTGTACCACGAGTGAATGAATGTTGTTCTGAAGAAACGTACCTGTACCACGAATGAATGAATGTTGTTCTGAAGAAACGTACCTGTACCACGAGTGAATGAATGTTGTTCTGAAGAAACGTACCTGTGACAAGAAGATGTGCTGCCAAGAGCACAACTAGCCACGGAGACATAGCAACAAAGAAGCGCTGGACAATGCGAAATGTGACACTGCAGCAGAGACAAATTTAGCCCGACATAACGTTCAAACTATCTCTCAGGTAAGACCTGGTTTTGAAAATATTTGCATAGAGAGATACGGTAAGTTATGAACCTTACATCAATCAAAAATGACACCTATGTCTATTACATATTGGAATAAATTACAATGCGAATAGTACACACTGGGACATTAGATATCCCCCAGTCGCTATGTAACATATCAAAAATTATTTAACCTAAAAACGTGTCGATTTGATGAAATCGAACAAATTTCAACGCCTGAAATTTACTATTACAGATAAAGGAAATCAAGCGTCTCGGATCCCCATAATACAATGAATAAATTAACCCAATATCATTACGATTTATAAACAAAAAACCCGTGAATAAAATTGTTTTTGAAAAGTACGAATAGAATGACAAAAATAAATAAATAAATAGAATATAAAATTTTCCAAAAAAAGGAAAGAACTTCTTAGAACAAACCCACAATCTTATACATTTTATAAAATTTCGATGCTCAACCTCTAAGCTATAGAAAAGCTGCATGTTGATTATTTAGTGAACTTGACGCTGATTGGCTGGCTTACGTCATGTGACGATGAAAGGCTAATTAGAGCGCGAATAAAGCAGACAAACAGAAATATATAAACACTGGGGTGTTTGTTATATCGAATGTTATCAATGGGGATTCCTGCCCAGAAGTCCTCCTCTACGTGGCAGGCGGGAGAAGCAGCACAAGTAAGGAACTGCCCTGTAGTACAATGTGTGAGCCGCTACGGTAACCGTGAACAGGGAACTCTGAAATGTGGCTGACTAACGGGGCAATGGCACCCCCAATGTTGACTTTGTGCTTGCCTTAAATAAATTTCCATGTCATCCTGAAGTTTGTCTTTCCTAATTTTCTACGCTACAATACTGTATAAGTGTACTGTATAACTGTAAAAAGTTTAGAGGGTTGTGTATCTGTAAGAATTTATTAAATAATAGTTGTGAATATGCTCCCATTCAATTTTAAAATGTCAAATGTAATTTTACAACAAGATTTAAGTCGTCTCGATATCGAGGGAATATATAAAAGTGACCCAGAGATTATTTAAAAAGTTGTCGAAATCCAGTTATCTGAAAATGATTCCAATTTGATGGTGATATCAGCGTCTAACAACCACGACACTCGTGAACTTTACTCTCGAATGTTGCACTCCGTATAACGCTGAGAGGAATTGGGGCGATGCAGGAGAAGTTCACCATAGAGGGCGTACGCTCTCCTTCTTGAACCGATTCGTGGTATTAAAGAAACAATAGAAAGAAATATTAAGCACACTCCCCTGACTAAAAAAATAGTAAATAGGGAGAAATTGTTGTACGTCTTCTTTTTCAGGTTACTGCGTGGCTGAAACAGCGGCAACTCTCGTTTAGATTCTGAGAGCCTGGCATCTTGCCTTGGTATTCCACAATCATTTGTAATGAGGTGTGGCTAGAAGAACAACTAACCCAGAAACATATATGTAGAACACCTTACTAATCAAAAACAATATATGCGTGTCATGCCTATTGAACTTGGCTCAAATCATTTTTTGCCCAGGTTAAGAGTGAATGAAACGTAGACCAACTTGAAACCATCGCACTATCTAGTTTTTTCCAAGTGCTTATGAAAGCTACATGCTGGAGACTGAATTCTGGCAGTAGAATCACTGTGAATCGGGAATAAATGCCGACTTGATGAAAGAAGACGAGAGATAAACAACTAATTTTATTTTAAACATATTTGTACATATTATTTTAACTTTTTTTAATCTCTATTATGATTAATTTGTGTATAATTTACAAATATTAGGTATACAGGTATTGTGTGGAATGGTGGAGATCCAGACAGATCCAGCCCAGACGAGCTCAAGTGTCGACTATAAACACGGCGGCGTCTGCCTGCATCAAAGGAGCCGCCAACATAAACACCAGCAGAACACGGCTGGTTTTGCTACCCACCAGTCGCGTGTTTTCCTCTGTCCTCTTAATATGTATTAAATAAAGTTAGTTAGAAGGAGATTTTTACCCCCTCCTTTCTGCTATTTAGTGATCTTATTTAAATCCTTGCAACAGCCCACAAAGAATCATCACAGCGAATTCTTCTACCGAATCTCGCTCAGTGTTTTGTGAACCGACTACCCTACATTTCTACACAAAGTGGCGTCCCCGCGGGTGGGCTTCTGACAAGGCAAGATCAAGTGGATTAACGGCGGAGTACAAGTTCAAGACTTAAGATAAGTACCTTTTGTTTTACCCTCTGTTTATAGTGTTTTTTGAAAAATGGAAATTTTAAAAAGACATAGAAATGTACTTAGAAAGCGACTAACTCGCTGCTTGAAGACGACAGAAGAGTTTCTGTCAGGTACTCCACCGATACTTGTAGAGGACATTGAATGTAATAGAGAGATAATTGAAGAAACTCACAGTGAGCTTCTTGTGATCCAAGGCAAGATAAGAGACTTCATGCTAACTTCAGACGTTAGCGAAGAGGAACTAGAGCAAGACGATGAGGAAGCCTTGCAATATACCCAGAGATATAAGAGGATATATAAAAAATGTCTCGCTCTTGTTGAACCCAGGATCACTGCATCCAGTCCCACGACAAGTGAAGTGAGCTTCGCTTCTAGCTCACACCATAGAACTGTAAAACTACCCAAGATAGAATTAAAGAAGTTTACAGGAGAAATAAAAGATTGGTTGGGATGGTGGGCACAGTTCAACAAGATACATGTCGATCCTACTTTAGAAGACAGCGACAAGTTTCAATATCTTGTGCAATCTATGTCGCCGGGAACCAGAGCTAGTAAACTGGTTGATAGTTACCCCCTGACTGCCGAGAATTACCCCAAAGTTATAGAAACTTTGACAGAAAGATTTGGAAGGCCTGAACTGTTGCAACAGGTCTATGTCAGGGACCTTATATGCCTTATGATCGATTGCTCCTCCAAACAACAGTTGAAGGTGACTTCGTTTTATGATGAGTTGGTGACTCATTTGAGAGCATTGGAATCCTTAAAGATTGAGGCCAGACAGATGTCTGTATTTATATTTCCAATGATTGAGGCATGTCTCTCAGAGGAACTAATGAAGGCTTGGCAAAGAAGCCCCCTCCATGATGTCAAGATTGATGCTGATGATTCGACTCAAACTAGAGTTGACCTAATTATGGAGTTTCTCCAAAAAGAAGCTGCAGCAGAACAAGACAGAGCCTTAGCTGGATCCAAGTTTGGACTTAGATCTCTGAAACAGGATAGAAACATGGGCAGACAATCACATCCTGCTAAGATACCTACGGCCTCTGGACTATTTGCTGGACGTGCCCAGAATTGCATCTTTTGTAATAAAGATCATAAAAGCACAGAATGTCTTGCTGCGCGCAGAATGAGCATTAAAGAAAGAAGAGAGCGTATTAAAAACGCTAAATGTTGTTTCTCCTGCCTCCAACCAGGTCATATCTCTTCTAATTGTAGAAGGCGCCTAACTGAATGTAATCGATGTAAGAAGAAGCACCTTGATATTTTATGCCCTCTTAATGCTCCTGCACGAGAGTCAGCGGATGAAGACAAGGAACAGGTGGAAGGCTGTGACGCTTCTCCTACAGTTGAAAACGGAGTTTCATTCTCCGGTCTTAGCGCTTCGTCTCTGATTTTGTTACAGACTCTGAAGATTAAAGTCGAAGGTGCGACTTCGGCGAAAGTAGTGCGTGCCCTCCTTGACACAGGTTCCCAACGATCCTATATTTTGTCTAAAACTGCCCAGGATCTCGGACTATCTCCCATTGGCCAGGAATCACTTAAACATGTGGTGTTTGGAGGTCATACTAGTGAAAGTGTTCACCAAGAATACAGAGTCAATTTAGGTCATGCATCGGGGAATTTTAAGATGGTTACGAAACTTCTTGACCAACAAAAAATCTGTGGTAACCTACCAAGATTGAGCCGCGGGCCATGGTTGAAAGAACTCAAAGCCCGCAAAATCTGGGTTCCTGATATTGGAAAGGATGACATGGAAATTGAAATACTTCTAGGATGCGATGTATTGGGATCTATTTTCATGATGAAATCTTGTGTGTTGTCAAATGGCTTGACTGCGTCGCAGACGCGTTTCGGATGGACTTTAATGGGAGAATGTCAGCCAGGTAGTGACGTTTCACTCGCTCATCATGTTACAACGATGACAATTTCGGAGAGCAGTGTAACCAATCTGTGGAATCTCGATGTTCTTGGCATTATGGATCCTATTGAGGTTAAACAGAGAGATCAGAGAGACGCACTGGCGCGTCGACATTTTCTAAAAACAGTCCAACATTCTGTTTCAGGAAGATATGTTGTTTCCCTCCCGTGGACTGTAGAGAAAGCTAAAATCGCGGACAACAGGGAGGTTGCTATGAAGAGATTAGAACAGACGACTAAGAAATTAATCTCTTTGAATCTTTATGAGGACTATGATGATATTTTCCGAGGCTGGTTGGATGATGGGATAATTGAGAAAGTCCCAGCTGAACAACACGACGCTGAGGCCTTCTACCTGCCTCATCGTCCTGTGGTGAAACTCTCCAGTGGGACTACGCCTATCAGGCCTGTCTTTGATGCTTCTAGCAAGGTCTATAGATCCCCATCTTTAAATGACTGTCTTGAAAAGGGACCTAACCTCATAGAGATGATTCCCAACCTTATGCTAAGGTTTAGAAATGGCAAGTTTGGTGTCGTGGCAGACATTAAGAAAGCGTTTCTTCAGATTGAGGTGAATGAAAGGGACAGAGATTACCTGCGTTTTCTGTGGTATTCCCAAAATAGAGAAAAGACAGAAGTATTTAGACATAGACGTGTCGTTTTCGGCGTTAACTGTAGTCCTTTCATTTTGGGGGCAGTAATAGAATACCACCTGTCTAATGTTCGACCTGAACATAAACCGTTAGCTCAGAGGTTGCAGAAATCCTTTTATGTGGACAATTTAGTCACAAGCGTGAACTCTTTTGAAGAGTTACAAGATCTCAAATTAACCGCAACGTCCATCTTGGATAATGCTAGGTTGGAGCTAAGCCGTTGGGAGCATAGTCTGGACGTGGCCTCCGATACTTACCCCTTTGAAAGAGCAGAGATATCTAAAGTGCTTGGTGTATGTTGGGATAAAAGGGAAGATTGTTTGTCATGTGAAATTCCCGTAGCCATACCCCCCAAGATAACCAAAAGGAGTATCCTATCCTGCTTAGCTCAGATATATGACCCTATTGGATTTCTGAGTCCAATATTAATAAAGCCTAAAATTCTATTGCAAAAAGCTTGGACTCTAAAGTTGGCATGGGACGATGAATTGGACCGTCACTACAAGGATGAACTAAGCCTATGGTTCGACGACCTTCAGCTGCACAAAGGCATGGCAATTCCTAGGAATTTCAATCCATTGATGGTACCGCAGAAGGACTGGCAGATACACACGTTTGTTGATGCTAGTAGTGAAGCTTATGCTGCTGTGGTCTTCCTTCGGACTCGGGTTGGTGACAAAGTTGAAGTGCATATGATGGCGGCTAAGTCTCGAGTCGCTCCTCTCAAGAGACCTACGATACCAAGACTTGAACTTTTAGCCTGTGTTGTAGGAGCACGATTAAACAAGATGATCTTTGAAGCTCTAGAGTTAAAAGATATCAAAAATGTATTCTGGTCTGATGCCACAACAGCCCTCGCTTGGATAAAACGCGATGATCAGTGGGGTACCTTTGTCGGGAATCGCGTGAAAGAGATATGCAGACTTAGTGATCCTGGAGATTGGAGATATGTTCCTAGCGAGTGCAATCCAGCTGATTTACCCTCCAGAGGATGTAGCCTCTCCCGACTGATACAGTCTAGATGGTGGGAGGGCCCTTCCTGGTTAAAACTCTCCGAAGAATTTTGGCCTTCCAGGTATAAAGACCTGAATGAAGAAGAAATCTGTGCGGAAAGAAAGAAAATTGCTGTTGTGACAACAGTTAAGAGTACCGATCATTGGTACATGAAATATTTCTCCTCGTTCATAAAAAATGTGCGGATGATGGCGTGGATTAGAAGATTCATCAACAACCTCCGATCTTCAACGAAAGTAAAGGGCGAACTTTCTGTGAAGGAGATCGATGAAGCGGAGCTGGCGCTTTTGAAATTAGTTCAGGCCGAGTGTTTCCCTAGCCACTCTATACCTGGTCTGAAGGTATGTGAAGTAGAAGGAATCCTGCGTGTGAAAACAAAATTGATTTACAGCAGCGACGAATATGGCTTCCGTTTGCCAGTACTATTACATGGGACTCATCCGTTGATTGAACAAATGATATGTGATTCACACGTTGAGAATTGCCACGCTGGTGTACAATTTTTGATGAACAAACTTCGGGAAAAATATTGGATAGTAAAAGCGAGACAGACCATTAAGAAAATAGTGAGAAGATGTGTCACATGTCGCCGCTTCTCCGCTAAACCCGTTGTGGTGGAAGACGCTCCATTACCTGCCACTCGAGTACATAATGCCAAGGTATTCGAGGTGGTAGGGATTGATCTGGCGGGCCCGCTCTATCTGAAAGATCAGACAAAGACCTGGGTTGTTCTCTTCACCTGTGCTGTGTACCGCTGTGTACATTTGGAACTGGTAATATCTCTCAGCACAGAAGATTTCCTAATGGCCCTGGAGAGATTCATCAAGAGACGAGGACGTCCATCCACCATCTTCAGCGACAACGGAACAAATTTTGTAGGAGCCAATAACTTCTTTAAAAAGATTGATTGGGAACGCGTTTCTAACGACGGGAAAGTGAAACGTATTGAATGGAAATTCATCCCGCCCACTGCTGCCTGGTGGGGTGGATGGTGGGAGAGATTGATTCGTTCCCTCAAAGACATACTAAAAAGAATGCTTGGAACATCAACATTAACATATCAACAATTGATGACCCTGCTGTGTCATGCAGAGGCAGTGATGAATGGAAGGCCCATGACTTATGTCAGCGACGATCCGAATGATCTTGTGACAATATCACCTTCCATGTTTCTACAAGAACAGACAGATGTCGAGTTTCCCGAGTGCCAGAATATGGGATCTAATCCAACGACACAGAAACTGCGCTATTTGAGCAAGCTGAGGGAGGAGTTGAAATCACGATTCAGGAAGGAATATTTGTCCCTCCTGGTCCAGAGAAACAGACGCATTTACAATCCAAAACTCCAGGCTGGGGATGTTGTCCTAGTTGGTATGGACAATAAAAAGCGTAACTTCTGGCCATTAGCAGTGATCGAGGAGATATTATTTGGAAGAGATGGAGTGAATAGATTAGTGAAGGTGAAAACCGCAGAAGGAACCTTCCTAAGACCTATTCAGAAAATATATCCCTTGGAAATATCATCAACAGCAACTTCTTCGCGTTTGCTGAACGATAAAGAGAAAACTGCAAAAATACAGACTAGATCGGGAAGAACCATTTGTAAACCCAACCGATTGGACGATTATTTGTGTTTTTCTGTGTGCCTAGATAAAAACAGGTGGGAGTGTGTGTGGAATGGTGGAGATCCAGACAGATCCAGCCCAGACGAGCTCAAGTGTCGACTATAAACACGGCGGCGTCTGCCTGCATCAAAGGAGCCGCCAACATAAACACCAGCAGAACACGGCTGGTTTTGCTACCCACCAGTCGCGTGTTTTCCTCTGTCCTCTTAATATGTATTAAATAAAGTTAGTTAGAAGGAGATTTTTACCCCCCTCCTTTCTGCTATTTAGTGATCTTATTTAAATCCTTGCAACAGCCCACAAAGAATCATCACAGCGAATTCTTCTACCGAATCTCGCTCAGTGTTTTGTGAACCGACTACCCTACATTTCTACACAGGTATAATTTGAAGTTTAAAATATTATGCTGAGTTTAGTCGCCCCTCCTTGACGGAGGCTTATACCGTTGTTTATTTGTAAAAGAATGCTGCTGCCAAATCCTTCGTTCAGAGAAAGGGACGTTTTTTAATATTGTAATCAAGTATTTATTCATTTTATTATTTTTATTAACAGAGTGGTCATTTTCATATTTATATTTTGCTACTCTGTAAATTCCCCTCGTGGCTTATCTTTTGTTTACCTTTCATAGTTTGTCCTTGCCTGAAATAAATTTTGTTTCCTCCTGAAGTTTTTGTCTTCCCTAATTTTCCACGTGGCATTTTGGTGGAGGTGCTGAATAAGTTAGGAAAGACAAACTGAAGATCGCCGAGAAGACCTTGAAGCCATGGGTGCTGTGATCTACATTTTCGAAGACTGACTCCAGGATTCCACCGCCGTGCTAAAGCCAAGACTTCCCTCGAAGAAGACGATGTCTCTATAGACGATACGACGACAAAGCCGCACTTCACGCCGCCAGAAAAAGGACGCAAAGGTACTAGGGACAAAGTTCCAAGACTTCGATGGAATCCTTGGCAGAAGCACGTCAGATCCATGTCAGTATCTACAATAATTTCTAGCTGTGGGTCACAGCTCCCATAGGGAAGAAGCTATGTAACCAAGTATTTATTCATTTTATTATTTTTATTAACAGAGTGGTCATTTTCATATTTATATTTTGCTACTCTGTAAATTCCCCTCGTGGCTTATCTTTTGTTTACCTTTCATAGTTAGTCCTTGCCTGAAATAAATTTTGTTTCCTCCTGAAGTTTTTGTCTTCCCTAATTTTCCACGTGGCAATATGGTAACGCCAAAATGGTATTGAATGGGCATAGTGATTACGACAAACTCTAGATTTTGCTTGGAAATTTGTGATCTTTGAGTTTTTTCTAAGAACTTGTTCTTCAAGGAAAGGTTTAACGACTATTGAGGGAAACCCAAGATGGAGAGCGTAGCACAGCGACTTCTTCTTTATGACAAGTATATTGACCTTTATTATCTAATAGCGTTGTGAAGCTTGTCTATTCAGACAGGTAAAAATATTTTCACAAAAAAAGCCTGTTACCACCATCATGGACTGCTCTCACTATACAGAAGGATAGCCTAACCACACCACTTATATTAAGACTTCTCTCTCGTAATATTCCACATAGCATCTTCTTCCTTCATTCAGTAATCCCTAGAGACAGAGGCCGTGATATTAGGTAGCTGGTGGTTAATGTTAGCGCACATTCTAGACCATGTGTAAGATCCTGCCTAGCACTTCCTCGTAGGACTCTTTTACTTCTTGAATGGACTCTCCAACATCACACAAGTTCCAGCAACTAGGAATTGTATATCAAAGAGGAGATACAGATCCTGTGTCCTACCATCAACCTTACACAGGTCCTCCTCCAGCACTGTGAGATTCTTAGCATTGGAGTGTAGTTGGTCTCACCGTGGATGATGGGGTAGTCAGTGAGAAGGCGAGGCCAATCTACAGATCTTTCTACCTGATCAGTTTTCTGGCCTCTCTCTCTCTCTCTATCTCTTCATAGACGCAATCATCTTCGTACCAGGCTCGATGTAGTCCCTCGTGTAATTCCTGGTCTAGTGAAGAACTTATACATAATATCTTATCTCCCTTGTAGATGTCCATGAGGCTCAGGACCACGTGATAGTATGGAGTTGTCCTGGATTTTT